>OY720441.1:66075635-66253580 GCA_963082915.1 Dolichopus griseipennis
TATTTTTAAAGTAATATTTAAAATAAATCTATATATATAAAAATGAAAGTTTGTTTATTTGTTTGTTTGTTTGTTTGTTTGTTTGTTTGTTTCTTTGTATGTAACGAGTTGGCTCCTAACTGCCCAGCCGATTTTCATGAAAATTTGTATATAGGAGTTTTTGGGTACGGAAAGAAATCGTGGCCCAAAAATTTTGCTCTAACGGACCGCCAAGTTGGGGCTGTGGTGCAAGTATTTAAACTTCTTTGTTCTAAAATGAAAACGGTTTGACCGATTGACTTCAAATTTTGTATACGTGTTGCTCTTTGAGAATTGAGTAGACACTATTAACAGTTTTGGAATTTGTTAACCCATGTCGGGCCGACGGGTGGTCAAAAAAAATTTTGGGTCCAAATTTTGTCCGATTTTACGAAATTCTGCTTTGGCTTAAAAGAAAGCCCCAAAAAAATTTTTGTTGAGTTCCATTAACCCATTGCGGCCCAACAGCTTTTTATAGGTTTTTTCAATACTTTTCTCTAAATTCGAAACGGTTTGACTGATTGACTTCAAATTTTGTATACGTGATGCTCTTTGAGAATTGAGTAGACACTATTAATTGTTTTGGAATTTGTTAACCCATGTCGGGCCGACGGGTGGTTAAAAAAAATTTTGGGCCCAAATTTTGTCCGATTTTACGAAATTCTGCTTTGGGTTAAAAGAAAGCCCCAAAAAAAATTTTGTTGAGTTCCATTAACCCATTGCGGCCCAACAGCTTTTTATAGGTTTTTTCAATACTTTACTCTAAATTCGAAACGGTTTAACCAATTGACTTCAAATTTTGTATACGTGATGCTCCTTAAGAATTTAGTTGACAATATAAACAGTTTTGGAATTTGTTAACCCATGTTGAGCCGACGGGTGGTAAAAAAAAATTTTGGGTCCAAATTTTGTCCGATTTTACGAATTTCTGCTTTGGCTTTAAAGAAAGCCCCAAAAAAAATTTTATTATATTGCATTAACCCATTGGGGCTTAACAGCTTTTTATAGGTTTTTTCAATACTTAACTCTAAATTAAAACGGTTTGACCGATTTTCTTCAAATTTTGTATACGTGCTCCCCTATGAGAATTGAGTTGACACTATTAACAGATTTGGAATTTGTTAACCCATGTCGGCCCGACGGTTGGTCAAAATAATTTTGGAAGCTAATATTGTCAAAATTTGCGAAGTACTGCTTTGGCTAAAAAGAAAGTCCCAAAAAAATTTTGTTGAGTGATTTGGAAGCAAATTACGTCCAATTTTGCGCAATACTGCTTTGCCCAAAGAGAAAGTGTAGTTCCGTTAACCCAGTGGGGCACAGTGGCTTTTAATAGATTTTTGCGTTACTTAACTCTAAATTAGAAAGGATTTGACTGGTTGACCTCAAATTTTATATGTGTGAAGCAACTTGAAAATGGAGTTGAGACTGTTAACAGTCGGTCCTACGATTGGTCAAAAAAATTTTTTTGGAAGTAAATTACGTCAAATTTTGGAAAGTAGATTGTACTGCTTTGAATTACAGAAAGTTTCAAAATTACTAGAATAATCCTAGAAAAATCGTTTTAAAAAGATTGCTTTCATACATTTTAAAATTTACATGTGTAAACCGTGTGTAATTTTTGTGTTAACTTTTTGCAGTAACATCATCTTCAATTAAACCTCCATTGAAAGGCGCAGCAACGCGCACCGGGTACTAGCTAGTATAATAATAAAATTAAATAAACTTTATTGCGGAATAAGAAAAAATGAACAAAAAAAAATTATGTGTTAAAGAGATTTTGATTTAAGAAATTATAAAGTTGAAAATATAAGATATGGTATTAATTTAAAATAAAAAAACAAAATAAATATAAGGCTATTAAGTTTTTTTGGTTTTTTTTTAAATTAAATTAATTAAATAAATAGAATTGCAAGTACATTCTTGAATTTGTGGATAAGAAATTAGAAATGTTGCAAAGTTTTAAAAATTTTCATATTATGTCATCACATATAAATTAACTTTAAAAAATAAAAAATATTTTGGAATTTTCGACAATTTATAAATTTAGAAGTTTTAGAGTTAAAATATATAGAAAAATTAAAAAACTTTATACAAGTGGAGGTCTAAAAAATGTCTAGAAATTATGTCAGATTTGATGTCAATTTATTAAAACTATGAAAAATATATGATGTATGAAATAATATAAAAAATAAATATATGAAAAGTCCATTTAAAGGCCAACGAATTGGAAATCAGAACTGTCTTAGCTTCGTTCCTAGGCAATAAATGAAAAGAGAAAGTATTTCTCATCTCTCACTGTACATATATCGGCACATACCGGAGTAGTTTATTTCGAAACTATCCCGTACATATAAATTGCAAAAATTATAAAAGATTTAAAGAAGAAGGTAATAGCTCCTTTCGGGAGGATCTAATATCTATTTGAGCATAGTATAATTTATGAAGTCGAAAAATTTCAAAAATTATCGAAGAAAAACTTTCTTAAAACTTCTATTTTATTAATTTTATTGAAAACGGTTTTCAAATTTTTTCATAAACTCTAAAAAAATTGCCATGTTAATACCGCATAATTGCTTGTAGAAAGTTAATCATTTTTGGTTCATCATGTTCCGATAAATATCGCTCTTTTTTTTTTATTCCTTTTCCACAACTTTAAGGAGTATAGGGCATTCACCAAGTTTTTATTTTAAACTAGGCTTCAGTTTCTTTAATCATAATATTCACTAAGCCGTTGATTACTCGGCTGTAGCTATTCTATAAGGTTATGAAATATGAATGCACAAATGTTAACTTTGTGCGCCATCTATAAACTTACACAAGAATTATTTATATATTTTTATTAAATCTTATTTTATATTACGATATAATTAAACAATTTTACGATATTTTTTTATTGCATATGATCTGACCGGATTTTGAACCCGAGACCTTCCACATGAAAGGCGCGTCTTCACCACAACGCCATTGGTCAGATATATCGCTCTTAAAGACCTTAAAATCTGGTTGTTAAAGTCTTAGAAAGTATATTTGCCAAGCTCTTACTTTTTATACATAAGTTTCTAAAGGACCCTGAAATCTGGTTGACAAAGTCTTAGAATGGATGTTTGCCAAGCTCTTACATTGTATACATAAGTTCATTTTATCTTGTATGTATATGGCTCCGAATTTGTAGACATATTAAAAATAAAAAAAATTAATAAGTATTATCTTCCTAAGGGATGAAAATCGGCAGCAACTTCAAAAGAAGTTTTTGATTATTTTTATAAAGTACGCAATTACAAGGCTTTTTTTAATATTATTAGATTTAGAAGAATAAAATATTTCCATTAAATACAGAATATGGAACATTAGCATAGAGGTTTTAAACATTATCTAACTTTTTATAAGATTGTTAAATTAAATTTTAGAAAAACCAAATGGGTACAAATGAAACAACTCATGACTATTACTTCTCCTATAAAACATTATAGTTAAATTAAAGAAATCAAATAATTCTAAAGTTTTTTATTTCCAATAAATTTCAATTTTAATTTTTATTTGGAAAATTTTAAAAATTTTTCATAAAATATATCATTGAATTAAAAGCAATTTAGTTAATCAATATAATATTCAAATTTATTGCTAATCTAAATATAATACAAGACAAACTGTTGCTTCTGACTAACGTGTTAAGTTGCATTCATACATGTAACATACTTTTAAATACTGATGCTTCCATTCATAACAGATAGAAAGGGAGAAACTAATGAAATGTTTAATCAGAATGCTCTTTAGGTAATAATTTTCTATTTTTTAATTCTTAAACGCAAATAAGAGAGAAAGAGAATACCATATATTAAGAGCGAAATTAACAGAATGCCTTTTACATATCTAATCTTCTAAATATAATAAGAGAAAAACTGTTGCTACTGCTGATAAGCGTCCCTTATGCTATGTTAAGTGTTATTCTATATGTAAAGGATTTCCAATTACAATCTCTTACGTACATAAAAGATAAAAAAAAAAGAGAAAGTATTAAAATATTAATTGAGAATGTTATATAGTTAAAATGACAGGCCTTTTTAGCACATTTTCAAAAAATTTTGTAAGAATGTGCCTATATAGTTTCACTCTGTCCGTCCGTCCGTCCGTCTGTCCGTATGTTTACAAAAACTTTTACATCGTTTGGAATAGAGAAAAGAAATTTTAATCACGAGTAGGTATTACAACAAAAATAATTTCGTAGAAGAATTTTTTTCTGTAGCCCCACCCATTAGGGAGCTGCAGCCCCCCCAAAGTTGGGCAAAGCCTTATATTCAAATTGTCATAACAAGAGTTCTATTAAGTGTATTTCCAATCTGAAAACAGCAAAAGATAGCTGGTTTTATAAAATTTATAAATTCTTAAAACATAAATGTTTAGGGTTGCCATACGGTACTAAAATTTACCATTATGCAAAACTCAATTTTTGCAAAATTTTTGGCTACACATATCTTCTAAACGGGCCAAGCTAGGGTTTTGAAATTTTGGGAGTAGTTAGATCCTCTGAAATAAGTAGAAGACGGTTAACAAATTTTTTTGTCACGTCCCCTGTTTTGCAGCTATAAGGGCCCGTAAATTGAAATTTTGCTATTTTTAAACACCTGTAACTTGAATACCTGTTAAAATATTTTTTTTGTTGATACACAAAATTTGATGGTCCAACGTTATGCTTTAAAACATATGTTAAAAGATTTTCTTAAATTTAAAAGCGGTTCTTTAAATTGAAGAAAGTGTCTTTCAGTTTTAACCATTTTTGCTTAAATAGTAAAATTCTAATTAAAATACCAAATGTGGAATTCACAATTTAATTAATAGAACCTAAAAAAGGTGTGGGAAGGGGAGTAGTGAGGATTAGATCCTTGAGAAATTGGGCAACCTTCCCCATAGAGGGGCTATTAGGACCCAAAAATTAAATTATTTACTGTTTTTATAAGTAAGTAGTAATTTAGTCACCAACGTATATATTTGGTTCCGATAAAATACTCAGTATGAAAAACTGTATTATTTGAAAATGTGGGTTTTTAGAAACCCTTATTTTTTTTCATCACTTGTTTACTAATAAACATTAATATTATTCTAATCATATTGATAATCAAAATTAAAAAAATCACTTTTTAAAACTAATACAAATTAATACCAAAAGCCAATTCAAAATGAAATCAACAGATTAAATTATATTAAAATATTTAATTTAATAAATTTCAAACTTCTATTTAATTGTAATTGAATTTATTTGATATTATAAAATATATATGTTTTAAAATTTAAATTCAATATTTTTTTTTTTAATTATAATCTATAAGTTATCAATTAGTATTTATAATTTTGATAACTTATTACCAAAAAATTAATTTATTTTGTGTTAAAATTTAAATAAAATTAGCAAACTACTTAAAATAAATAATTATGTTATATTATTATTCTTATTTATATTTAAAT
Source organism: Dolichopus griseipennis (assembly GCA_963082915.1). Classification (NCBI taxonomy): domain Eukaryota; kingdom Metazoa; phylum Arthropoda; class Insecta; order Diptera; family Dolichopodidae; genus Dolichopus; species Dolichopus griseipennis. Next base: position 66,081,114 of record OY720441.1, read on the forward strand.
AATAATATTAATTATTTATATTTATTAGATATATTTTATTATGATTTATAAGTTCAATAATATCTTTAAAAGTGAATTTATTTTAATTTTTATTAAATTTTATTCAAAATAAATTTTTTTGTTTAAATCGAAAAAACCATAACCAATATTCCAAAAATCCATGTATTATTATTATTAAAACCAATTGATTAATATTAACCTGCATTGCTGATATTAATCTCTAATGAATTTATATTTAATAAACAATTTTGTTGTTGTTGGTTTAAAGTGATTTTCAACAATATGGACGGGACTCAATACAGGGAATAATGAATTCTAAATCGATATTTTTTTTTATATTTTAATAAAATTAAATAATAAAAAAAAAAAATTTAATTTTAAATAAATAAATAATAAAAGTTTTTATTTTATTTTATTTAAATTTATATTTTAATCTCTTTGAATTTTTTTTTTCATGCATAGATATATTTATTTAAAAATACTAATGTGTATTTTAAAAATAATTATATTCATGAAAATTTTCCGGTCGCCATTTTTGTTTTTCTTTTTTTTTTGAATAATTTTTTTTTGAAAATTATTATTTATTTTATATGACAATAAACACTTTTTTTTTGTATACACTACTGACAAAAAGAGTGAGTGAGTCAGCTTTTTAGAAGATTCAGTTCTTTTAGAATATAAGCTATCAATGTTGTATAGGTTCTTTTAGTGGGTTCTTTAGGGGATATTACAAGTAAAGAAAGCCAGCTTTTAGTTAAGAATTAAATTAAATTAAAAATGGAACTTAATCTTGTTTTCCTATTTTTTATACCAGGGTGGGTGAAAAATATCTGATGTATTGAGTCAAGGAAGCTGCACTAGGTTTTTCTGAGAAGTTTCAGATATTTACAAATCAGAACCACCTCCTTATTCAAATATTAATAAACGAAGGTAGTTCTTTTTTTTTTTAATTATTACAAGAACCACTCTAACTTTAAAACTAGGCTTTTTATGCAAATTAACAGATTAACTTTAGGTCAATGGAACATAATCCCAATATCCAAATTGTAACCCTAATTTCCTTCCCAATCACAATCCTAAAAATCAAACGATACATATATGTATTTAAGGTCCATTCCAAGTTTGGTTTTAAAAAAAGAAGGTGGTTAAAGTCCAACACTGCCCAAATAAAACCTGTACAGTGATTCTGGTTGACTTTTGGTACTTTCCAACAACCCTCGCTCTTTTTATGTGAACTTGGTCTTATTGCACATGAGATTTGTCTACTTTCAAAAGAATTTGGTCCTTTTTAAAAAACAAGTATGAAATACTAAATTTTCAAATTGAATTGAACTTTTTTGAAACAACCTATCAGTCCAGTAGTCTTATCATCATATTTAAGAAAAAGCTGGACACCAATTTTATAGTCGAAACTAAATAAAAAAAAATTTAATAAAGTTTCGACTCTTAAGCCCAACTTCAAAAATAGCTCCCAAAAATTTAGGTACTGTTTTTGGGACTCATCTTAATATATTTTTTCAGTTGTTAGTGCTACTATAGAATTGAAGTTAAGATTTTTCAAAGTATATGTCATTTCGACTTATGGATCCCAAGATATTCAAGGGATTTTTTAAAAAAAAGATCTTGAGATAAGGGATCACTTTTAAAGTCAGATTTCATTTAAAAATATTAACAAACTCCAGTTCAAAAAGGACGAAATTCATGTTAAAAGAAAATATATTATTGAAAAAGTTGTCAATAGTCCTCTTAAATTTCTAGATTAAATTTTAAAAGTTAGACTTCTTTCTGGTTATCGATATTCGGATGCTGTAAATTGATTTTCAAACAATTCTTATCATCTATAAATACCATATTTTATTACATGTGTCCATTTAAGTTTTAAACTGTGTAACTAATATCAAAATTTTAACTCTATTATTGTAAATATATTATTTTGATTGTATCTTATGTTTTTATTTGAAATATTATAAAACAACACATTTTTAACTAAAAATATTCAAAAATTCTCTAAACATATATGTAATAAAATAGACACACATGTTAAAAAAAAAAAATTTAACAAAAATATTACAAAAAAATATCTAAATCGGTTATGAATACTAATAAGGAAATAAGAATATATAAATGATAATAGAATTGTGATATTAAAACAAATTTTTTTGGGATAAAAGGAAAAGACCAAATGGTGCCGGGGAATTATAAAAACTAAAAAAAAAAATATTATATAAAAACTTAATTAAATTTCATTAATAATTTCTATTGTATACAAAAATACATACAACAGTTTTTTAATATTGTATAAATTCAAATGAATAACTTTGTCATATGAAATAAATTTGTTAACGCCTAGAAATATGCAATTTTGTAAATAAGATAAGGTTTTATAGATGTCTTTTTAATTTAAAGGTATTTTGTGGTCTCGTTAGCGTAGTAAGTGAATTCCAGGCGTATCAACCGAGGGAGTCCGGGTTCGATCCCCGTTATGAAAATCAGTCCTTCTCTCCTATTAGTACTTGTTGGAAAAAAAGGGGAAAGTAATGGAAATATTTTTATTACTGAGAATTGACCTGTAAAATTCTATCTTTAAATCATTATTGATTGATCCGTAAGTTCCCAGACATGTCGTTGGATTCTGTTCATATGTGTAACGTCTGATATTTGTTAACATGTGGAATTGAAATAAAGCTTTTGTTAATATTTTCAAATTTATAATATTTATGAATTGAATAATAAAGTTGATATTGAGTCATAAATTAGTACTATAGTATAACTCACAGATACAGTAAAAACTTTTTTTATTTTGAAATAATTTTTGATTTATACATTTTGTACTTAACTTAAATTTATATTAGAAATATAATTAGTATTTTGATTAATGTTAGCCCATTGATTTTTAGATCCAAAATATGATAAAAGGGGTCGACATAAATTGTTGGAAATTTTCGAAATTCTATGCTCAGAACTTCATTTAAATTCATATTCATTCTCAATAGATTTATGGAAGGATGTGCATGTCATATAATCCTAACACAACGGGGTTGATTTAAATATTTATATTACCTCATTTTATATAATATGCACCAATCGTTTTTAATTAAAAATTAAATAAAATAAAAAATCCAATTGTAAATTAAACTGAAAGACTTGTATAATGTTACTAATAAAAGTACCTATAGTAAAATGTAAATTTTACAAATAATAAAAGTGGTTACTTTTTATCCCATATATGATAGTTTTTTTTTGAAGTGAAAATTCCTTTTGAAAGGATTTTTTTTTTTTTGGATCAATTTTTGTGGTATTTAAAATAAATATGAATATTATACAAAAAGTCACGCACTGTGGTCAAATTTGAGCCCATTTAAAGTATTTTATTATTAGATTTTTTTTTTTATAATTGAAACAAAATTTTTGTAAAATATTCATTAAAAATTTATTTAAAAAAAGTTCCAAAATAGTTTATAATGGTAATATGACTTTTGACAATATATGGTCAATATGAATTAAATCAATCAATACGGTTTTTTTATTTTTGTTTCAAAAATTCAATAATACCATGAAAAATCGGAAATTGAAATAATAATTATATAAAGAAAAAATTGAAATGAAATGAAATTGAAAAAGTGTATTTGTATATTTATTTATTTGTTTTTTTTTTTAAATATTTATGAATAATAAATTTTCATTTAAAAATATTTAATTAGATTTTGTTATTTTGAATCTGATTCAAAGGTCTGAGAACTCTTTCAGAAGTAATTGAAAAATAAATTATTATATTAAAAATGTTCAGAAGATTAGAAGTTCCTCCCAACTATAATAGTATTGAATCAGGTGCAAATAAACACTGGATTTGAATATATTAAGAATTAGAATATCTTCTTTAAAAGGAGTTCAAAAGTTTATGAGTTCATGAGCTCAATAGCGTATCTGCGAAACGAATAAACAATTACGTATTGAATGTTCCTAAAAAATGAAATAAAGTTAAGTCCGAGTAGCAGGTTTGGTTGCTGTTGTTTTAGCAATCAATATTTAATAAAATATTATTCTTGAAGGGAATTGTAAATATCAATAAACGGAGTTCAAGAAATTGTGTTTTGTTCTTGTATAAACATCAATGTAATTGTGTTAAGTTGAATCTGAAATTGGTCGGAGTACAGAAGTAATATTAGAAATCAATTTCTTAACTTATGTGTGTCCCACAATATTTTAATTTATAAAATTTTCATTTTTAATTATTCTGAAAGATGTTCATATCAATTATATTCAATAGTTCTTATTGTTTCAAAATTTAAAAATAAAATTGGGTTGGGTTTTAAATTTCGGTTTAGTAAATCTCGTTTTCACAAAATGTCGTTTTAGAAAATCTAGTACTTTCGATTAGTTGATTAGTGACTGATAATTGATTGGTGCAATAGGACCCATATGTATTGAAAATTTTTATCAAGAAGATGGATAAGTAATATTTTATAACTATGCATCTAATAGATTGTTTACATAAATAATATTATTTAATAACTTCTTATATAAATCAAATAAAACGAGTAGTAAGTTTAAATAAATATTAAAAGTATAAGTTAACATCTATTAATTAAAGATGTACGCATTTATAGATGACAAAAAAACTAATAATATATAATATAAGATAATTAGATTTTTAAGAGATAATGTCTAGTTTTTATGTTAGAAGACTTTGATTCAACATAAGTGCAAGTCTAGTGGAGAAATTAAGAAAATTTGAACTCAAATGCATAAGAGCCTTCGTAAATTTACATAGGAAACCTGAAACGGATTACAAACATTTTTATTCCAATAACTGCTTGCACCGTAAAGCTAATATTGTAAGATTCGATACTTTTTTAATCAAATTAATTCGTAATCACTTTGAAATATCTCTCAATTCAAAAGAAAATGGCCTTATATCACTTACATATATATTACCATAATGATGAGTATATTAAAAATACATTAAAAACGGAATATATTATAGCACTCGAACATTTTGAAAAGGTTATATTCAAAGCCACAAATATGTTTCCCTCTTATATCACTATAAAAGACGGGCTACATGTAAATGCGTCGAATATAATCCACAAAACGTAGGGACAAATACATTTAAATATGACATGTTTATATCAGAAAGGAATAAAAAAATTCAAAATAGTCACATTTGGTGGCTAAATAATCAAGCATAATAAATAGATATTAAATCTAACATTAGCATAGGTCTGTGGTTAGTTTTAGGTTTAGTTTTAAGGCTAGGTTAAGTGGGTCTTAAGTTTTCAACAGTATAAAAAATAAGTAATTTTACGTTTTTTAAAAAAATTATCCTTAAAAATAATAAAATTAAATTAATTTTTCATATGAAAAAACGAAAAATAAGATTAATAAAAATAATAAACAAGATGTTTAAACTAAAAGACGGAACCACAGGATTAAAATTCAATTGTAACATAATTTAATTTAAAACTAGTTTTGTAAAGATTTTTTCTAATGTAAAAACAAATGAAATAAAATAAAATGTTAAAATAAAAAATTTTAGAAGACTTTCGATTTACAATAAATACAATTAATTTATTCATACATCAATTTCAACTCCTTTAACCTTTACTTAATAAATTCATTCCTCACTTAAATATTCTATATTTTAAAACTTGTCAATCTTTCAATATCTAGAGCCATTAAGACTGACCACTTTTACTCTCCATCAACTCCGTTAATATTAAATTCTAATTTTTTAATAAAAACTCATTAAAATTAATACAAAATTTAAAATATAAAATTGTATTTTTTAATTTCTTTAAAAATTAAGTCATCAACATAAAGTATTCCCTTCTTTCAACATTATTTCAAAAAAATTTCATCAGGTATGTCAATTTCTCTACCCTTACTCAGTTTTTAATTTTTTGAAAAATTGCATTTTAATTTTTGGTAGCAAAATAAATAATATTTATTTTTTATTAAAAATTTTATATTTTTATTTATTTTTTCTAGAAAACAACAACAACAGCTCAGAAAAATTCCCAAATAAATTTTTTGGAAGAAAAATGAAAACTTTCGAAATTATTCATTCAGGGAAATTGAATGGCATCAAGTACGAGTATAAAATGCACCTTAGTTTTTTTTTTTTTTGCAATAAAATTTTTTAATTGTACAATTTATTAGCATAAATGTATTTCTGATATAACTGTATACAAAGTAAAAGTTATATAAAACGGTTTAAGTTATACCAGTACTATAATCCTACAACACATAAATACAAATTGTATATACATATATAATATGTATATAAAAACTCAAGGCTATCTCAATAATAAAAAACAGCAGAACGATTGCCCGTCCAATATATAAAAGTAGTCGAGTCCACTTGATTTAAGTATAATTTCTGTTATACTTGTTTTTTTTTTTTTTTTTTTTTTTTTTGTATATTTTATTTATTTTTTTTTTTTAAACAAACATGTCCTTGTTTGATTTTTTCCATTTTTTATTAAAGAAAAAAGGATAATAAAAATAATTGCATAAATTAAGGCGCATCAGTATATTGTAGTTCAAGGTAGAACTAATAATATTGAAGTGGTTTTATTAAAATGAGTTTAAAGTTTTCGGTTGTATATGAAATTGTATAAAGAAAAAAATTGTTTATTGAGCTGAATTCAGAAATTTGTATTTTAATTTGGTTTTGGGATAAAAAAGTTGTTATGAATAAAATTACTATTAAGTAGTTTTGTTTTTTCCTTTTAATTGCAGTTTATTTTAAAAATTACATTTTAAAATCAAAGGACCTGTAGTTCAATATACTTAGCATACTACAGTATGCTAATTAAATGGTTTAATCTTTTAGACGATATTTTTTTTCTAAGAATTTTATGGAATGCTTTTTATAGAAAATCTCTTCTGATACCTGAGTACCTCATAACTGAACTAATGATAGTGGAGATTTTGGTGATTAGATTCAGTAAATTTTGAGAATAATGAGATAAATGCACTTCTCAATCATACAATACTATAATTTAAAAAATGTGTAGATTTGGCAATGTGTTTAAGGATAATCAAATTCCGTTATATTTATATTCGCACAATTACCACTTTCTAGATGTGGAAGAACCTCCTGCCAAATCGAGCATAAGCCAGTGAGAGAAACTGCCTCCTAGATATAGTTTTTAAATGCATTTTGCCAAGTAAATAATGAAGGCACTTGTACTAATTGCTTGAAAGTACCCAAAGGATAACCAGAACGGTAAACAACTTAAAGATAGACTTAAGCAATGAAGACCAAAATATCCATAAATTTGTTTTTTTTTTTAATTATTTAAAAATTTAAATAGCTTTATTAGTTTTAATCAGAAAATAATATAATTCAAAAAATATCTAGAATAAAATTAATCTATAAAATGGTTTTTTATTTTTTTAATATACGATAGATACTAATAAAGTCTTCATATCACATATTATTAAATTCAAATCAGTTTTAAAGACTCTCTATTATGTAGGTATCAATTGAATATTAAAAATGATTGATCTATGTTTTCCTGAAGGTAAAAAAAATGGATACACTATAAATATATAATAAAATCACTTAAAGAAAAAATAAGACTATGATAATCGAAAAGATAAAAATATTATGCAGACTTCTTCAGTATAATATACAGTATAAAATCGATCATTCAAAATTGACAGTCATTCGACTTATTGAACTTTTAGGCGAAATTATTGACTTATTGATTTAGGCATCAAATCCAAATAAAACTGATGTTTTAATATAGTACAGTAAAATATTCTATACTTGTAGTAAATATAATTCTGAATTCTAAATATTATATAATTTTTTTTTTCCTGTTTTACCCCCTTGGGGGAGCATAGGACTTCCACAAAGCTTCTGTCTGAGGATGTTTCCAATTTATTTAATTGTTTTATTATGAAAAGACAACGCCAAATTCCTTTGCAAGATGTCACTCTATACTTCCTAGATTTACCATAAGGTGTCAGTCACTACGATTTTCCATACCCCTATTTCTTAATGTACAGAATATATGTTTATTAGGTTATGTCATGTCGCATATGCATATGTCAATGGTGTCAATTTTACTGTTGCATATGGTTGTATAGATAAAGTTATTTTTTATTTATTATTAAGCTATAGGTTATTTGGGGAACACGATTATAGGTAATATTTTATATTTTATGTGTTTATTAATCATTATGTTTTCTATTCTTATACTATTAGATATTTAATTATAAGTTATTTTTATATAATTTTATATTGCTATTTACTATTTATTGACTTGATCCAGCCAGGGATCGAACCAGAGACCTTTCACATGAAAGATTGTCACCACAACCACTGCGCCATCACCTGGATGACTTTTACCAAATACTCTTGTATTATTAAAATCTATTCTTATTATAAATCGATTTTAAATATAAAATCATTTTATGCATTAAGTATAGGTTCATAAAAAACACGATTGGATTCGAGATTGTAATAACGACAAAAACTTGTATTGGTGAATTTAAAATCAAAATCCTTTTAAGCGGTCATTATACTTTTCTAGCTTTCTGTCTTCTTACATCTAATTTGGATATGTTAGACATCAATTAGGTAGTTAGCGTTGCAAATTTTTTCATATATTTTTAAAAAACTTAGTTAGTTGAATGGCCCTCTTAAAAGCAAATGGTCAGAGTTTTATAAAATTATTAAAATCTTATTAAGATACTTATGATAAGAACTAATTTAAACTATTAAAGTTAAATAAATTTTTAAATTATTTCTATAAAAGAAAAAAATGAATTCTATTGTATTTTTTTTCTTTAGAATTTTCTTTACCAATAAATTTGTCCAAATTTTTTCATTATTATTTCCTGATTCTGTCTTCTAGTACCTAACTTGTATTTCCTGTCCTAACTTTATTTTCTCAAAAAAAAAAAATATAAATTTAAAATCAATAATAATAAAATTTTCATCAAATTATACTTATATACTTACTAGCAGATTTACCCGGCGTTGCCCGGAAGCTTGCAAATTGTAAAAACGCAAGCTTCAGCCAATTTTTTGAAATACTACTTTGCTTATAAATGAAGCCACAAAAAATATTTGTGGAGTTCCGTTAACCCATCGTGGCCCAACAGCTTTTTATAGGTTTTTTCGTTGCTTTGTTATATATATTAGAAATGATTTAACCGATTAACTTCAAATTTTGTATATTTGTTCTTCTTTGAAAATGAAGTTCAATTTACTAACAGACTTGGAAGTTGTTAACCCCTGTCGACCCGACGATTGTTCAAAAAAAAATTTGTAAGTAAATTACGTCCAATTTCTGAAAGTAGGTACAACTTCTTTGAATTAGGGGAATGCTTAAAAAAATGTTTTGTCGAGTTCTTTTAACCGATTGCGAAACAAAAACTTTAAAAAACAGTTTGAACGATTATCTCTAATTTTTCTATACATGGTGCTTCTTGAGAATTTGGTGCTCCTTGACGATAGAGTTGAGGATGTTAGGTTCCCGGCGAATAATGTTAACTGAATTTAAATGACTATTGGTCAAATGGGGATACTAAGTTTGCCATTATGTCATTATACTATGTCAATAGTAGTTATCTTGAATTGCCAACGTTTGAATAAAATATAGTCGATGGTTTAGAAAAGATTTAAAAATTTGCTTTTCAACTTATATTTTGTTTAGTACTCACCTGAAAGTTGTAATACGCTATTCCTCGTTTTTTTATGATTTGATGAGAGAAATGTAGGCTTTTTTTTTGGAAAAACTGTTTTAAAATACTACGTTTTTCAGCGTTATATATAAGAAATTGAATTTTTTGATTTTTAGATTTCATTTGAAGAAAACTGAAAATTTCATTGAATCTTTGTTCAAAACGCACAAACATGTCAAAACCAAATTAACCATGTGGGTTTTAATTAAAATGTTGGTACAAAATTTTCAATAAAATACTTTTAATCGTATAAAAAAATAAAATTTATAGAAAACTTCATGGCGTCGTCGTGGAAAACGGGTTAATCGAATTAACTAAAATTTTTTGCAGCCTCTCTTTATACTGCAAAATCAACCTGTAAAATTGGACACAAATCGAAAACACAAAATTTTTTGAAAGTCTGCCAGGCCGAAATGGGTATAATTATTCCAACCAAATTTATACAACTAATTGCGGTTGCTAAGAGGAACTGGCAAGAGAGAACTGAATCATCAAAAACGACATCAAAAACTTTGAAAAAGCTTCATTGGGCCCTCGTGTCCAAACGGGTTAACCGAACCAAACAAAAATTTGTGCCAGCCTTTCTTTTCGACTGCAAAACCACCCTGTAAAATTGGACACAAATCGGAAACAAATAATTTTTTGGAAGCCCGCCGGGCCGAAATGGGTTAATATTGTCGAACCATCTTTATACAACTAATTCCGTTTGCTAAGAGGAACATTTGTGCAAAATTTCAAGTCAATCGGTCAAACTGTTTCGGCTCGACATCAAAAACATTGAAAAAGCTTCATTGCGCCCTCGTGCCCAAACGGGTTAACCGAACCCAACAAAAATTTGTGCCAGCCTCTCTTTTTGACTGCAAAACCACCCTGTAAAATTGGACACAAATCGGAAACACAAAATTTTTTGGAAGCCCGCCGGGCCGAAAGGGGTTAATTTATTCCAACCGCAAAATTTCAAGTGAATCGGTCAAACCGTTTCGACACGACATCAAAAAAACGAAGAAGCTTAAAATGGCTCTGGAGCCGCAACCTGCTGACTTATAAAAAGGCGACATAGCCTATGTCACCCCCCGGACTCCCAAAATTATTCCTCTAAAATTTGGTGTCAATCGGACCAGTGGTTTTCACGTGAATCCTGGACAAACAAACAAACAAACAAACAAACAAACAAACAAATAAATAAATAAACAAATTTTCTTCTTTATATATTAGATTAGAAATTTGCATTCAAAACCTTTTACAAAATTACAAATAGACATGAGTTAAAAGTTTTAAAAATATTGTTTTCGACTGTTAAGCAGGCCAACAAAAACTTAAAAAAAATACATTAGGTCCAAACGGGTTAATAGAGCGCAATCATGTTTTTTGGTGAGCTTGTGAAATAATGCAATGTTTGCGTTAACTTTAAACTGTGTTAGTCGAACAATTGTTTTTTTTTAACATATTGATTAAACCTTTTCAACAGAAAAACAAATTTATATTAAAGATTGAACTCTTTAAGGAGATCAAATTTAATGAACCCTTGTGACAAAAGGGGTTAAATGATAAAAATCAAATTAACCCTGTGAGCTTTGCTAATAAAGATTAGCTGAAAAATGTGTTCAAGATTAGCTGAAAAAAGTGTTCGTTTAAGCTCAACAACAAAAACATTGAAAAGGCTTCATTGCGCTCTCTTGCCCAAACGGCCAAAAAAAATATTGAAAGCCCGCAAGGCCGAAATGGGTTTATATATTCCAAGCAACTGTATAAAACTAATTCCGTTTGCTAAGAGGAAGATTTGTGCAAAATTTCAAGTCAATCGGTCAAACTTTTTCGGCTCAACATCAAAAACATTGAAAAAGCTTCATTGCGCCCTCGTGCCCAAACGGGTTAACCGAACCCAACAAAAATTTGTGCCAGCCTTTCTTTTCGACTGCAAAACCACCCTGTAAAATTGGACACAAATCGGAAACAAATAATTTTTTGGAAGCCCGCCGGGCCGAAATGGGTTAATATTTTCGAACCATCTTTATACAACTAATTCCGTTTGCTAAGAGGAAGATTTGTGCAAAATTTCAAGTCAATCGGTCAAACTGTTTCGGCTCGACATCAAAAACATTGAAAAAGCTTCATTGCGCCCTCGTGCCCAAACGGGTTAACCGAACCCAACAAAAATTTGTGCCAGCCTCTCTTTTTGACTGCAAAACCACCCTGTAAAATTGGACACAAATCGGAAACACAAAATTTTTTGGAAGCCCGCCGGGCCGAAAGGGGTTAATTTATTTCAACCAACTTTATACCATTAATTCCGTTTAATAAGGAGAACATTCGTGCAAAATTTCAAGTTAATCGGTCAAACCGTTTCGACTCGACATCAAAAAAACGAAAAAGCTTAAAACGGCTCTGGAGCCGCAACCTGTTGACTTATAAAAATGCGACATAGCCTATGTCACCCCCCGGGCTCCCAAAATTATTCCTCTAAAATTTGGTGTCAATCGGACCAGTGGTTTTCACGTGAATCCTGGACAAACAAACAAACAAACAAACAAACAAACAAACAAACAAACAAATTTTCTTCTTTATATATTAGATTTATGTTTTTTACACGATATTTTCATTTTAAAATAAAAAAACATGGAAAACATTCGGAATCATTTTGAAAATGTGAAAAAGAAGGATTTCCTTTTCAACTAAATTTCGATAAATTTATCAGTTTTAGTTTTCTTTTTGCTGTCATTTTACAAAAAAAAAAATTTACAAAAATAAATTTTCAAAATAAAACTCAAAATCAATTGAAATGTATTTGTTAGAAATAAGCAATAAGAATGAAGTCCTTAAGTCATGGAAAGAGAAGAAGTCCTTAAGTCAATATATCAAAAATTGGTTGATTTATTTTTAACATTCCGTCTGGCTATAAATTGGTTTTTTGCAAAAGTTCTCCAGAATCCTGTTGCAGCAACCACTTATGACTTATCAAATAATTATATGCTGATAAGTGATTGCTTTTTTATTAATCAAACGTCATGGATTCGTTGGAAAATATGATTTTAGTGAATTTGGAATAATTTTTAATAAAATAATTATTTGATTTTGTGATTACAGATAAGTAATTGTTAGTGTAATAGAGTCCTGATGCGGTCTAAAAGTGTAAATTAAAAAAGAATTGTATCAATTGTTTTAAGTAATTGTATAAAACTATTTAAGTAAATTTTAAGCACAAATTGCAAATACTTCTTCATATTAAAGGACCAAGTACTTCTAATTTGTATAAAATTATTAAAAGAAATTTTAAGTACAACTTGCAAATACTTTTTCAGCTTTAAGGACCAAGTACTTCTAATTTTAAAAATTCAAAAAAGTGTCCAACACAAAACAAGTTGAGTCCAGAATCTTGAGAATTAATAGCAGGTATTCCATTAATTAATTTGTTTAAATTAATTACAATATGTAAATTACTAGAGTCCCAAAGCATAAATTGACCCGTCACTTTTACTTTCCTTTCGGCGATTTCTAAAATACCTATTTTAAATTAAAATTTTTTTAAATTAAGAAATTCCTAATTACATTTTATTCCTTTGTAGAATTTAAATAAATAGTACTAGAAAATGTACTTGTGTCAAAAACTCTTATACCCTATTAGTTAGTAATCTATTCTGCAAGTGTACTTATTTTTTAAAAGTTTTTCATATAAATTGTCCTTTACAGACATGTATTTTTAAAATACAAGTGGTTAAAAATCACAGAAAATAGAAAATAATAATAGGAGTTTTTATATATTTACATATATGTACATATGTTATATAAGAATTATTTTTAATACATTTTATACATGAGATATTATTATAAGTACATATATTGATATCTATCTATCAATTAGTTGTATATACATACATTTCCCATATGAAGTACTTATTATATTTTATGACTATACAAAAGGTAAATTACATATATATATATACATATATATGATTATAACTGGGTCAAAAATGGTTTTTTTAATATGTCTATAAAATAAAAGTTGGTTAAGGACTTTATATTAATTTGTATTCAAATATTGTACGATTTATAAATATAGTAAGTACTTGTATTTATGTAAGTACTTTCTATTGCATATTATTAAAAGTATATCTAATATATTGTAATGTAATTGCTTAAATTTGGCTAAGGTAATATTTTATAAAGAATATACGAATATTTTATTAAAATTTTTTTTAAATTTTTATTGAAATTTTAAGTACATTTTTCTTATATATAACATCTTGATAGTAGTTTGAATAAGTATTTTTAGAAGTACCCATTCACATTCCAATTTAAAAATGTACATTAAATTAAATTTAAATTAAAAAATCATTAAATTTTTATTTAATTTTTTTTTTTGTTGAATTTCTAAAGAATTTTCAATTAACGAAAAACAACTAGGTTTTGTTGTTTCCTGCTCTCCGTAATTGTTTTAGATTTGACATCTAAATTACATTACAACCTATTTATAGAATATTGTAAGATGTACTTTATGTGACACTTGTAGTCCATCATTGGATCATAAAATAGTTAATATAGAACTCCTCTTTCTGGTCAGTTTTATTTAGCCAATAGGGTAATTGACCCAATCGCGTAACTGTAGGAACTTAATAGTTAAAGTTTTTTATTAAAAGTCTAAAATTAATTTTAAAATTGATTATAATTGCAAATTATTTTGAAGCTTAAAATTTATACGATTTTTATTTTTATGACAAATTTTTTCGAAGAATTGAAATTAGGAAAACATTTTGAATTTAAAGCAATTTATAAACATTTATTTTGAATAATTTAAATTTTTTTTGAATTAGCTATAGATAACAATATGAAATCTGAAGGTCCACTCCTTTAAAAAGTCTTGAAACATGGACTAGACTGTTTTAAAGGTAATGTGCAGGTGACAAATTATAGACTAACTTTTTTAATTTAAATTAAAATAAAATATATTGTAATCAAGAATTTTAATTTAAAATATTTATTAATATATTTATTAATTTGTTCCAAAAATTTATATGTATATGTTTACCAATACCAATTTTGAGAAATATTCTATGTAAAATAACATTGTTTTTTTTTAGAGAAAAATATAAAATTAAAATTTTAATTAGGTATACATTAAATTATAAAATCAAAAGCCGAAAACAAATGTAGAATTTAATTTAAGATATAAATTTGCAAAACAAATTCCTTAAAATACTTCCTTAAAGTAATTTTGCCGAAGAAGGAGGTTAAATATTGTGAACCCTAAAGTAATTGACCTTATTTCTCACAATTTTTTTGGACGAAAGTATACATATAAAATAATTTAGTTTTTATTGCAATATCCAAAAAAATTTTTTTTTTATTCAGAATATATTTAAAATCAAATAGGATTAATAATTAATACTAAGTTGTCAATTCATCCTTTGTTTGTATTAATGTATAGCTAAAAAATTTTTGAAAATTTAATTTGAACTTTTAAAGAAATTGTATTTTAAACATGATTTTTCTTATAATATATATTTATACTACATCTGGGGCCTATTGCACCAACAATTTATAACTAATTATAATCATATTTTTAATAAGCGATTTATTTTACTAATTAAACTTTATTGTTTTATTGTAAAATATGGCTTTTTGCAACACAAAAAAAAATAATATTTAATACTCGTTTTTTAAAAATTCGAGACTCGATTGAAAAATAAATTAAATAAGCAATTTTTTAAAAGTGAGTGTTTTAATTAATCAAATTTATTTGATTTGCTGTGAAATATTGTTTTGATGCAACATAAAATTATCAAAAAAATTATTATTTCATTATATTATTAGTGATAAGTTGTCGGTACAATAGGGCAATGATATTATATCTCAAATTAGATTAAGAAAAATCTTCGTAAATCTTAAAACTTACAAAATCATTCGGATATATTGCTTGCATTCAGAAACCTTAATATATTATAACTATAGGTCATAAGAGTATACAAAATTTTCCATTATATTTGTGACGCAGAGAAGGAGGGGTAGATAAACTCAAAGGTATGGATCAAGCGGAATTGAAAAGTAATTGCCGTCATTACTATGAAATCCAGCTTGTTTGCTTCACGGGTTCGAGTAGCTTCCATACAACTTCCTTTTTATATGAAGATAACTCTATACATGGTAAACATGGTTTTATAGCCAAAGTTTGTGCAAAATTTAATTGAGCTAGTGCAGTGGGTTAGAGTAGTTGCAACTTCAACTTCTTCGTTGCAATACAACTTCTTATTTTGTGTGGGCATTAATCATACAACTTCAATAGTAGTTAACTTTAATGGTCAACGTCTGAATAAGATATAATCGGTGTAGTGGAAGAGGTTCGAAGAGCTGCCTTTTCTTTTGTTCATAACTGAAATCTTTATTAGTTGTGTATTTAAAATTTTATAATTAACCAAAAATAATTAACCGGATGATATTATGTCTGTATTACGTTCATACGGGTATCCCAGAGTTGACATAGTATACTCTACTACACTCTTCCTTATTTTTTTAAAATTTAATATACCGGAATTTTTTCCTTCAATAAAAAAGTAAAAAAAAAAAATTCTTTTATTTACAATTAACAGAAAAATTGCATTTTTTTCCCGCTGTTAAAATTCCACCAATTAAATTATTTCACCCAATTACCCACGTGATTTTTTTGATATGTTTCAGTTTCAAAAATTCAACAAAAAAATATACGGAAAAACAAAAGAAATTGAAATAAAAAAAATAAACGGAAATTAATATAAAAATTTAAGTTTTAGTTCCGTGAAGTTTTTTAACTTGAAAAATTAATTATATTAAATTCCAAATCTGAACTCAACTCATCAAATTTTACTATCGCAAATTTTACTAATGTTGAGTTCAATCAAAAGTCAGTTCACTCAAACGTTAAGTAAGTTCACTCTTCAAACCACTGAACCGTTGATCGTAAGTGTATCTCATAAAAATTTAAGTTTAGCTTCAAATGAATTTAGGAGCATGTAAACCTGTTCTTAAATAATCCAGCTTTTAATATGATATCTAACACAGAATTTTTAAATAAATCTTCTTTTTAAGTTTTAAAATTTAAATTGTAATTTACTTTGACTTTTTTATTTATATACATAACATATACCTTAGTTTACATAATAAGTTCTTTTTTTTATTTAAAAATACACTTTAAGGTACTCGGTACTTAAGATTTCTCACATTCTTAAAAAAAATAAATACTAATATAATACGTACATGTATAAGTATTTCCTTTAATATATTTTTTAAAAATATTTTTTGATACTTTAAAAAAATTTTTTTATCAAAAATTCATGTTTAAGGTCATGAAATGTCATACGTCTAATTACCATATGAAAAAGCTTATGATGTATCTATATAGTAATTTATATACATACATAATATACATTATTTTTATATAATATATAAGTAGTAAGTACACTATATAAAAAAAAGGAAATAATAAAAATCCATTAATACATACTACACACGATAAAATTACCATAAAACATGGCGTTATACCCAAATTTAATAATAAGTTGAAGTTTCATTTTTTAAAAAAATTCCTCATCCTTGTTTTAAAATTTTTTTGACTTATTTTTTGACAGGACTAAAAATACTGAGAAGTTTAATCTAGGTTTGATTTGTTCCAAGGACATTATTAGAAAAAGATAATAAATAAGTACTTTAAGAAAAAATTTTTAGAAGATTTAATTCTTTAAATTTAATTTAATATTAAATATTAAATTATGAGTATTTATATGTATTAATTTTTGTCTTATTTTTTCTATAACCTTTGCCTCCATATTTTAGTTCTATTTTCTGTTCTATCAATGCCTATTTCAATCATATTAGCTAATAAGGTAATAACAAGTTAATAATCATTGAGATCTTTGTTAAGCCTTTGTTAAACATATTTTATTTTTAAATCAATAACATCATCTGATTTAAGGTATCAGTAGACGATTTCTGTAATTATATAAAGGATTTTATAAGTTGAAAGAGTTTTTAGAAGAATTGTTTTAATTTAATTTATAATTTAAGTCTATGCTAAAAATAAAAATAAATAAATTATCGATCCAAATTAATATAAAAATTAAAATAACTGTTAAGTATAAAATAAAGAAAGTCGCTTTTGTTAAAATTTTCTAGTTTAACTCATATTCTACGACTGTACTGTATTTAGTATTATAAAACTATAAAAAGTACAATCGGATAATATGTATGTAGTACACAAAACTCTTTATTTTATAGAATATGAACAATAAATATATTTTTTTGGACAAAACTATTTTAAAGACTGTGAGAGACAATTGAAAGTTTTATTGAAGAAGAATAAGAAAAAAAACCCTTGTATCAAATTTGAAGCTTCTATTTTTATTGGTTTCAGAGATATGTTTGTTCGACCATGAATTGATCAAAAGCTTCAGGATCCGAACATCTTTACTGGTTTCGGCCATTTTCAATCCTCGCCGTATTTTTAGGATTAGTAACCAAAAATGCATAAAATTCATCAAGATAGAATCATAATTTTTTGAGTTTTCTCGGCGGATGGACATCCATAAATCAACTCAGAAAGTAACACTTTTGATGCATACAAACACTTTATCAAAGTTAATATTCCCCTATACCTACTTTATAAGTATAGGATATAAAAAGAAATTGCTTCAAGAAATGTCATAAAAAAAATATTAAAGTTTTTACTGTAAAATTTGTACTTTTATTCTCGTTATAAAATTAAAATGTTTATCTTCATACTTCGATTGTACTATTTATAGTATACGGGCTATATTTCAAAAGCTATGGAACCCACTGCCAAAAAATTCTGTATTTATTAAATTTAGCCATAAAACTATAAGGATTTTAAAAATGCCAAATTTGGTCAACAAGAACTGGCGGAGGGAATAGGTTAATATATCGGAGAGACTGGGTTAATATATTTTAAAGAATACCCAGAGAGAATGGGGTTAAAATATTTTTAAAACTAACAATGGGATAAGAATCTTTACAAATGTACCTTAAAATCTAACCAAGGTATAAAGTAAATAGCAAAATGTATTAACAAACACATTAAAGATTTTAAAAAAGTTCTTATGATTTAAATAATTCAAATTACAATATTATATTTTCAATAAAATAAAATTACTGCGTTATATTAATTGCCACAACTGTCAATCACTTATTTTTAAGTAAACTAAATTTTAAATAACCCGAAATATTATTTTAATTTAAAATATATATTATACAACACTTAAAAAATTTCATCTATTAGAAATATTTCATTAAAATTTAAAAAATACTTAAAAATAAATTTATATTTTTAGCTGGGAAGGTGATACAATACAAAATTTAAATTAATTTAATATATTTTTAATGTGTTATTAATAATTTTCAAAAAGTGGGCTTTAATTTTAAATATTATAAAATACATAAAATTATTTTTTAAAATATGTAGGTTATAGTTAAATTTCTATTGAAATATTGAGAGTTTATAAGCCCAAAAGATTCAACTTCAATATAATTAACTTAATACTTTCAATTAAGTTAATAGTATAATAAAATGGGACACATTTGACATGGTGTTGTTTCTTTATTTAAAAAAAATATATGCAGAATATGTTTAATTTTGCAATATTTGTTATTATATTTAAAGCTTAAATTTATGTTCGAATTGTTATAAAGATATATAGAGCTGTCCAGATTAGGTTTTCAGTTGTCTCAAAAGTTGTCAAATCTACCCTATTCTACCTTGTATTAAACCACTGAAAAACTTCTCACATTTTAAAACTAAAAACATCTCAAAAATCTTTTACTCAAACCAATTTTTATTTTCTCCGTTTTAGTAATTTAAAACACAGAATTCGTCAAAGTATATTAACAGCTGATGATTTGAATATATTAAATATAGTATATTTTAAATTATTCAAAGGTAATTGGCATTAGTTTCAAAATATACAGAATAAATAGTAGTCCAACTGAATATTTAACTAAAAGTATTCAATATACGTGCACGAAAAGGTTTATTATTAATTATTTTTTTAAAATAAATTATGTCATATTTAAATCGTTTTCTATTTTTGGATGGAAAACACGTGTTTTCCAAATAATAATTTTGTAAATATCGTTCAAAAAAGTAATGTTCACAGTGGGAAATTTTAATTGACTATAAAAAAATCAGAAACAATGTTAAAAAAAAAATTATAATTGCATAATTTTAGGGGATTACGTTTTAAAATTCTAATTTAGTATTAATTTATTTATTCTTATATTACTAATCACATACGATTATAGGATATTTTGAAAAAATCAGCCCTAAAGCCATTAAATATTATTATTTATTTAAAAAATACATAATATTTAAATTATATAATTTATATAAGTATATAATATATATTTATGCTAGCAAGGGGAATACCTTAAGGGAAATTATAGTATTTTAGTAAATTTTTCCTAGAATCTGGGAAGTATTTGAACCCGCAAATTGCTTCAATTATAACAGCACGTGCCTAAAATATTCTACTTAATAAATACATTATTTATTCGGAATTAACTATTATTTTCTATTGAAGCCAATTTTATATGGAAAACTTTTCTTTTAAAATTTCAATATTTTTATTGATTTAAATTATTGACTTTTATAACTCTGTATTAAACAAAAGAATTTAAATTGAAAATAGTTTCGAAATTGCTGTACAATATAACTTATTTAGTACAATATATAACTTATTAAATGTATTTTATTTTATAAATCAATTTTCTTTTGGAATAAAGAAAAAAACTAAAAGTAAAAATTGGACACTTTAAATTGTCAGAATTTTTTTTTTTTGTATAATTTAAATATTGACCTTAAAAAAAGCATAAAAAGTTAAAATTTAATGTAAATGTCACCTCAAAAACATACCAAAAACCAAAAATAAATTGATTTTTTTGTTTTACTACAATAATAATATACGAATTGTCATGAAAGAGTACAAAAGTATTAAATATAACTTATGTGTATATTGTATTGTGTCCTTTTTGATACTTTTACATTTTTATATTAAATTCAAATACAAAAAGTCATTATCCTTTTTCTCACATTAAAAATAAATAATATTTGGTTTGAATGTCCTTAAAAAAACATCAAGAACAAAAAAAAAAAATTTCAATACAATAAAAAATTTAAATTTATTTTATAATTAGAAATTTTTTTTTTTTTTTCAGGATCACAACATATATAAAGAATAAGGACATCTTGACAATAATTAAGCAAGTAAAATGAAGAAGAACAAAAAGAGGAAATTTTTTTTTTAATGTTTTCAATAGTAAAAACATTTTGTAGTACCTAAATGTTTATTTAAAAGAAGAAGTATATATTGATATTAGTTATGGTATATCAGGATTAAGGAATATGTTATGTTATAAAGTTCCTTGAAATTTATTAAAGAATAAAACGCATCAGAAAAGTTGAAATCCAGAAGACATACAGTAGACTTCCGAAACACAAAGTTCAAATATGAGTATTGCATATTTCTAGGATTAAAAGAAATGTGTAGGTGAATTATCATTCTAAATATTTATTTAAAACGATTTTCAATTGAAATTGTTTTGAAAGATTCGGGTTGTAAAAGAAGACTTTCTAATATTATTGCATATATTTAGGATGCAAAAAAAAATTCAGACGCACATTATCTTTTAAAATATTTTATTTATAATGAATAACATTTAAAGTTTTTTCTCAAGGTTCGATTATTCTTGAAAAAAAGATTTCATTAGAGAAGAATTTTCTAAATACAAAAATTGAATATAAGGATTGCATACTTTTCGGGTCAAAAGAAATTCGGAGGCAAGCAAAGTTAAAGTAAGAGTTAGGAATTTACTTTCAAGGTTCGAGCAGAATATAAAAGGACTTCAAGACAACAGAAGGCTTGCGAAAAACAGAAATAAAAGGGGATATTAATTTTGCATATTTTTAGGATGAAAACGAATTCAGATGTAAAAGTATCTTTGAAAAAGCTTGTTTAAAAGAAACACCATCGAAGATTGGTCTATCTGATCACAGATTCCAGTATCTTTTATGCATATAGTTAAATTATATTTTACGAACTTTTCAAAAACTTTCAAAAAACACTTTTAAAGAGACCCAATTTAATAATAGCTCTAGTTTCTAGAATCTTAAATATCCCTCATAATAAAGAAAATAAAAGTCCAAGAATAAAAAGGGTCCTTTAATCCTTTAGAAAAGTATATATTTAATATATCATTTTACTCAACACTTTAATATTAAATAATTGTGAAAAGCATAACTTCTTCCAGAAGCACTTCTTTATAACAACCGGATCAAATTATATTATAAGGAAACACTCATACAATTTTTTATTGTTTTAAATAAAATTCTTCAGTAGAACCATTCATTTAAAAAAAAAAAATTGACAGAAGAAAAATAAAGAAATCTGTTTTAGGTTTTTCTTTGGTCTTGTTTTTGTGTTTTGTAGATGCATTTTTCATTTCTTTTTCTTTTTTTTGCTTTTTTTTTTAAAGAAACAATAAAAGTCTACAAAACCACTTGACATTTTGAACTAAACTTAAATAAAATATTAACTTAAGTTTATGTTATATTTGGTAGAAAAAAAAAATCATTATGTTCTGAACCAAAATAACAAAAAAAAAAAAACAACAAGGACCTACAAAAAAAAAACACAGATCCTGTCTTGACAAATAGAAAAGAAATAACTAAGAAATAACAAATAAACATGAATAAATAAAGGAAGAAATTGCAAAAAAAAAGGGCAAAAATAAATATTAAGAAAGAGTAAGACAATGAAATATGTATTGGTTTTTAAAAATAATTACAAAAGTTGCATGTTGCATTCTAAAAAAAAAAAAAACAACAAATTTAAAATAAGGTTGTTGGTTGCTATTTTTGTTTTTGTAATTCCTTTTTTGCCATTTTAAAACCAAACTAGGAAAATTTTTAATAGAAAATTTTTCAAATTTCTTATATTTTAAATGTTATTACAATTCTTTTGAATCGTATTGAATAATATTCCTTTTAATTTTTCTTTAAGTTTGTCTTTTTAAAATTGTAAATTCTAAGAAATTTTAAATTAAATTGATAACATCAGTATTTTGTAGATGACAGAATCACCAATTAACCCCTTAAAGTAAATATTATTTTTTATTGGACTTTTACTATGCAATTAAACTATCTATTAATCGATATAAAATTTTTATATACAATATACATATAAGTTTAGTATTATAAAATAAAAATTATGTATAAAAGTTGATACTCCAAGTACTTTCTATAAACTTGTATGTTGGAAGTTCGAAGGATTTTCGAAGGATCTTGAAATTTTTTAGTGAAAAGTGGGACAAGAAGGAAATTAAAACCCACTGTCTTGGAATGATTCAAATGGAGTGAGTCTTTATGATACATAAAACTTAATTGATTTTTCAGGGGTGCCTCAGTGGTTGCTAGGTAAAATAAGAATAATAATTCGAGATACCGGATTCGAATCCTGATAAAATTATAAAACTTGTATTAGGTTTCAATTGGTTTCTATTTATCATTGAATTCAAATTTGTATATGTGACTGAACTTTTAACATAATATTTAAATAAACAACAAAAATTGAACAAATAATTTACTTAAAACTTATAACTCACAGATACATAAAATTAAAATTAAATTTTTCATTATAACTAATAAATATACAGAGGATTTCATGTATTTTTTGTATTTGTGGAATTGTGGAATTGATTAATGAAAAATTTTAATAATATATTATCAATTTCTGGTATGTTCCCCATTTTTGGAAATTTATTATATGGTATACGTAGACTTCCTACCCTTTAAATATATACGTGGTATAGACCAGACTAGTACGTAGTAGTCTTCCTACCCCAGAACTAGAATCTAAAAATAAATTAATTTAACTTAGTAATTTTCTATAACTGTGTTATTTTAACAGTTCACCCCCTCAATTTATAATATTACAATTTTACATGAATTTATATATATTTTTAATACAGTAATTAAATATTTTAATTCTTTTGTAAAATGGGTAAGGGTTAAAAAACCGATTTTAAATTTAGTTCTTTTACCAACTATATTGTCTGATTGGTTTGTATTTGGGTTGTTCTAATAATGAATAAAAAATACAAAAAAAAAAAATACTTTTCATTGAAAATAAATTATTTAAAAAACAATTAATTTGTTTTGTGGATATTGTTTTGAGTTTAAACTGAGAAAAATCATTTTTAGAATTTTTTCTTCTGTTTTGTTGTTAGAAGACAGAAGCCAATCTAATAATTGGATATGGTTTGTCTTATTCTTATTTAATTTGTCCTATTATTTGTACAAAAAAGAACAACAGAAACTATAGATACTCTTGCAAAACTTTTTAAATATTCAATAATTCGTAATAAGTATGATTAACAATTTATTAGATGGAAGAAACTAAAATTGTATTGTTTCTTAAAATAATATTTTTTATAAGGAAGGAAATGGAATTCTTTAAAAATGGAATTCTTTAATTGATATCTGAATTTAAAAAGCAAATATTAAGTTATGTATAAATTTAATTCAGTTCTTAGATTAAGCTCATAATTTGAAGAACAGAATTGAAGACGAATGACAAGCAAAGCTCGAGATGCAGCAACCTCAAGAAAAAGAAAATGTAGCAAGAAAGATTAAGAAATAGCTACACAAATAATTAAAAATAACAGAAATAAATAGATAGTAAGGTGTAGTAGAGGGCTTGCACTATCTAATATAGTTCTAAGAAATAAAAAAATTAATAATAAAAGAATTATTTAAAATTTTGATTAATGGACTTTAGCAATTGGTTTAGAAATGAAACTAATATTTAATATGTGTAAATTTTGATAAACCTCAAATTATACAATTTGGTGAAGAGCTTGGATTAGGATTTAATTATTTGAATTAAAAATGCTTAAAAAAGTAAATTTACAACAAATCTTAATTGGTAAGAAGATTTTATTACATATACCATAGTAGTATCTTAATCGAGTACAAACTATAAAGAAGTCTACAAATCTTTGACGAAACATGGATTTGTTCTTTTATTTTATTTAAAAAAGTGTCAATCAAACCCCTGCTTGTTATATTATCAGACAATAGCTTTGCGAGTTTTAAAATTTTTAAAAATTTTTTAAAATAGGCCAAAAATTTTAAAATTTTTGTAAATATGAAAACTGAGTATTTTTTGCAAACCTTCTTCTTAGAAAGGAAGAGCTTCTAATTAGAAAAGTTATCTTAATTTTATCTTTCAGCAGTAAAAGAAAAATATGGACCAATTTGTACTTTCCA
Organism: Dolichopus griseipennis; assembly: GCA_963082915.1. Classification (NCBI taxonomy): domain Eukaryota; kingdom Metazoa; phylum Arthropoda; class Insecta; order Diptera; family Dolichopodidae; genus Dolichopus; species Dolichopus griseipennis. Next base: position 66,106,117 of record OY720441.1, read on the forward strand.
TTCATAAATTAAGCTTTAAAACAAAAACCTTCATTATAGAAAGCGACGTGAACCCTTCTCCATTGATATGCTGTCGCATACTAAATAAAAATTATACTAATTCAATATAAATGCCAAATCGTACTCGACGTATATTTTTTATTTTTTTTAATAGTCTGATTTAATAGACATGCAATGTGATATAATAGAGAACCCATATAATAGAGGATGCGGCAGGAGTCCATGTATATATAAAAAATAAATAAAAAATATTTTAAAATTGAAAAACTAAATTGATTAATACGAATCAGTACCGAGCGAAATTTTGTCTACGCTATTGCCTCATATATAACCAGCAGTGGTCAATCGGTTAAAACCAAATTACAAATTTAAGATTTTACTGGCAAACATAACATTATACTATAAATTTATAATATATTATATTCTAGTTGAACCCCTCTGTGTTTTAATTTAAAATTAAATATAAAAACAAGCAAAGCCATCTTTAATTTTCGGTTAAACTTCTGTAAAATAAAACTCATAAGTTTTTAATTCTAACAGAGTACATTTACAATGAAAATGGTTTTGAATATTTTTTTGTCTATTTCACATTTATCCGCAGTTTCTTCATCTTTTACAGTAATTCAATGTTTAACTTTTAAATGTTTAGCCATTGATGATGTAGAATGATCCGTATATAACAAAATAGTGCTGCATTTAGTACATTTTACTTTTGCTTATTTTGAATTGCTAGTTGTTGGTTCCACGGTAAAATAATTCCAAACTTTAGATCTTTTGCTTGCCATAGCTAAAGTCATATTAATTTTAGGAAACTTTAATTTAAAGTTATAATATTATTTATACTTACGTAATTTTTTTAAACCAATTTTCAACTATGAATTTGAAAAATTAAACTGCAATTAAAACAAACGAGAACCCTAAAACATCAATACAATTTTATTCACCATGGCAACAACATAAAATCCAAAGACAAGAAGCTACTAAGTTTTATTTTTTTTTTATTTTGAAATTTTTAGTCAAGTTGCTACTTTTAACTACATAAATTTCTAATAGATGGAACAACTAATTTTATTTTTTGTTATAATTAAGCATATTTATTTCAATAGTGAATTTCACATAGAGCTACAATTGGGAATCGGGATTCGGTGAATTACAGAAACGGATCCCGATTCCGAATCCCAGAGGAATGATTCGCCAAATCCGATTCCAAGTTATTCGGTATGAGAAACCCTAATTACAAAACTCATAATTTTTTAATTCCAACAGAGTACATTTGCAATGAAAATGGGTTTGAATATTTTATTGTCTAATTTTTTTTCTACTATTCTCTTTGGCTCCATCAGTTTCGATCATCATTATCCACATAAACTATAAGAATTATGGATTATTAAAACATCTTGTACAATATTTTTCTAAAATATTTTAATAAGGTCTGGTAACGGTTTGGGTACTACAATATTATAGACTTTTCATATACTCGTATATATAGATATATATTTTTTAAAATTTTCATTCAAACTATATAGTTAATAGTTTAATAATATATTAGGACGTTGACGTCACAGTAATTGTGTACAGTTATAGTGGGCCATTCTAGATACCCTTTTACTCTTGTTGGTTGTAGGGTACTTATTTATATTATATATTATTACACTTAGTAATATCAAAGTAATAGATTTAATTAAACTTAAAATAATTAATTATTTACTTATATGTAGTACCAGACAATACTAACATAATATACGCTATATTTTTTTATTAGACGTGATCCAAGTAGGGTTTGAACTCGATATCCTTAGATTAAAAGACCATAGTCCTAACCACTACGCCACTGGTCGGATGAAATAAATAATTGTATTTTTTATTAATAAAAATATAAAATTATTATTAAACTAATTAACGATATTAATTTTCCAGATAATATTTATAAATTAAAGGTAATATTTTTTTTCAAATAATTATTCCTTGAAATTATTTTTAGAATTTGGAATTATATTTAATTTAAAAAAAAATTTTTTGAAATATTTTTATCGTTAATAAAAATAGAAATTTATTTTTAGAAATTTACCCAATAAAAATAATATTAAAATTCTATAAATAGATAAAATATGAAGAAGGGATTCTTAGCAAACTTTAAATTTTATTTAAAAGGAATCTGAAAAATTAAAGAATTTAACTTTTTCGGAAATTTCGTACTTTCTTTGGAAAAATATGAATAACTTATAAGAATTTCTATAACTTATCAGAAAATTAAAAATGTTTCTACATAAATTGGCTATCTTCAAACTTCAAAATTTTTTAAAATTAAGAAAATTTAAAATTAACTTAAGATGGATTTGAATTTAGTATTTAATAAAATTAGATTTTCATTTGATTCTGAAGCTGTAGTGTGAGGATAAGGATTCAGGGTTCTTAGTATCGGGATTCTATTTAGATTTGAGAAATTCAAATAAGGAGTGCGTATAAATAAATATTATGATAATAACAGTCGAATATAATTTAATTATACATATTAGTCAATCCGAACTCCGAACTTGTTTTCAAATTATGGCTGCTGACAATTAATTAGTCCCGCAAACAATAGTCCTTCCAAAAAGAAAGGAAATAATACCTCAAAAAATTTGGGATTAATTCATTTTAAAAAAGCGCCCCTGCAATTTTTTGAATTTCCTCAAAAATTTTAAAATAAAATAATTTGCCCAATTCTTTAAAATGTTATCTATCCAGAAAACATAAATATCGCATTACCTAATTAAAGGATCATTACATTTATACGAACAACAAAATTTAGAAAATGTCAGGAGCTATAGAGTTTGATTTTAGGTAGGATTAAATGTGATTTTAGATTTATTTCTAAAGGGCAGTCAGGATATTCTCTTTTTCCAATAAGTTTTTTCCAATAGGTATGTGAGAGGTTCTGATTAAAGAGTTATTTAAGAATTATATTCAATATCATGTCATTCTCCTTTTCAAGAATGGGATTATTTTTTGTCTGATATAAGTATGCCGAATTCTTAAATAATTCTAACATATTATTTTTTAACCAAATTTTCAGGCGCTTTATTTCACTTTTTAAATTAGGTACTTTGATTTGGCGAATTATATTTATATTTAAATTCTAAAATCAACCAACTTTTGATTTCCCAACGAAACCTGCAGATCTGCCTCCAGAAAAATTGAAAAAATTGATTGAATAAATCTTAGTTTTTTGAATACACAGATTATTTCTAATAAACACCAGCTATGGTCATTTCAACTTAAAATCAATTCAACAGTAGGTAGTTTTTAAATTTGAAAAAAAGATAAAAAACAGAAATTAAAATACAATGATTACTGAATTTAAAATTAGAATTAAATTTTAAATTATAAATAAATAATTTCTTTGATTTAATTTAATTTAAAATTATTAGTAATTTTATTTTTTATAAACAAATTACGAACAAAGGCATATGACATAAAATAAAATATTTATAAATATAAATTAGTACATAATATAAATCCTTAAAAAAAGGAAATCGATAAATAAGAATATTGACAATATATTGACAATATAAAATTCAATATTATAGTAAATAAATACCTCAACACAAAATTATAAGTAGATTAAAATTTAATAAAACTAAAAAAAAAAAAAATTTTGATAATATGTTGGTACTTAAAATATACAAAATTACAAAATATAAAATAACCCTATATAAGATTATATACAATCTAATGTATATAAAAATGCCATAAAACTGGTAATAATTAAAATTTTGGGTATTATAAAACTTGAAATGAATGTCATTCTCTTATTTTCATTTTTAAATTATAAATATACACATATATATATACCTCCTAAAATAATTGAACCCTCTATAATTTCAAATAAATGACAATAATAATAAAATGTGTAATATGTATCGAAATGTCGGTAATTCAGTTTTAAATTCAAAACGATTATTTAACTATTTTTTAATAGGACAATTACTTAAATGCACACATACACACACAACACACATGTTTACTAAAAACAGAACAGAACATCAAATTCATAATTAATAAAGTGTTCAAAACTCTGTTTTGTAAAAAAAAAAATGAACTTCAAATACACAAATATAAATACATACACACATGTTTTTAATAATGCATTGCAAAATTCTTTATCTTTTGTTTATATTCTGTTTTTCTTTTTTGTTTTTTTTTTTTGTTTTTAATCTGTTTTTAAAAACCACAACAATTGAAATAAAAATAGTACAATTCATCATAATTCTTCCGGTTGTATATTGTACAAATATTTAAAAAACATGTTTCCGATACACAATACATACATATACAGTGATTTTAGCAAATTTTAAATACCAAATCGAATATCAATAAATACAGTGTCATTTATCAATCTAAGTTGGACTTGTCAAACTGAACTTGTAATTTGTAATTGAAGGGATTATATTCTAAAAACACCAGAGTTTAGTACATCCAATTAACTATAATGTATCATTTGTTAGAAAGGATACAGGTAACTTTTTTCTTGATTTAAAATAGACATTTAAGTTCCGGAAAGACATCTTAAAGAAATTGAACATCGAATTTGATGTCGAATATACTTTAACACAAGATTATACTTAAGAAACTTTAAGTTCAGACGGCAAATGTAATTTTAATTTATAATACCTATCTATCTTTTTGGTTTATTCTATAGTAAAGCTATAAATATTGTTATAGCTGAAAATAATCTGTTCTCTCCTATAAGTATGCAATGCTTTCAATAACACGTTTTCTTATTTTACCAGCATCATAAATTGCAAGTGGAGATCTATCTGATATTATGGTTTACTAACAAAGCAGTTGCGTTATAAATGAAAATCAAATCTTGAAGGTAAACACCTAAAATTAAATATTATTTGAATGTTTATAAACAAATACTATAGAAAATATTTTTTTTTTTTTTGAAGATTTGGTGCTACAAGTAAAATATCGAAATCAATATTCCGAGAGGACAACTAACAGAGAATTATACAAAATTACTACATCTTTCTCTTTTCCAAATAACTTTCCTTATACTTGAATTAAGTTTCCCAATGATATAATTCCATATTATATTTATTAGTATTTCTGTTCACCCCTATAAGTATGCAAAATTTTCAGTAAAATTTTTTTTTTTTTCGAATGTCACAAGTTACACGTCGAATTTTATTAGAGAGGGATAACTAATCCCCTCAGTAAGTGTTGCCCCAAATAAGAAATAACCCCCTAACCCCAAATAACAACAAACTACCTAAGTAAATGACCCCCTCCTTAAAATATCTTTCCCAATATATCTCTTCAAAGTTTTTTAATCATTATCTACTTGTCCTTAAACATATTATGGTCACTGTAAATATATATATCTATACAAATATATATAGATATATATTTACCTTCATTCCAAATTATTTTTTTTTTTTTATTAAATTTTATAATTGTTATACAATATGAAAAAGACGAGTGTTTTAATAGAAAGTTAATTTTCGAATATATGTACATATATTCAATAATGATTATGCTTTCAATTTTATCATATCCTGTGACATAAAAAGCTTAAAAACATATAAACATACATTTTATATTACACAAAAACAGGTAAGTATATATATATATATTGTTTATAAGATATATTTAATTAGTTTGTATCGGATATTTTTTTTTTGATACAAAAATATGAAAATACAAATTATAAATAGTGGTAAATTGGTAGTAGGTAGTGTGTGTGGTTATAATATGGTTATTATATGGATATTATTTTTCTATGTATAAAACGACAGTTAAATTAATTACACTTAAATGAAGATTATGTTCTCAATTTACTAAAAAATATTATGTTATGTATGTAGGTTTTTATATTTTGTATATAATATATAATAAAATTTTACATATGTAGGTTATTTTGTAATTTAAAAGGGATATTATTTTTTTGTTGTTTTAATTTTATTATTATTATTGTTGTTGCTTTATGTTGTTGTTGCTGTTGTTGTTGTAAAAAAAAGGAAAAATACGAAGGTAAATAAACGGAAGTGAAATTAAACAATATTGTATGTTTATTAAATATTAATAAAATGAAATCATATTAGTAACAACAAATACAGAGATAGAAAGGATTTAATTCTAAAACTGTTTATTGAAAATTTTGTTATTTAATTTTTTTTTTTAATTTTGCTGTTGTATCGTTGAAATAAAATTTTATATTAAGTAAAAGTTGATTAAAAATTGATTAAAACGTATATAGAGTGGTTATTATATACAAAATAATATTCAAATAATAAAAAAGGGAAAAGATTAAATATAGAATTTAAATACGTATATTTTATTCAATATTTCAAAAAAAAACAACAACCTTAACATACTTTTAATAATTGGAAATATGAATTTTAGGTAAGTATTTGTATAAAAATAAAATATATTTGAAAAATTTGCGGCTTATTAAATTTAATTCCATTAAAAAAAGTTATTTAATATTAAATTATGAAATCTTTTCAATGATTTAAAAATTATACTGGAAGATTTTTATTTATACGAATTATGTTAAGTTTTTGATTACGTAATTTAATTAAGCTTAGCTTCGAAGAATCAAAACCACTTGATCAATTTGAAATATTTTAGAATTTATTTACTACAATCATGTAAGTCTAATTAACTTATTAGGTTTTTTAGATTTAAGTCAGAATACCTTAGATATAGTCCTATATAAGCAATACAAATTTTTTATATTTGCAGTTATGCTGATATCAATCAAAGTTCTATGGCAGTATTGGAACAACTATTTCATTTGACGAAGCTTACTCCCAGCATCGTTTATTAAAAGAATAATTATAAGGATCGAAGTTCTTAGAATTAAATAATGAAAATCTTCTTAGAATTAAATATTGAAGTTCTTAGAATTAAATATTGAAAATCTAATCACAACCATAGGCACTTAATTCAATATCTAACTTATTACCTAATCAAGGCTATTGTACAGTGGACTCCATTCTATTCTTAAAAATTAATTAAATCCATTCAATTAGAAAGTTTAATAGGATTTTTAACTTAACTTTTAAAGTAATAATTTTTACATTATATATAATGATGTTTTAAAATCTTAAATGTTATTATATGTGCATATTTTTAGTACATTAGAATACCTAATAGACCTCACTAATTCTCAAAATTATCCAATAATATATAATAACCAAAATATATAATTTGAAAGAATAACAAAGTAAATATCATATTTAATATCAGATTAAAATATCTTTCAATGTGAATATTAAACAGATTTTAATAAATAATTTAGAATAAATGTAGGTAATTACATAATCCTATTTCTATATTATAGTAACAAAAAAGTATTTATCCTTAGTCGACAAAATTTAGTTTAATCCTTCTAAAATTAGTAAATTAAGTAATTTGAATAAAAAGTATATGATTTGTATTAAACTAAACATAATTATCTAATATTATTTTAATTTTAATCAAAGTTGATCATTATAAATAATTAATGTTAATTAATTATATTAAACAGTAGAACAAGGAAGCAAGATTCAAAAAATAAAGAATTATTATTAACTTAGTAAATGCCAGCCTAAATATATGCAATTTAATGTTATTTCAATTACATTCAAATTTATTTTTCGCTGTTTTTCCATTTATGTTATAATTTCTATATATATAATATTATAATTAGAATATATATATAGTATTCAACCATATAAAATTCAAAAATAAAAATTTTTATACAAATTATAAAACTTTTTATATATAAATACAAAAGAAAAATTAAAATAAAAATATAAAACTTTCCTCATTCCATTTCCTTTGAAAAGATCAAATTTTAATAGTCATATATTCGACTATATAATTGTATAGTATTAATATATGTTTAAAAAATTTATTATATACAATTAATATGTATATATATTTTTTTTATTATTTTATTAAATTTAATATGTAATTATTAAAATATACACGTGTTTTAATTAATACATATAATATATTATGCATAATATTTTTTAAATTATTAATAGCACTCAATTTATAATAAAAATTTTTTGTAATATATTTAAAATCTATTTATAGAATTTTTTATTTTAATTAATTTTATAATTTATTGATTAAAAAAAATTTTATTTTTTATTTCATAAATATCACAAATAAAATTTTAAAATAAACTTAATTATATAGTTGTCAGGACGATTAAGTAAAATTTTATTATTATATTACTATTATTATTAGTATTAATACTTTTCAAATTTAATTAAATTAATTATTTAATGAATACTCAAAATTTTTATTTATTTATAATTACATAATTACAATATACATTTACATTAGTTATAACATTAATGAATTTTATCAAACTATAGATATATTACACAAAATAAATTCATTTCATTAAAATAAGTTGAAGATCACTTAATTATTTAATTATAAATATTGGTAATATATATTAATACTCGTACCTATTCAAATATATTATTGAATCTATTTCTTATTTTCATTATTTCAATTTAAAATCCGAATTTAAATTTAAATGTTACTATATTATTTTAAAATAAAATTAAAAAATTATTAAAATTAATTTAAAAAAAATATTAAATAATAATAATACAATTAATAATTAATTAATATTATTGATTTAAACTTAAAAATTCTCATACCAAATTTTTTTTATTTTGTTTATATTTAACACTTAATATTTTTTTTTTTAATATTTAAAATATATTTAATATTTTATTTATTTATTTATTTGTATTTTATGGGTTATTAAAAAACAAATTTTAGAAAAATAATCAACAATTATATAATTTATAAAATTAAATTCAAATTTAAAAAACAAGAAAACGAAAATAAAATTATTATATAAAATTATTTTAAATATTATTTAAAAAAAAATTTTTTATTTTTATTTTTATTCTTTCAATTAAAAAAAAAATCATCAAAATAAAAAAAATTGCGTTATCCTTGCAATCGCGTGTACCATCGTTATGAAGGATCTTTTACAACTGACAGTATAATTTTTTAAAAAGTCCAATGAAACTTTTCGAAAATATATTTTGTGTTTTTGCTGTTTTTTTTTTTTTTTTGTATTTTCCTCATTTGTTTTGGCTTTTCTTTTATTATTATTAATTTTCTTTTTTTTTTTTTTTTTGTAAAATAAAAAACTAACTGTGTTATTTTTTTTTTTTTAACAATATTTTTTTTTTTATTTTTTTTTATACTTCCTGTTTCGTCTAAAAAAAAAACATAATATACAGTTAGTTGTTATACAGTTTAGGTTATATCGAAAAAAAAAAAAAAAAAAAAAAATAATAATTATTCGTGTTGTTAAAAACTCCCCCACAATAAATACGAAATTTTAACATACACAACAACGAATATAATAATACGAGTACAAGTATAACAGTAAACTATAATATAATATTATATCCTTGATATTTAGATCAAGATATAATTTTCTATAATATTAAAATTTATTTTTTTTATTTTTGTATAATATAACAGTTAAATTTAATCTGTTATATAAAAATATAAAATAAATATAAACTGTTATATAAATATAAAATAAATATAATCTGTTATATAAATATAAAATTATATTATAAACAATTTAGTAATATGTATAACATACAATATACAACATCTAATAAATTGTTATATAATCAGTTATTCAAGAAACTGTATATAATTATTAGAAAAAAAATAACGGTATTAAACAAAATAAACATATTTATTTTTCAAAAAAAAAAAAAAACAGAATAAGAAATAAAGAAAAACAACAATAAAAAAAAATCAGCAAAAAAACAAATAAAATAAACAAAAGGAGTAATGAAAGAAAAAGATAACAAAAATTTGTATGTCCTTGTTATAACAGATACCGGTTTTGGTATAAAAATAACAGTATTTGTTTATTTTTTGTTTTTGTATATTGATTTGTTAACAGAAAATAATGTTAACATTTTGTTAAGTTTTGGAGATTTATTTTTACCGCTCATTTTGCTTTTTGTTTTGAAATATTTAAAATAAATAAATGTTATATTTTTTGATAGTTGATTTTAAAACTGTAATTTTCAGTGATTTTTAAACTGTAAATTGCATTAAACGAATTTTTATTTTGTTTTTATTTGAGAATAGGAGAAGTATGGTGAATAAATATTGATAACATTGCATGTTAACTGTTATTTTTCAAATTAGAAAATAGCAAATTAAAAAATAAACTTATTATGATCATATTGGGTATTTTTATATGTATAACACTTTGATTTTATTTTTTATTTTTTGCATATAGTAATATAACAAATAAAAGCAGATTATCTATATGTTATACCAGATTATATTTGTACGGTACATACAAAAATATGTTTTTTTTATTTTTAAAATACAAGAAACAAAATAACACTTAATGTAAAATACTTACTTGTTGTATATAGATGTATATGTATAACTATTGTTATTTAACACTTTATTACATTTAGATAATAATAGGTATTGCACGTAACTTATAATTTGTATTTTGTAAACTTTAAAAAAATTTAATATTTGAATTTAGTTACTTAAAAAAACTTTTAATTTTTTTTTGATTATTTAAGTTTGTATCAATTTAAACTTTTTGTTTTAACTTTTATATTTAGATTACATTTTAAATTAAATGATTTATTTATAAAATTTGTTTGAAGGTGAAATGGTTTTTATTTTATGTTAGAATATTTTCTGAGTGTGTTTAGTAAATGCAATATTCCTGCAATATTATTTATTTTCGCATATTATTGAAAGAAAATCTCAAAAAAGTCTGAAAAGTTTTCTGAGGGTTACTAGTATTAGGTATTTTAAAATCAATTAAATCAATAAGTTTTTTAATAGCATTGATTTAACTTCATAAATTATCATAACATCACATTTGTGCATTAAGTTGTATGAATGTAGAAGGTCGAACGGGTTATTAGTGTATTAGTTAAGGTAGTGATTACTCAATGTAAGGGATCAGGGTATAAGTAACGGCCAAGTGGTTGAGGCAACATTTTAAGTCATAGGAATTAGATTTGTATGACTAAATAATTGTTCTATAATAATTTTATTAGATATTAGTAGGCGCAGTTTGATTGTTAATTATACAGTACCTAAATCTGAGAAATTAATGAAAATCGAAGAAAAACAATAATAACACTTAAACTAATACTTCTTATAAAGTGAAAATCGAGAAAGTATAAGACAAGCCCGGTGTTTTAGCATTTCTTCAGTGTTTGTGTGTGTCTGTGGACTTTGCACAATAACTCGCGATATTCCAGCTTATTTTGATGAACTTAAGTATGATTGCTTTCTTTGTCAATAGTAATGTTGAGTTCGTAAATGGCCCAAATCGAATAACGGTATTGGGAGGCTCCAAAATACTAGACTTTTTGTGAAATCTGAAATTCTAACAGTCATAGTGAGTTCAAATTTGGTGAATAGACTATTTACATGTTTACTTAGGAAAAGAAGCTTTTGTAAATTCGTTTTAGCCAAATTAAACCACGAAATTGGAAGGCATCCCTATAAAATAACCAGACTTTACAAGAAATATTACCATAGGAAATTTGATGGAGAACAAAAGAAAAATTTTACATCTAGAAATAGGTATTCATCCTAGACAAGGAATTTTAATTTATATTAATCTGTAAAATATTAAAAATATTGTTCAAACTTTAACTTCTCGATAACTTTAGTTTTACCTAAATCCAATCTGTGGCACTAGGGTGAATCTAAAAATATTAAAACTTACCTTATAATAACGGTTTAAATTTTTATATTAAATATACAAAGTTCGTTAAATTTTTACTCACCTGAAAATAAAAAAAAAAATATATATTTAGATTTATTATTTATAATTTATGGGAATCAATTTGGATTTTAATTATATAGTATATATCTAATAAATAGTTTGATTAATTAAATTTAGATTTAAGATTTTGGAAAATTTAATCAATTATGTTAGTACATAAAGTTAAATTAAAATTCAAAGGAAAAAATTTGCAACCTAAAGTAAATTTCAATTCTGTCCCACTGAAATAAAATTATATTTCAAACAATGGGGTAGCATAGACCAAATGGTATCTTTATATTGTTGATATTTGAATTGCAGTAGAAGATGTTCCAAAAAACTTTTCAATAGTAAGGAACTAGTCTTATTTATAATGTAATCAAAAATTACAGTTTATTAAATAGAGTCCTTGGTAAGCCTTATATATAAAGGTTAGCTTTCATCAAATTCCAACAATTTATTAACGATACTTAAATGTTATTACAATAACAACAACAACAAGAGCTTTGTAAAAATTAAGAGCATCTTCAATTAAATACACAAGACAAAGTCAAAAGGACTACAGGTATTGCAACTAATCAAATATCGTGGCTGCCTAATATAAAAAATTGGGAGTTTTCTGCGGATTTTAGAGACATATAATATATTCAACAAGAGAAAGGAGCTAATTTCAAAATATATGTATTGATTGAATAAGCAGTTAAAGAAGAAGAAAATCTTTATACACCACAGTCAGTTATTACACTCTTTAAAGAATTAAGACCATTTTGGTGATGGCTTTTTAGTAGCTTCAAGCCAGTTTATTTTTGTAGGCTGATATTATTTGTTCATCAAGGTTTTGGACGAAACTGTAGTAATAAATTATAGCCAACCTTTGTATAAATATTTATATAAGTAATTAATTAATTATCTAGATGTGGATAAATAAAGTTAATATAAGGCTTAAAGTCCAATTTATATTAATATAAAAATTTTACCCATTGTATTCGAGAGTTACACAAGATACAGGTCAATGCTCTGCTCTGGTTAATTTTTAAGTCAAAATATTAATAATTTCATTTAAATTTAATTTAGTATCTTTTCCAGTTGCAGTCCCTTAAAAAATCAGATACAATCCCAACGTAAATTAAATTTCCATACGTTGTACACCTTTTGGGTGCACATGTTAAAAAGTTGTTACACCAAGCAAACAATTGTTTTCTATACTTTCATTCTTATACACTTACATATATTTCTAATTAGGATTCTTTTTCTTTTTGAATGTAGGTACTTGAGACATCAACCGAGCGTTTTTTTTATGGTTAAAAAAACCTAAATACAAAAAAAAAGAACGACACTAACGCCATCTCGTAATAAAACTGAAGAATTTAAAAAAAAGAAAAATGGTAGATTTTTACAAAAGTACACCATATTAACTGTATATTAACTTATATGTTTAATGTACGAGTATATATTATGAATACAATTTTTGAAAAGATTACATTTTTTATCTCTTTCTAATATTACAATTTTTTTTTTCTCACTTTTGCATTACAAGTTGCATGAAAATAAACTGTTATTTTTTTTTTGTCGCTTATCACGTTCATTTTGAATCTTCTCTTTTTTAAAGTGACTTCCTTATATACTTTGGAGTTCATTCCAATCTCATATAAAATAAAAAAAAAAAAAACGAAAACAAAAACAAAACACAATCAAACAAATATAACAAAAAAAAAAAAAAAAAATGTGATGATGATTACTGTAAACCAAAAGCAAAAACATTGAGTGTTACAAAATAAAAAAGTAGAGAAAAAAAAAAAAATTGGGAAAGCACGTACAAAATGTTATCGTGCTATTTAAAAGGACTTCAAATATCCCTTTGCTATTTTTGTTGTTGTTGTTGTTATTGTTGTTATTCTTGTTGTATTGTAAAAGAGAAAAAAAAAATATGAGTCAAAACATTTAAATAGGAGAAAAATATTATATAACAGTACCAAAAGACACTTCTTTCAAGTAAAAAAAATGTTCACATACTTTTAACTATCATCTTACACATGAAATGATAAAGATGAACGAAAGATGATGAAAGTGTAGCTTCAGTTCACCTATTATTTTGTTTTTTTATGGTTTTTTTTTACTATTCATTAATTGACACACAGATGGTTTCGTTTATAATGAGACACCTGGTAATTATTTTAGTTGTGTGAAAGATACTTTGTGTGAGAGATCAGGTCCGTGGACAAGAGTTTTAATATTAGGGTATTTAAAAGAGGTATTGGGGTATTTAAAATATCTTCTTTCTAATTATTTATCTGTTTTGAAGCCACTAGTTTTGTGACGAATCTTAATATACTTTTATATACTTAGAGAGACGACAAAGACTTTTAGATTATAATAAGATGACGTCATAATTAAGCTTTAAGAAAAGGCTTACTAATCTTATCATTATAAATTATATGTATCTTAACTGTATTGAATTATGCGCAATTTTAAGATACTACTAACTTGTGACACTATTGTACATCTTTCGGTTATACAGACTCTTCCTTATTTTTCCCTTACCGCGATTATAAATTTGAAATGTTATTAGACGATCTAACACTTCCTTGGCTTGTGTAAAATCACGAGCCCGAATAGAATGAGTAATAATATTAATGACTAAAATGATTATGTCTTAGTATCTTGCTATTCTTATTCATTTCAATAAATGTGAAATGATATTCGATACAATATCAAGATAAGCGTCTCCTTCTGCTGCAGTGAGAATTCCAATAACTTCGTTTGCCTTATCATTTTATCAGTTTTAGCAGTTTTTACTTTGTAACAAGCCAAATTTTAATTAAATTTGTTAAGCTCGTAGATCACCCAAACGGACTACCGGATCGGGAGGCTCCCAAAAAAAAACATCTGACTTTTTGAGATATTTCGAGTTTTAACAGACAAAATGAGATAAATTTAAGACATTAGACTAGTAGACTAATGGACTCAAAGACTCATTGGTGGAATTCTAGGAGTTTCGGAAATGTCGAATTCTGATAATTAATGAAAATCTCAACCGATTTTAATTAAATTTGTTGTAAATGTTTTTCTTTTTTTTGCCAAAAGAAAAAATGCATTTACAATTGCACCACATTGGACCAAGGGAGCGAGAGGGGGGGATTCCACTATAAAAAATCAGATTTTATACAATACAAACCACATTATGCAAGAAGAAAAGCTTGTACAATCCATCTTGGATTTAATTCTGCATTTTTTTGTAAATAGTTTTGTATATTTGGTGACAAAGGAAATCCCGTTATAATCCTGAGGCCTGAGTTCCCATTGTAATCGAACAAATAATATTTTGTAAGAACAGAACTTATTTTTACGCACATCAATATACACTATAATTATTACAACCCCTTATACTTACAGGTTGAGGTACCTTGTGTACTCACCAATTTACAAACAAAAAAGTCAAACTCTAGTAAATTACAAGAAAAAGTATTTTTTAAATTCCAGGAGTTGCAACAACCATTACCCTTTTTTTTCTAATTTTTTTTATTATTATAAAACATCTTTAGAAATATTTTTATTTTGTTTCTTACAGAAAAAGCATCATAAGCTCTACATCATATTTTTGTATCTTAAGATACAAAAAAAAACCGTTGACATTTTCATTTTAAATTTTTATATTTTTTATTGTGGAAATTATATAAAAAAAAAAAATTAAAAAAAAATTAAAAAAAAATTAAAAAAAAATTTTAAAAAGATTTTAGCACACAACAAATCTGTGCTACAACTTCTTTCTTTTTATAAAACTCTCTTGACTCTTTTCATTTCGTAAATACTTCTGTCTCTGTTTTTTTTTAGATTTTTTTCAGGGAAATAAAAAATTGCTAAACAATCATCATGAAATGTAATAAATATATAAATATATATATATATATTTATTGTGTGAGGTTGAATTTTTTAGACTGGGAATATTTTATTTGTGTTACTTATAAAAATATAATTTAAGTAACACTTAATTATGATTTCATTCTTTCTCTACACACAATTTTAAAACTTAGGAAATTGCATTGTATCCTGCATTATTAATTTAATAAAGTAACTGTTAAAATTTTTTTTTAAAATATAGATACTTAAGTAAAAGTATTCCTCCATTTTTTATATCTTTGCGAATGATTGTCACGGGTATAGAAAAATCGCTCATCAGTCTGTAACGTATCGATCTAAGCACCATAAAGCACAACTACAGGGTAATGATCATTGCAGAATTGCCTATTCGGTCCGATCATCTGTCCGCACTAAAACTTAAAATTTTAACAAATTAATTTATGTGAAATAGTCGTCTCTGTCATTTAAATTAAACCGGTTGACTTTATGGGTTCGAGTAACGCACAACTCTTAATTTAATAAAGCTAGCATATAACAGCAAAAAAGATGGAGTTCTGAAACTGATACACAAGTACTGAAAAATTACTACGTTCTTTTTATTACCAAAGTTTAGTGTTTTACCACCAAGAGGTAGTTTCAAAAGAAGGTAGTGACAACCAAACAGAATGTTTATTAGAATTTTAAAGTCATTGTCATTGAACCTAAACTGTTATTTTTTTTTTAACTTGATTTTAAGTATAGAGTTTCCTCACACATTTTTTTGTATGCTATTTCCCTTTCTTACTTATTACAGTTAGGGTAAATATGTGGCAGACATTGTTTAAATGAGTTGAAAGAAGATTATAAATACAAATAACATAATATGCTATTAAAGCCGGTCAACCGTATTCTAAAATATCCCTTCACAAGAGTAGGGGAATCACCATTGCCGATACTTGGAAAAGTTGAAGAGTTATCACCATTCAGTAGGATTATGAAATTTTCACAAATTCGTTTTTATGCAAAAACTGGAATCGCTATTTAAATCCAGCCATTTTGATCCACGGGTTCGAGTACCTGCCATACAACTTCTAATTTTATATGAGCATTATTCTATACCTATGGAAGCTGCGTGTCTGAAATTTTGCCAAAAATAGTTTAGTATAATGGCCAAAGTTACTGCAAAATTTGGTTGCCCTACTGAAGAGGGTTCGAGTAGCTGCCATACAACTCCTTCTTTCATATGAGGATTAAACTACACCTAATAAAGCTGCATGTTTGAAATTTTGCCAAAAGTAAATAACCGGATGATATAATGTATATGTTACGATTATGCGGGTATCCCAGAGTTGACACAGTCTACTCTACTACACTCTTCATCGTTTTTTTTAAAACAAAAATTTAATTCTAACTGTACCTGTGAGTTATATTATTCAAGTAAAAGATATTTCTTTCTATATATTGTATGTTTTTAAAAATTTATTTAAATTTCTTTTTAATTATTGATGTAGAGTTAATAATAATAAGTTATTGAATTAATTTGAACCCAATGGTTTTTGAATAGCAGCTGAATTGGATCCAAAAACAGGATATTACTTTTTTCTGGAATTCGAAAATGGGCCTCACAAATGAATGATTGACACTCTAGCTACTTCCACCCAGCATAAGTTGAAATAACTTTACGAAACCCAACTGAAACCCGATTAAGTTGAAATAACCTTACAAAACTCAACTGAAATAAATATTAAAAAATTTCAAGATTTTATTAGAGATAAAATATTTTACACATAAGTAAGAGAATGTTTAATTTAATTCGGTCATCAACTACTTATCAAACTTTACGATAATAAAGTTTTCCGATTTAAATCACCATTATATAATTTAATAATAAACATATATTTTTTTTATTCAAATTCTATATTAGTTATTTCATTCACCTATATAAATATATATATATACAGTTTAACCTCAACTTAACCCCTTTTTTTAAAAATTAACTTTTCATTACTTCTTTTAAAACGTTAAAACTTTCTCAGCAAAAAAAATCAAAAAAAAAAAAATTTAATAAATTGTGAAAAATCAAAGAGAAAAACAATTTTCAAATAAAAAAATTAAAAAAAGAAAATAACAATTTCTATTTATTTTATACTTTAATTTATTTAATGGCCGATACTTGGGAAAAGTTGAAAGGTCATCATAATTCTGAAATATTTCAATAAAAAAAAATCAAGCAAACAATTTTGCAAATAAAAAAAAAAATTCAGGAAAATTTAAAAATGAAAATGAATTAATTTGAAAAATAAAAAAAAAAAACAAAAAAATTAGTTTAAACAAACTAAAGGAAAGAAAAAAAAATTTCCTCGTAGTTGGGTCTGTTTTATGGTTTTTTACTTTTTCTGTTTATTTTTTAACATTTTTTTAATCGATAAGTTTTAAATGGACTCAACATTAAAAAAATAAAAATTATTTCTGAACCATTTTTAAAAAAAAAAATTTTTTATAATAATTACTAAGTTGAGTGGTTTAATGCTTCAATTTTCCCTTTATTCTGTACTTCTTAAAGTTAACTCATTTAAATTATTAGATTGTTTTATAGGAAAATAAATTGAAAAATGTAGTAAAGTCGAATTATATTTAAAAATTAGTTGTTCCAAACAACTCAGAGGCTTTGTCTTTTTATTTATTTATTTTTAAGCGTTAACGGTTCAAATGTTAGACTATTAAGGCCGTCTATACCATAAGTTGAACGGGGGATATGCTGGAACAGAGGATCGTATTATATTCGTGTTATTAGAATTGATCCAAATGAATTCCACTTAAAATTTAACCATGGGATAGTACGATTTGTTTTATATTGTAATAATTTTGTATTTGAGTTATATGGTATTCTATATCTGTGAGTTATATTGTTCAATTAAATGATTTGTTTATATTTTTATGTTAGTATAATTTTTATTGAAGATATTTAATTATTGATTAAGCCATTAATTTGAACCCAGTGGCAAATGGCAACTGAGTCGAGTCGAAAACTAGATAAAATGTTTTCCACTTTCAATTTATTCTAATATTGAGATAATATTGATGAAGTATATTCTGTTAGGACTGTCAGTTGTATTTAACCAAGATTAACAAAACCGGGGTTGTAAAAACCTCAAATTTCGACTCAACTTATCGCTCGACTAAAATTTTGAGTCCGCGCAATCTGTGACCACATGTGTATCGGTCATAGTATGAGCGGACTTATCATTTGAGCTAAGCTATGAGTTGCGTTTGGCATTTGAGTCCGCTCATTCACAACCTTCCAAATATGCAAACGACAATACTGTTAGTGCATTTAATAATTCTTACAATTAAGGAAAATCAAATATAGAACTCTTTCTTACAAAAAATGACTCAGACATATATTTTACAAGTTTTTTAATTGATTATCATATTATTCTTAGGGTGGAATCACATAAAATTAGTATTTCTTAAACCTTCCAACTATACAATGAAGCTTAGGTTTTTTGGTGTTTTTAGAAGTTTTCCACCCTTTAAGAAAAAAGCACAAAAAAGTAGTCCTAGAGTTCTTTTTTAATCTTAAAGTTCTATGTTGAGTCTGATATTCTATCTATTTCTACCTTTGATTCTGATATCTAGTAAACAGATTTTGCTGTTATATTTATTACACGTCTTTATTTTAAAGATCTTTGGAAAGCTTAGTTTAATGACAAAATTAATATGAACCGAACCGAAACACTAATTTTGGTTTCTGCTTCAAGTAAGATTTTTGTAAAAGGAAATATATTAAAAAGTGACATAAGCTCTTTTGGTTTACGTCGGAATTTTTCAAGGGTGGGCATAATTGACTTAAATTCGAAAAACCAAGTGTAATTACTAGTTCTTTTTAATTACAAGGATAAATCACAATCATATTTCGATGTATGTAACTTATTCGATGGGGTGGAGTATTAGGCGCTAGATGCAGTTTTAAATTTTATCAGGGTTACTCAAATAAGTCTTAGGTTTCCAATTACTCAGACATAAAGATAATAAACAGATGTTAGACTTATCATTTTGCCCCTTTATTATTTAAAGCTTTTTAAGAATCCCATATACCCTTTATCTAACTATATGTGATAAGAGTTAATTGATTCATAACACCAACCAAATTTTTTCAACATTCTTAATCTCCCCTTCCTTTAATAAACAAAAAAAAAAAAGGAAAATTTAGAAAAATATTTCGACAAGTGTTAATATGATTTCAAATTAGCAAAGTATACCTTTTATTAAATATAACTTCTTCGAATTTGTGTTTTTTTTTTCGAGATCGTAAGGATAATGGCAAAAAAGGAAAAACAAACTGTAAAAAAAGAGTAAAAGAAGTACCGTTATAATTTTTTTTTTCTTTTACTGGTGTTTATTAAGGTAGCAATGGGTTTGGGAAAGACTTTTTTGCTCTTTTTTTTGGTTAAGTCAATTTTGGAAAATTTTTTTTTTTTAAAGAAGAATAAAAAAAAACCAAAAGAAAACTCTTATGACTTTTGAGTTTTAGTTGTGGTGGTCCTCTAATCAGAACTTTGATGAAATTTTTTTTCTATTAAAATTTTAAAACAAAAAAGAAAATCAAACTTTTAAAAAAATAACATAAAGAAAAAATAAAATAAAAAAGGGTTGTTCCAAACAACAATTTGAATAATGATAAAATATAAGTGTTTCGAGGTTTGGAATTGTTTGTAGGTGATCTAAAGTAAGTGAAAGAGACTGAGTTTAACGTATGCAGAAGATATAAATACTTTAATTCCTTTAGGGGCTTGAACCCGAAAGCTTCTGCATGAAAGATCGATGTCTAAACAACTACCCTATTGATTAGATCCGTTCTCATAGATTCTAAAATCGAGAGTCTTACTATTTTTTAAGCCCAAAATTCATGCGCAAAACCATTTTCAATTAATTAATAACTAGTTAGTATAAAATTGGTTATAAGAGCTCCGATCCTAGGATCATATACTAGAAGTAGGTAAGTCGAATATTTTTCAGCTAGTATTAGTTGTTCTAAAATCATAATCTAAGAATATTATCCGTTTACTTGAAGAAATTGTAACTATATGTGATTTTATAGGGATGGAACCAATGAAAAAATCGAATTAATAAAATTTTAAATTTTTTGAAGATTCTGCTAATAACTTACAGAAGATAATAATATTAAAATCTAAGGTTTTGCAATGGTAACAACAATCCAATAGCTTCATATGCTATCCAGTAGTTTAGTACTTAGATATAGTTCTGCAAAGTAGGAGTTTGAATTTTAGGCCTCTCTGGTGGTACATTCGAATTGTTTGACAAGTGGTATATCCTATACCTATATTTTTAAAAAAGAGAACGACATCCAATATTAAAATGGATGCTAAGTGAAGTAATAGTACTACTCAAGGACGGTCATTAGGTAGCCGACGTTTCTGGTACAGCAGTAATATATCCAAGCATTTTCAATGCAACCTTTACTTTTCATACTCCTTAAAAATCTACACAAGTGTTACAAAAGTCAGATGTCCTTTCAGATAACATTTAATTAAAAAATTAAAAAAAAAAACCTACCAAAGATGAAAAAACAGAATAAAAATGGATAAAAAGAGGAAATAACAAGTCAACATTAAATATAATATCGTTAAAATAATTTAAACTTTTTTCGTTTTTTTTTTTACCTTTTTATTTTTTTTCTAATTTTCTTTCAAACGTTAATTAGTTTTTATTAATTTTTCTTACCAAACTTTTTCTTACCGTTATTTTAATTAGGTTAGGTTTTTTTTTAAGGTAAAAAAATTATAATAAAAAAAATAAAAATGAATTTGGATTTTTTAAAGTTCAAGAAATAACATCCTAATGTCCATTAATATATTATATACATACATAGATACAAGCTTATATTTGTATAAGTTAGAAAAAAAAAGAGTTAGATTGAGTTTTTCATTTTGTTTTTGCTTTTGAAATTTTGAAAAAAAAAGAGTTAAAAGTTAAATTGAGTTTTTTTTATGAGATAATTTTGTTTTTTTTTTTAGAATTCATTATTTTTAAAATGAGCAAAATATTAAAAATTGTTGAAAGAGCCCCTTCAAAAAAACCTTATTTTAAAGGACATCTTAATTATTTTAAATAACTAATTTTTAATGGGAAAACAATTTAAATTTTTATCTTGATTAATAACTTTGAGGCTTTTATTTTTAAGAGGCACTACTGTCAAAATATATATTTTTTAACCCGCATGACTATAAAAAGAGAATAAAAAATTTGCCATTACGTTTGTAACCCAGAGAAGGGAGGGGAGGAGGGGATATAGAGTAAATCGACCTACCTATGTATCTGTAAAATCGTCCGTCCGCACGATAACTAAAAAAAAATAAAGGATTTTTAAATTTTCATAAATTTCTTTTTATGCAATAGTCATCATCGATATTGAATTCTAGCCAGTTTGCTCCATGGATCCGAGTAGCTGCCATACAACTTCATTTTATATATGAGGATTACTCTTAACCTAATAAAACTGGGTATATGAAATTTTATCAATATGAGTTAACTTTAATAGCCAACGTCTGAATAAAATATAGTCGATGAAGTGGAAGAGGCTAGAGCTGTCTTTCTACTTAAAAAGTTTTTTATTTAAAGTTGTACCACAAAAAATTAATTAAATAATATTATGTACATATTACGGCCATACTTTTATCTCAGAATTGACAAAGTTCTACACTCTTCTTCTTCCTGTTCCTAAATAAGGTTTCAGTATGAAAATTTAAATAAAAATTACCATTGCCTATTTTCATCAGTATTATCTCATGAATTTACTGTGTACAATGAGGCAATTTTTTTTTAAATTAAATTTTATTTGGCAGGGGTCTGGAATGAAATTATATCGGAGTAAAAATCAATCGATCTTTAACATTTTGTTCCGGAGACAGCGAATTAATTTTAAAGTTGATAAACCTCAGGTCTCGTACCTTGAGAACAAAAACACGGACAGAGTTGATCAAAAAAAAAACCTAGTCTCCGAATCTGTAGCAGACACTAAAAAAACTAAACCTATAATTTTTTATGGTTATTTGTTAGAGCAGGCTTAAGGGTTGGAATTTTTAAATTGTTTTTTTGTTGTATTTAAGTTCTACTAAAAAATCGGTAATTACCTTTTTTAAATTTTTTTAGTCTAAGTTCTGAGACAGGGGAATTTTATTTTTTTTTTAAAATTGAAAAAAGGTAAAGAACTTATTTTCAAAGAAACTTTATTTTTCAATTTTTACGATTAAAGTTCCAAAAAGAATGTTTCAAAATTCGATCCGAAATTGGGGTAAAGATCCGGAACAATATTTTGAATTAGAGCAATATTTGTTTTATATTCCAAAATAAATATCACTCCAGCAATTTTTTTTGCTAAAAAAGGTCTTAACTAAATTGTCCTGTTGTACTTTAGAAATTTTGCTACAGGATTATTGAAAACAGTTCTCTGAGTTTATTTTATATTATGCGTTTCAGTTACAAGTTAAGTTTAGTTCAAAATTATTAGTTTTAAACTTTCTTTGTTTTTTTACGTTGGTTACTTTTATTTAAAAAATTCAAAGTAATTTTTAAAAAAAGAATCAAGATCATAACTTAATCTTGAAATTTTATAATTTTTTTAAAACAAAATAAAAATAAAATTACAAGTGTTATGATAGGCTTTAAAACCATTTTAAACTTTAATGCATTGTCTTAGTTCTAAAGACAGTGACAAAATTATTTCCAAAAAAGTCCTGATTCAACTCAAATTCTAATCGAATAAAATTGTAGTTAGGTAATAAAAAACATAATCATATAGAGATGGGTGTGTTGAATTCTTTAAAATTTATTACTCGTTTAATACAATGTCTAGAAACGTGTACTTGCTTTCTTTGATGCTGGTTTTTTCTTATTACTAGATACGTACCTAACAAATATGTAATATAAAATTTACAACAATTTACATTCACACATTAATTGTTACATGTATGCATCTATATAATAATATACAATTTTATATATCTACTTATGGCAATTGTAACACAAGTAATGGTAAAGAATATTAAAACCTTTCTTCTTTACTAATATTACACAGTGCTTATACGTGCTTAAATTCAAAACAGGTTCGATTTTTTATTTTTGGATTAAATTTAAACTTTGTGGTAGGTTGTGTATGATTTTAACCTAATTACCTTTTTTAATCAAATGTATAAGACAAGAGAGTCTAGATCGGCCTGTAGACCTATTGTGCTTTTGTTGCCATTTTTCCCACTGATAAGTAAATGATCCAAAAAATATCATATTGGCCATTTCATATGTGGTGAAAAATCCTTTCCTAATTGAAACAGTCTTTCTTTAAAACTGTTTCGCAGAGTCTTTGAAATTAATGTAGAAGCGAAACTGATCGGTTTCAATTGTGGTCTGCATCTGATTGAAAGATAGACTGGGTTACCTAAAGTGTTAATTACTTTTCTCCATCTCAAAAGAGAAGCGAAAAATGGGAAACAATGCTCATCTTAGCAGCTTCTAATTAAACATCTTGTTAAAACAAATGCGGTCTTAAAATATTTAAAACTTGTTTGAACAATCAGATTGAACGTTTCTGAAATTAATGTAGAAGCGACACTGATCGGTATAAATATCAACACTGTGTACTTAGATGATAGGATGCATGCACATACATAGATATTGAATCTCGTCATATAAAGCATTTCCGGAAACTGTTAAAATTTAGATTTGGGAAAAAAAAAAGTTCGAAGTGGGAAAGTTACAAAAACACAAGAAATTAAAAAACTAAAGGTTCTTATAAAAGCACATTTCGTAACTTAGACAATGTTCCATAAATTGTTAAATGTAAAATATAATATTGAGGAAAATATTACTTGGACTGATATTTAAGTTGCACCTCCAAAGCAACGGACGTTACAAATATAATTTCCATAAGTGACTTATACTTATTTTCAAGGATCTAATAATTTATTTTAATTTCAAATTTCATACTTACCACTTAAAATACAGGGGGTCAAAAAAATTTCTAAACAACTTTCGTTAAACCTCTCCAAATTAAAGATCTATACCTGATAAAACTTGTGTAATACTTGTGCTATTTCGAGTTTCAGAAGCCAATAGTAACTCCGGCATAGATTGGGCTACTGAAAAAAGATTGTTTTATAAAACTTTTATTTTGCGACACCTAACCGTAGAATCTTCACTGCTTTATGTCTAATGTTGAAACAATATAACTTTAGTAAAAACCCGAACAAACGGACAAAGTGAATCCATATTGGCCTTTATTTTTAAATGTTTGGAAAACGTGCAAATAAACACCATTTTTTTTTTTAAAGAAAAAGTTACACGAAAAGTTTTCCCCGGTAAGTGGCACGGTTAAGTGAAAATTGAACAGCACACATCTCAACATAAAAAATTGTACAAAGTAAAAAAAAAAATTTAAAATTTCAGGAGCTGGTGAATGAATGATGGAAATAACAATGAGAATTTTTTTGTCTTTCTCTTTTTTTTCTATCTTTCTTTCTTTTTTTTTTTTTTGTAAAAGCTTGTAAAAGTTCTTGTAAATTCTTGAATTGTTCTTTGTGTTTTATTTCTTTCTCTTTTTGGCTCATTATACTTGATTCGAAAAGCAGTGAAAGCAAATAATAATAATAAAAATTAAAACAACAAAAACAACATTCTTTTTCTCTTTCATGTGATATGTTTTCTCATTCTTTTTATTGTGTATTTTTGTTTTTTTTTACCAAAGAAGTGATAAAAAAATTTCGCAATGACGTCTGACTTGGTAAAGCCAGTAATACTTTGAGGTATATTGTAAAGCCTTAGTGTAAGAATGTCTAATACTAATTAGGCATAATATGCCTAACTAGTAAGGCCCCCACTTTTGGAAAGCGCTAAAATTATAAAATGTGCTTCAAAAAACCTATTTAAAAGATGTTAATTGGCAAAGGTATGATGATGATAGTAATGCTTTTGGGCTTCCTATATATTCCTGTAAAAGGAGGCGTTTTGATTATTATTTAACTCCTGAAGTGCTGTTCAAAAAAATTTTGAAGTCTTTTAAAGAACAAAATAAATTTAAGCAATTTTAACCGTAAAATATTTCTCAAATCTTTCGAAGAAAAGCTCTCCTCAAGGAAGCAAACAGAAACACTTCCCATAATTTAATCCTCACTTTTATTCTAATTAATACACTTTAATTCTCATAATTTATCTTTGGACAAATTTTCCATCGGCGAATACATATTAAAAAAGCCAGTCCATGAGTTGCTTCCTCTATTTATCTCATGGCAAATGGGAGAACCCACACATTATTATTGATCATTATATAGACTGTTTACTATACAGCTGACTTTAATGTCTTGAACTTAGATCAAACATTTTTTAAAATTTTATAAGAGTTGCGAAATAATATTCCCTGCTATCTTTAAGATTTTAGTATCATTTTCTAATTGCTTTGCAAAATTACTTAAATTTATCAAGCTTTATAATAATAATTGAAACACCTATCAAGATTGGAATTACGTAATCATCTGGATCTCTTTATTTACCTCACTTAGTTTTATACTTAACTTTGGTGACTGGTTACATAAAGATTAGAACGATTCGAATTGTGTATTATAACATTGGATTACAATTTTTCAATGTCTTCCTGCCAGTTTATAATACTTTTATTTGGTTTAAAAGAATTTTGAATGATTCGACCTTAACTTCTAAATAAATATATACTTATAGAAATGTATATAAAGTCTATTTGGTACAATGATTGGAATGTTCTTTGATACATTTATTCCATGTATGTGCATAGAACATACATTTTGAATAACAAATGGTACCGTTTTAACTATTATCGAAAAACATCGAATAAAATCTTGAATAATAATAACTTAAACCAATCCACTAAAATCCCCTAGTTCAAATTGCATTTTTATAACAATAGGTTCAAGTGTTTCGATGATATTCATCTTAACTTAGACCCTTGAAAAGTCAAGTGCCATGTACCTTTTTACTATGTTTTTTGAAGTACCTATTCCCCTTTAAATGGTACCTTAAATTATACATCCAATGGGACTATCGCGGATAAAAAGAATATATACATATGTTTGAATGTTTTTCAAAAATAAAAACTCCGCAAAGAGAAGGCACAAAAATGAATGTATTAGGATTGAAAGTAGATGAAAAGTTACCTGGTTTTAGAATAAAAAAAAAATTTTTTAGTACGTTATTTTTTAAATGTTGGAACGAGAATCGTTCAAAATGCATTAATTCAATTGCTTTATAATTAAATTCAAATCGAATTCATGTGATTTTCATTTTTATCAATTTGAGTACGTGCCGTCATCCTTTACATTTTTTTTTTTTCAGTATAATTTTAGTTCCGCTCTAAATAACTGTTTATAAAGGTGGTGAAAAAGGTGAGAAATAAAAATTTAATGGAAAATGTGTAAAATTCCGTTATACTGATAGGGGAGATGAAGGGGAAAACATTTCGATCAGAATACAAAAAAGCGTGGATTTTTCATTAACATTTTTTTTAAAATAATGCTATAGAAACACTACATTACATTATCACATAGTACCTACTCTTATTATGTCCTCAGTATTTGTATTTGCTTTGATTATAATTTTATATGCCGTATACAGTGTAGAGGAAAATAATTGTATTTGAAGGTATTTTAAATTTTTGTTAAATTCTTATTATTAATGGTTTACAATTAATTACGATTCACAACAATATAAAACTTAAGAACCGAAGGAGGATAATATTAAAAGTTTAATAAGAAGTTTTCATAGAAGTGAAAAGATTGATTAGGGGAACTTTATTCCAATCTCTAAGAGGATCAAATTGGTGGACGAAGAGCTATAAAAATACGTGACTTGTAGAGCATCGGTGCTCAACGGGCTACAAGATCTTGGTGGTATGGTTGCTTTAACCTTTTACACTACAGCAATTAATGAATTTTTTGGTAAATAAAAATTATATTCTAACGTTGTAGAGTATTTACAGGGTGAATATGTTTAAGAAGTTGGTTAAAAATATTTTTGGAACTAAATCATGTAAACCTTACAAAACCTCTTCAATTAAATTAAACTTAGAAAATTTTGTAACCCGCCTAACTCCTTTAAACTTTAGCGCCAGTTAAATTTGAATCGCATTTAATATAGAAACAATATCGATTAAAATTGAGACCGGTAAGATTTAAATATAATAGGGACTGTATTAGTATTTGCTTTAAAAAATTTAAAACAACAACTCAAATTTTCTAAATTTTGATTTCAATTAAATAAAAATTGTTAACGAATTTTTGTCGAAGACTGTAGAAATAAATTCAATTTTCAGAGGAAATAAAAAATACACAAAATATAATATAAAAAGTGTATTAATTGTAATATACATACCTATTAATATTTTTATATATAATATACCAATAAATATATTTAATAACACATTATATACCGATTATATTATATATATATATATATATATATATATATAAACAGGAAGAGGATACGATTATTTTCTTTTGAAACTTTTCCATGTGGCAGTTTTTTTTTTCAACAAAAAAAAACCGAATAACGAAGAAAAGAAAAAATAATAAAAACAATAAATGATCGGTTTCTTATTAAAGAAAGGTGTAAAGTAAAATTTAAAAGAAGGTGAAAACCTTTTACAAGAAAATTTTTTTCCCCCATCTTTATTGGTTCTTGAAATAATAAATTAAAGGTGTTTAAATTTTAAGTATAGGTATTTAAGTGTTATAATATGAGACGGTAACAAATACTTATCGTTATCACGATAAACGGATATCGTTTTTTAAGACGTATGATTTACACTTTTTGTTGAATCATTTTAATATTTTTAAAGCCAAAACATAATTATATTATAAAAATTTAATCACTACAGTGTTGAAGTTCAACTTTGTTTTAAATTATGAAGTTTGATGATATTTGAAAGTTTTAGAAATTGAAAAGAAGGTAATTTGTATATTAAAATCTTATGAAAGCGGAAATAGGATTTCGATTGGTTTTATTTAAGAATTGAGAAAAAGGAGGCAACATTTAAAAAATTTAAAGAGTTCTGGAATAAGAATAATGAGACAATTAGCAAATTGAGTCTAAATGGAAAAGAATAACGTGTACGAGTATATTAATGAGAGCGTTTGACTATGAAACCTTTCCGAGAATCTTTTATAATATAATTTCTATAATAATTTTCGAAGATTATAACGGTATATTTATATAGGTACGGTTATTTTAATAATGTTTTAAGTTAATAAGGATTAACCTATAGGTTTTAAATGACTTAGCGTTTATCAATGAAATTTTGTAGTTCTCTTGCTTAGTATATTGACGCCTTAAACTCTTGACGTCGAACTTTGTTGTTCATGACTCTGGGCTTTAAGACAATACGATTTTTGATACAGGTACAAATATTTCATCATAACATAAAAAAAAATTTGAGTAAAATAATCTTTTGATACACAATGCTTAAGTGACAATCCTCAATAAGAGCGTTTGACTAACAAACGAACGAAGCATGCATGTTGGTAGGTATTAGATATTGTCGATTTTTCAATCGCGAATAATATTATTCGAAAAAAAATTCCATAGCTCGCTAAAACCTTTTTAATGATACCAACATGATGATTTAACTGATTTTATAATAAGGACTTCCAAAAATTTGAAGGGCTTCTGAGGAAAACTAGAATCATGACTCCCCAACAAATGATGAAGGGCTTGCCACTACGATATATATTACTTTAAAATTACTTCAGTACCGTTGTCCAAATAATTCAATGTCCCAAGTTAGTTCTTCAGTTTTGAAGAAATAGAGTATGAAAGTCTCAGTTTTTGGTATTCTCCATATAAGATATTATGTATATGGCACATTAGGTATCCTGAATCCCTTGTTTGAATTCGGGTCTTGTAATTAAAGAATTTAAAAATATAATGTTGAACTCGAATAATAATTTGAATTAGAACTTTTAGAATCTTATAATTTTAATTTTTATCGTAGAACTCATGATTCCTTAGATTCGGAACTTAATTATAGAAGCCGATTTAGAACAAATAGTTTAGTTTCTATTTCGAATATATCAATTGACAATTTAAAGGTGCCTCTTATCTTTCATTAGTATTGTTAAGAAGGGAATTGTAAAAAAAAATTCTTTTATTTGTATTTGTGCTTCGTTTAATTATCAAGGATTTAATAGCTACAATATAAATGTGTATTTTACTGTATATGGTACAATAAAAGGATGACCCTTTACTTAATTGACTGAATTTATTAAGTTATTAACATTTTATGTTTATTACAAATTTTTCAGTATTTTATATTGAAAAATACTTAACACTTTACGAGCGCATAAATAAAATGTGAAAAAAAATTTCAAAATAAATTGATTTATGCATTTTTGAAGGTATTTTATGAAGGATAAAAGAATTTTCAAAGGCGATTTATATTGGATATCCTATTTTTTATTTTAAATTATAAAAATAAATAATCTGTATATTATGATTTCATCGTGTAATAATAAATTCTTCAAATAATTTCATATTATCTAATAAACGCGGTTTTATTGCGGTGTCCTAAAAATTAAATAAAAATTTCGAATATTTTAAAAGAAAATATAAATTTTTTTTGATGTGTCTTAAATATCTCCTTCTTGAAATAGTATTCTATGGAAACTAGGAGTAAGAGCTGGTTTTATAGTATATATAGTATTATTTTAAATTAATGTAACAAGAAGATTTCAATTATCTGTAAGGAAGCGTTAGAAATATACGCCTCGACTAAACTTCTCTAACAAAAAATCAAGGCGTGACATATATATGCCATATACGGAACCAGAAAATGTGTTCCTTACAGTTGAAGTTTCTTTTAAACATTCCATTCGTTATCCATCTTATCCCGCATAATCCCACAATCCTAAATTTCCATAGTCTAAACCATCGACATAGTTCCACAAAGATTTTCTCAAAGCCAAACTGTACATTTGGAGGACATGTTCCTCCCTATAGTTTAGTTAAAAAAATAGTATTGTTTTGGTGTGTTAGTTAAAACAGTTATCCAATTACATAAATGTAAGTACAGAAATGTAACGTATATTTCTAGGTTGACTATTTTGCACTAAAGAACCGCCGAAGTGGAGCTGTTGTGGAAATTTTAAAGCTTTTGTTCTAAAATTAAAACATTTTAACCAATTGATATACGGTTACCGTTGGACTTTACGAATTTCACAGAATGGACATTGAAATATTTCAAGAATGGCTAATTATGGCTACAACATTGGCTGGAAGATACAGTTATGAGAAAACGAATTTATTTTTGCTTCTTTATAGATATAAAAAATATATTTATTAATTAAATACATAAATTTTGTGTAACTTTAAATAATTTTAATTTAATTACCAAAAATTTAAATTAGCATTGACCTTAACGGCTTTAAAGTAAAATTATAATTTATCCCCTCCTAAATACAAAAGATTTATTAAAATATCTTCAGTACAATACAATATTTGTCCCTCCATTTATAAATTCCTTTAGAATTTTGAAAATAAAAAAGCAATTTTGTAGATACTAAAACAGTTAATCAAAATGAATCATCACCTTCTTTTAAGCTTTTGTTTCAATTGGACCCAATATACTTTTCAACATTCGAATCTATGAAAATGTATACGATTAACCCTTAAAATTTTCTATGAATCAAAACAATTATATCATCAAAAATAACGTCATTGTTTTCCACGAAATATTTCTAAAAAGAATTATTTAGTGTTCATATTAATTTTATAGGAGATTCTTGAAAAAAACACTAAAATACTTTGGACTAATACATGTTGACTGAACCAGCTTCCATGTTCTATAACTGCTTTAACATTATTTCAATGTAATTAAAACTCTTAATTAAAACTCTATATTGAGATATGTGTTGAATAAGGACCTGACCGGACTTTAGATAGAATAGAATATAGAAGATAAAATTGTCATAATGACAGATACTTCTTCCAATAAGTGCGCTACATAGGAAGGCTACATTCAAACATTGGTAAGGCACGATTTAAAATTATAATCTCATTCTGCAGCACTTAAATAGCTTTCACTTAGTTATTGGAATATTAGTTTACAAACTAATCAGTAAATCAGAAACTATTTGAAAAATTAATTTCAGAAAGTGCTAATTAGTAAAAATGATAAAATAAAATGATAGTTCTTAAAAATTTTCATAAAATGCTAAGAAGCATCAAATGATCACGTTCTACTATTTCCAAAGCAGTTCAAAGACTCCCAAATAAGATATAAAAAAAAATCCTTAGACAAAATACACTGTTATCAAATTGGGTAAACAACCAACATAAAAAGTCACAAATCTCAAACACAATGAAAGTAATCTAACCGCCATTAGCAGTATTAAAATTATGAGCAAACAGTAAATCAACTTCCAACCCAAAAAAAAAAATTAAAAAATAGATACAATAAATGAAAACAAAGCTGGCAATGGACACACTTAAAATGCAAAAAAAAAAAATGGAAAACTTCTATATACATACAAATATATATAATATATGTATATAACACTTGTATTCCGGAAAGAAATGAAAGAAATAAAAAATAAAGCTACAATAGTGTTAGGTACCCTATATTGTAACAACAAACATTTAATAAACGAAGACCAGAAAATAAGACCCTCAACGCAAAACACAAAGGACACACAATAGTATATTTTCTTCCTTGCACTTATTTACTGCTTTCTTTTATGAACTCTTTAAAGTTATTTATTTTGGTTCTCTCTTGTTATTTTCTTCTGTACAAAAGTTTTTTAGCATTGATTTATGTGTATGTTTGCTAAATATTAACTGACAAGTTGAAACACTGAGATTTTATAAGGGGAGAAAATTTATGTTTTTTATAATAGTATTAAAAACTAGTAGATTTGATTAAGA
Organism: Dolichopus griseipennis; assembly: GCA_963082915.1. Taxonomy (NCBI): domain Eukaryota; kingdom Metazoa; phylum Arthropoda; class Insecta; order Diptera; family Dolichopodidae; genus Dolichopus; species Dolichopus griseipennis. The sequence goes on from OY720441.1 coordinate 66,138,701, forward strand.
ATACTAATTTCAGAAAAATTAAGTGTATCAAATCCGTTTTTTCAAAAAAGTTGAGAAAATACTTAACAGAACCTTTATATAAAGGAAATATTAGAAAGTGATAAAAATTGCATATTTCTGGGCGATTTGATATTTATTTATTTATTTATTTGAATATTACGCATTACAATAACTACGCAATATTGGTAAAACCCTCGGTTGCCAGGGCCATTGTGGGCTAATTCTAATTTATCTTTCAATTTTACAATCTTTTTTAAATTTGTATCTTAAAACTATTTTTATAACTATCTTACTTTATCAGTTTGCTTATTTTAAGTTATACTACATTTTTTCTAATTCACAAATTTTTAGCGATTTGATAAAAATTGCATATTTCTCGGAGATTTGGCAAAAATTGTATATTTTAAGGCGACTTGATAAAAATTGCATATCTTTAGGCGAATATATAAAAATTGCTTATTTCTCGGCGATTTGACAAAAATTGCATATTTCAAAGCGAATTGATAAAAATTATATATTTCTAAGTATAAATTTAAAAAATGAGATTTAAGAACAATAAATTATTAGTAGGTATATTTATTAATTTTTTTTTAGAAGTCTTAACAAAGTAAAAAATAAGTTTGGAAGTTTGTAAAATCACAATAATTATTTAAAAAAAGCATTTTATTAGAACATTTTAAAATTTTCAAGGCTTTTTTAATATTTTTTTTATTAATCAAAACATTCATCATTATCTCTATACTATCATGTGCGGTTTATTTTAAAGACTGCATGGTGTTTCTATGTTTAACTAATTTTATCCTTAGTACCTTGATTATACCTTGATAAAATATTGTATTTTTTATGAGACTCGTTATAACTGTGTTCTGGAACGATCAAATCGTAAGAAATATTTTATAAAAGAAATGAAAAAACTGAAATTGCTTCATATATATTAAATTACAAAGAAAAGAGCGAATGAAATAAAGGGACTTAAAATATTTGAATAGAGGTTCCCATGGTATTTAAAAATTCTTTTCGGTTCATATAGTGACACTCTACTTTTCATAATGTTAACATTGGTTTGTTTTTTTAATATTTTATTGTAACATTTGAGTTTTATTGCCACTAAAAGAATATTAAGATTTTTCTGATTTAAAAAATTTTACTTAATTTTTTACATTCTGCTATCAAAGTGATACTTGGCGGTTTTTTTTGTCTTTTATGAGCAAATAAAGCAATGTAACTCCCATTAGTATTTAGTATGCTTAATTCAAAATATTTGAATATTAAATTTTATTGATGTTTTCGTTAGTTTTTAACCATTTTATTTTTACAAAAAAATCGTATTTTTCATAACTTAAATGTAACTCTTTAAGAAATTTTGAAGGTTAAAAAAGCTACAATAAAAATGAAATTAAAATTTTATTTAATATAATATGAAGGATATAAAAAGGATATGCTTTCATTCGTTCTGTACAACGTAGAAACATTTTTCAAAGAGAGGAACAGAAAAGTTTTATTAGAAAATAAATTTTCTAGATCGTTAAATCAGTTTTTCTGACAATAATATGGGGAATTATGTTATGGTTTAGAGTAATTTGAAGGAAACTTGTTCATATATGAATGTTAAAGTACATAATGTATTTTCTACAAAAATGTATGTATTTTATTAATTTTTAGTTACAATTGTTCCTTGTTGGAACGCACTAAATCGTCTTCACTAAAAAGCTGTTCAATATTAGGAGTATAGCTCCTCTAGTAGACATTTCCATCAAATTCAGTAAGGTGCTGATGTTTTTTCTAACATTTCCATGGAATTTTTATATTAAGATTAGAATCCAAATTTTTCTACGCCAAGTCATCTTTGGCCGGCCGCGTTCTCTGAATTCTTCAAATGTTAATTCAACGACCAATTCTTTTGTGTTTTCGTAGATGGTTCCCTATATTACTCGATTTTTTGGTGTGCTTGGTGTTTTTGGTGTGTTTGCTTGGCTAATATAATAAATAAATCAATCTTCGATATTTTTATAAATAAATTCCTCTTCTTCGAAACTAATAAGGACTCACGCTGTACACTAGAATTTTTTTTTTACATGATTTGAATATCTATAACTTGATAACTTTGGAGATTTGTAAATAACTCTATTATAGTTATAGTCTACCAAATTCTGCTCTAGCCTTTTTTGAGTTGGTTAACCATATTTACTTAAATTCTTATACTTTTACTTAATCGGCATAACAAATTAATATTTGTGAGCCTAGTCCAAAGCCTTCCTTCATTGGCTTCTGTCTTGCGCAGCTTCTCTCCAACATCCAACAATATTTAAAATAAAGCATTCTTGAACGTCTGAATGAACACCGTCTTTCCATCGAAGATGTGGTCGATCTCTTCAGCGTTTACCCTCCGGATTGGAGTCAAAAACCGCTCTTGCTGCAACTAATCCAAGCTGCGAGGTCAGTATCGTCGTATAGCTTATACAATTGTGTCGCTGCCTCCAAACTCTATTGAAGTGAATTGGACCAAACATTTTACATAGAATCTTCCTTTCAAAAAACCCTTTTATATTTTCATCATAGTCTGATATATGGTCCATGAATATGCACCATTTGTCACGGAGGACGTCGGTGTTTGTTGCCACCATGTATAACGTCTTTTTTTCGTTCACTTGCAAGCTTAATCTTCTTGCACTCTCCTCAATTAAAGCAAAAGCTTCGCAGGTATCCCTTTGTTATTTACCAATTATATCTAGGTCATCTGCGTATCCGAGCAGCAGTATTTAATTTTGAAAATGAGATAATAAATAATCGTATTGTATTACAGATATAAAAAAATCACTTCCGATCTTCTTCTGACTCACATAACCTGTAATTCAAAAAATTAAAAAAAAAAACATTTTTACTGAATAAAAGAAATGACCCACGACTAGTTTAATATTTCCTTTTAAATTCTCGTTTTCAAACTTTCACTAATTTTATTGTTTTAGAAGAAGTCGATTTGTCTCTATCCTTCTGTTAATCTTTACATCAATACCATTAGAATTGCCACAAAGTATTGTAATTATATATAGTTACTCCATTAAAACAAAGACAGCAAACAAAGAAGCAAAATGTTAAATATTACCCAATTTTTTGCCAATCATTCTGGTTACATTTTAGTCTTCAAAAAAAAAGGTAAAATTTTAAATTGTATAAAAATAATAAAAAAAAAAAACAAAAAAAAAAAGGACAAAAGGAAATCTGGCTTGAAAATTTCACGTATAATTAATTTGTCAAAATGAGAAAAAAAAAATATACATAGTACAAAAAAAAATATAAATTAGAAAAATTACATTTTCCTGGACCTTTAATATACCGTGAACATCAAGTAAATAGATACTATAGACCCGGTTAAAAGATTCGAATGCTGTTTAATTTCTTGTACTAATAAATTTAAAATACAAGTTTAAATATTGTATAATTTTCTATTGCGGAACTTTGTTGGGGCAGTATTCTTAGTTCGAACCGTGTTGCCATAATAAATTAATTTTTGAAATTTTATCTGAAAAAATCGTTGTCTTAAGAAGCAGACCACAAAACAATTAATATCTTGTTATTTTAAATCAAAGAATAATATTAAATTTCTCAACTTTGCTCAGTACACAACATCATGGTGAAGAACTTTTGGCGGAACGATAACTGATGTCTAAAATTATCAATTTTATTTAAGTACATACATAAATTATTAAATTGATCCAATTATACTTGTTCTTTGATCCCGAAATGTCGTTATAAACAAGATTTTTTTAGTGCTACTCTTGATATCAAGTTTTTTTTCTTTTTTGCAGCCTTTTGGACAAAGGGCTTTCACAAAGCCACGCAATTTAAATCTACTGTTTATTTGAATTCTGCACATGTTTTTCTCTCCTCAAATTTCTTTTTCTATTGTCCTTCTCTAAGAATCTTTGGACTCTTCTATTTCTCTGAGAATTTGAGTCTAAAAACTTCCCGTCTAATGCCTTCTTAGTATGTGTCCTATCCATTTGTATTTCTCTTTTTATACCCTACACCTATAGAATAGGTAAAGGGGTATATTAACTTTGGTATGGTGTTTGTAACCACCTAAAGGAAGCGAGCTAGATATGGAAAAGTGTATATATTTATGATCAGCGTGACCGCCTGAGTCGATATAGCCATGTCCGTCCGTCCGTCTGTCCGTCCGTCCGTAGGCACGATAACTCAAAAAATAATGGAGCTATCTTGATGAAATTTTAACTGTAGATTACTAGGACTGAAAGTACGGCGGGGATTGCATATGGGCGAAATCGGCCCATGGGTTCGGATTCTGGACCTTTTAATCGATCTAAGGGCTAACGAACATAAATAAAAAATCACGATAACTCAACAACTAATGACGCTATCTTCATCAAATTTGTGCTGTAGGTTACTAGTAATGAAACTACTTCGGGGATTGCGTAAGGTCGGGATTGAACCATGGGTTCGGAACCTAGAACTTTTTGATCGAATTTAGGCCAAACGAGCATAATTCCGAAACCAATGAAGATAGAACCTCCAAATTTGGTATCAGGGTGTCCCTTCCTATTTCCTAAGTGTCTTGGGAATTTGGGTCCCATTGGAGTACTGGGTCGGGGACCAGCCACACATTTCCGAAGACCTTAAAGCATATCTTTAAAATTAATAAAAATAACAACTTGAAAAAATGTAGAAGCTTCCAATTTGCCACAAGGGTGTTCTTTACTATCTCTTGCGTGTTCCCTTGATTTGGGATCAATTGGAGAGGTGGTTCAGTACCCCTCGCAGACCTCCCAAGTTTTAAAAGCTTATAATCGAAATTACTAAAAATAGTTACTTAAAATTAAGATAGACCGTTCAAATTGTGTACAAGGATTAACTAGTACTATAAGTAAAGCGCGGGCTGTATAAGGGCGAAATCAGCCCATGGGTTCGGATTCTGGACCTTTAAGTCGGTGTCAGGGATAACGAACATATATTAAAAATCACGATAGCTCAACAACTAATGAGGCTATCTTCATGAAATTTGTGCTGTAGGTTATTGGTAATGAAACTACGGCGGTGATTACGTACGGTGAGGATTGGACAATGGGTTCGGAACTGAGAACTTTTTGATCGAATTTAGGCCAAACTAACGTAATTCCGAAACCAATGAAGATATAACCTCCAACCTTTGGTATCAGGGTGTCCCTTCCTATTGCGTAAGTGTCTTTGAAATTTGGGCCATTGGACTAGTGGGTTGGGGACCAGCCACTCAGTTCCGAGGACCTTAAAGCATATTTTCGAAATTAATAAAAATAGTAACTTGAAACAAATGTAGAAGCTTCAAATTTGGCCCAGGGTGTTCTTTACTATTTTTTCCGTGCCCCCCTAATTTGGGATCATTTAAACTGGTGGTTCAGGACCTCTCTTAGACCCCCCAAATGTGTAAAAGCTTATCATCGAAATTAATAAAACTAGTAAATTAAAATTAAGATAGAACGTTCCAATTGTATACAAGGGTTAACTAGTATTGAAAGTATGACGGGACTGCATATGGGCGAAATCGTACCATGGTTTCGGGTTCTGGAACCCTTGACAAGTTCAAGGACTAAAAAACATATATCTTAAAAACACCATAACTCAAAAAATAATGCCGGTATTTTGATGAAATTTAAACTCTAGGTTACTAGTAATGAAAGTACCATGGGAATTGGTTCTGGTCGAGTTTTATTTCAAAGCCAAAGAATATATTTCCTATGTCCTATGTGTCTCCGAAATCTAGACTTAATTGTAGTGGTTCAGCTATGTTCAAGGGTACTTGCTGCATTTATGTAAAATTTATTTGAATATTTAAATGAATTATATGAAAAAGTCTAAATTTGTAATTGTATTTTAGAAATACATTTATTGCATATTTTGCGTTTATAAGCTTTTCTATTAGGTATATAAACTAACCATTTAAAATAATTGCAATTTTGAAAAATTTGGATTATTAAATATATTATGCTTTGATTATTTTTTTATCACAAAATTTAATAATTAGAATTTTTTCATTCTGTAATTGAATTGGAATAAATATATTTTCATTTATTTCAAGTTTGTTTGTTTTTTAATATTTTTAAATAGATTAATTAGTAAGAATTTGCAATATTTTTTAATAGATAGTGTAATTAGAAAATGTTTTTAGTATTATAAAGTTAATTTGGTTAGCTATGTTTTACGATCAAATTAATTACACATTTTATGGTGTTAAAATGACTTATGGATATGTCCTTAAATTTGAACCAAATAGGTGTAGGGTATTTCTAAGTCGGTTGCACCGACTGACTGTTTCTTTACTTGTTTTATCTTTATCCGGATAGGTTCCTGATGCGTTATTGTAGCCACAATTCTTCATTAGTTATCCTCCGTGGTCATAAGATTTTTCAAATAATGTGAGGACATCTGTTGGTGAAAACCTGTAAAGTTTTTATGTAGCGCTCGCAAATCAGCCAGATTTCACTGCCCTATAAGAGAATTGATTTCACGGAGGAATTTAATATTTTGAATTATATTGCCTTGGCTATTTTGGTTGATCTACCATACTTTCCATAGTCTGCCGAAAACTGTTCTTGTTGGTCTCAAGCCGAATTGTTTTGCCTTCACTTAAATCTCCAGTTTTTGCTATTATGCTACCTAATAATTGAATCTCCATATAATTTTCCATATCTTCTATTGGTGGGGTCTACAATTGTGATGCTATTTGTGTAAGATGTTTTTATTCTTATCCCACTTCTTCAGCACATTCTTTCAGTCTTTCTTTAAGGTTCTGATAAATGTCAAATAGGCTTATATCATCTACATATTCCAGAATTTTCAGTTTGTTTGAAAGCTGCCTATTGAAACCTATAGACCATATTATTTGTTTAAACCAAAGATAAAGAATTCGTTAGCTGCATCCATTAGGAAGTTAAAAGTCAAAAGTGAAGAACTATATGTAACAAATAATAAAGAAAAATTTCTTATCATTCATAAGTGTGACCACTACTAACTTTTTTTCCGGGAAATTAAAAATCAACACATCATTGGGAAACCGGTAGTGCAATCCCATTAAACAATTAAGTTACTTGAACACACAACAAAACAAAAAAAAAAGTTACAAAAGCATTGAATAAAAGAGTGAAAGAGTGAAAAAAAATATTACCTAAAGTTGTTTATAATTCCCTTTTTTTTGTTTTGTTTGTTCTTCATGTTCCTTTGGAGCAATAAAGAACGGCTTAAAATGTCAAGAGATTCTTAGTAGGTAACTTCTTTAACTTTAATATAAAGACAGCGGTTCAAAATATAGTCCCTTCAGCACTTACAGCGTTGTGTTCAGTGTTATATATTAAAATAAATAGATACTTAATTTATTTTATTTGTTGCTGTTGTTTTTTTTCTTTTTTTTTTACTTTTGGTTTCTGCAGAAGCCATAAAAATTTTTCAAAATAAAGAAGTTAAGTAATAAAATTTTTTTTATTGGTAGTCAGACACACCGACATTTTATATACTCCAAATACGAATACATACTATACACATACCTGTTACCTATACATATAAACATTCAAATAAAATTTATTTTAAAATAATGAAGAGTAAAAAAGGTACAAAAACTTTTCAAAGAAAGAAAATGAACAGAAGTTTGCATTGGATTTTTTTTTTACAGTTTAGTATCCTATACGATGAAAGGATACTTTTTTTTTAATGTTGTTGTTATTTTTGTTGTTGTTATTGTTGCTACTGTTCAATTTGTGGTCTAAATAACCTTGATGAAGAAGTTAATTTTTTTTTTGTTTTTTTGATTTTTTTTTTGAATTGTAACTGACATTTTTCTCAGAAAAGTATAAAAGAAATATTTAAAAGTTGTGATGATAATGGAGATGTCAAAAACTGTTTTGTTTTTGAGTACCGAAATGGAAAATTAAAGTTTGCCATTTTTTTTTTAAGAACCACAGAACAATTAAATTGCATAATACTGAGATTTGCTTAAATAATAAACAGTAACAAAAAGCAGAAGACAATGATTTAAATAAAATAATGTATATATACTTTCTTAAATTGTTCTTTAATTTTTTTTTTTTTAGCTTTTTGAGCACCTATAAAGTTAGTTGCAAATTGTTGCTTGTGCTGTTGTTGTTATTGTTGAAAATTAAAATTAATTGGTCAGAAGAAAAAACATTTTAACTAAGATGCATGTAGTTAACTGCATTGCATAGTATGATAAATGTTATTTGATTGCAATTGCATTAGTTGACTTTTACATAAAAAATGACAGTGGCTTAATTTTAAGGACTAAAAGCGTTTGATAAAAGTGTTATAAAGCATTCAATGTCTGGTCATTTTGACATTACCATTAGCCAGTTAAAGCTTTTTAAACTAGAATTTGGGAAATCATGAACGTTATCAGTGGTCTGGATGTTAAACTCACATGACGAGATACAAGCTAGATCCTGCGTTATGCTTGATTTGATTATAACATCATTATGTTTGATATTATACTTCATTATAATTGTAGGATAACACTTTATATTTATAATAAACCTCAATCATTAACTAATCTAAGCTCCTGTAAATGGATCCTCTATTAAAATTTTTACTGAATTTGCTTAGCAATCATAATTGACCTATTCACAGTTTTATTATTTTGCTTTAGCTGCTCTATAGTTTGAGAATTGTTCACAAATACTCATTCTTTGCGCCATAGCAAATAATTTGGCTCAGTTAAAATTGAATGCTGAATTTCTTGACATAATTCGATCATCAAAACTTTCACTTTAAAGAATAATGGTGGTACAGGTCGAATATGAAGTTGCTCTATACAGTTACAACCAATTGTAGGAAGCTACAGGGCGCACATAATAATTAATTATAGTCTGATAGCTGCCCTGCCCCTCTCCCTATTTTCTGTCACAAAATTATCAATCTTATTCCAAAAGAAGTATGAGGCCCTTAACCCTTGACATCATTCTGTACAATTGAGCATTACACTCGTAAATAACTCTAGGGTTTGCAGTACCACAAAATCGCATATTTAATTTATTTACATTCATTAAGATGGAAATATGCTTCAATACTCATAATTAAATTGTTTAGTCATTATTGTGAAAGATTACTTTGGTTCACTTCACGTTGGTGTAATTTTACATGTTGATGTAACAAGTTTTGATAAATAAAATCTGAAAAAAAATATATATATATAAACGAAAAAACTATTAAATTTTAAAACCGCATGGTGACTTTTGGTCCACACTGTAGTAATTGGTAAAATAGTGCCAGAAAAATGTTATTTCCCATTGAATGAGAAATATTACACAACGGTCTTATTTCTGTTTTAATTTAATCACCGACTTCTTGGGATATAAAGCTACGGAGTGTAATTTCTCTTTCAATCTATTCTTCGAATATCCTTTTTAGAAATAAAATTTTAGGAATGCTAATTCTCATATAGATGATATTCTGGAGGTATCTTAGAGCTAGATTTAAAAACAGTTTAGATATTCTCATTTCCAGAATTTTGAATGTAACTTTAAAATCTCTTCTAATTCCGAATACCTACATATATGTAAATAATCTAGGTAAGTAAAATACTCTGATTTCGAATACAATTCCAAAATTCTTCCAAATTTAAAACCTATCATATACAAAGACATAAGACAAAGAACTAAATACGAGATGTTCTTTCTCTTTCAATCGAAACTTGAAGTTCTTGTGAAACAGTACTCGGGAGCTTAATTTTTCAAAAAGTCGAAAGTCAAATAAATAATTAGAGAAATAAAATCCGGGATCTTATTTCTCAATCTTTGCGGTGTAATATGACTTTTATTATTTCTCATTGAATGAAAAATTGCTCCTCGAGGACTTGAACTCTAAAGGTCTGGTTTTATGAAGCCACACTTTAGATAAATAATCTAAATCGCGTGGTAAATTTTATTTTTTTATTTGATATATTATATTTTTTTAATAATATATAATATTTCAATTTTTCAAAATGAGCATCTAGAGACAAAAGGATTTAATGGAACGAGTATCTTGGAATTTTAGAAGATTCAGATATATGAGCCCATTAATGAAAAAAAAAAATTAAATTTTACTAATTTTAAATTTTAAAAAACTACCATTAGAAGAAAGTGTCCATATGGTTTATATTCATATAATGGTCTATATTCTAAAAAAAATTCTATTTCAATATAATTAAAAGTATATTCTAATATAATTATTATTTTCATTAATATTGTAATGATATTGTTACTTAATTTTCAAGTGAATCGCGATTTAAATACAATTTTTTTGTAAAACTTCTTAACTTTAACTGTATAAAACTTCAAAGATATTAATTTTCAATACCCATTTTCTTATTTTCCTATTCTTTCATATTTTTCTTCTCTTTCTTATTGATATGTATGCAAATTTTCTTTATAATATTTTCTTTTTATATTTTATTTTTTTTTTTATTTTTCTCTGTGGAAAACCTTTGTATTGATAAGTCATAGCATTCATTTCATATCTATCGGCGTTTGTAAAATAATAATAAAAAAAATATATATAGAAACACGTATCAATGAAAATTGCTTCAGGGGTAATCCTATTTAAATTTTACACCTATTGTAATAGAATATCATTAATTTTGTTTTGTAATATATAGTGAAAAGAAAGTTTAATGCAATTAATAAAACACTTTAATAAAATGAATATAAACACTTTCCTCTTAAGAAAGGTGGGAATTGGGAAGTGGCACAGTAAAATCTTAATTTCTTGATTTGATCCCACAGATTAAAGGTAGAGTTGTGATAGAAACACCTTTTTTAAAAGCAGATATAGCAGGGCTTTAAAACTTCTGACCAAGCTTTTTTATCTTTCCCTCACTTTTGCGGGTATTCATCCTATCCAATAGAAGTTTGCGTATGTTTTTCCAATTATTAAAAAAGGTGATAAAAGCCATCCCTCTAAATACCCATTTATTGCTAATATATTTGTCCCTTCCAAAGTAATGGAAATAATTATAAACCAGAAGCTTTCGAGTTATCTACATCGCAAAGGTTTGTTTCATGATCAGCAATACGGTTTCGGAACCCAATTGTGATATCATACCTACCTCTTACAATTCACCTACCGCAAAAGCTACCTCAAAAGCAAAAAGCTTAATATTAGTCTTCGCCATTTTGGCAAATCTTATGTTATTGCTTTAGATATTTATAAAACTTTCGATAGAGTTTGGAATAAATTACAATGCGATCAAACGGAAGAGCATTGACACTTCTCTGTTGAGAGATTTCGAATAATACAGTGCTCTTATTAATATAGTCAGCTAAAGCGTATTTATTTGATTTCTCCAGCACCTGTATAATATCTGACAAATACCCTTTTTTAGCCAGAACCTTCTATAATAACTTCGATATAATAAAATTAAAAATCTATTAAATTCTCATTCTATATAGTAAAAGATATTTTATGCACCTTATGATAATCCCAACAAAATAAAATGAGAAAAAAAATTTAAATACCATAAAATTTGAAAAAGATACGCATTAGAAGTTGTACACAAACGTTTTTTTAATGTTTACTTTATTATTCTTCTCTTTAATGTTTTGTTTTTTGTTGTTTGCTTTGAAATTTTTGTTTGTTGTTTGTTTTTTTTATTTTATTTTTCACCACAAAATTTCGATAAATCTTTCGATGTTTATTTTTCCCTATTTTTGGCATAAATTCAATTTTTTTTTCCCAGTGTGTCATTTTCCATAGAGGAAAGCTTCGTTTTGCATATCATTTAAATTTCTTTTTTTGTAACACACACACACACACACATTAAAAAAGAATAACATTTTTTTAAGATAAAATATGATAATATGTAATTTTTTTTTGGAACTAGAAGTGTGTGAGTACAAAAGTTCAAAAAGTTAAAATAATGAAAAACTTAATTTTTGACCTTCTAAAATTTCTATAAATGTAAAAAATTTAATAAATTATAACTTACTAGCTGTTGTCCCGTCACAGAATGACGGAAGGTCAATTGAAAGAGAACTTTTTCTAATTGAGAACTATTTCTAATTTCATTATGTACATTATGTTTAATGTATGTTAAAAAAAATTGCAAACGTTACATTTTGTATAACGCATATTTTGCTTCGATTCTAGTAATACAAACACAAAAAATAAATAAATGACTCATATAATTTCTTCTTGTATCTTAAAAACTTGAAGATGAATAAGTTAGTTACTCTACTTTTTATATGTTTCGTGTTTATAAAATTTTGGGGTCGTTAGTTCAAATCCCTTCTTGGTATAATTTTTTTTTAATTTCAATTATTATTTTTTTTTTATTTAAGTGAGTACTTGCTTAAATTAAATAAATTAATAAAAGATTTAAAAATTTTTTATAGGTTTATTTTGTTTCAATAATGATCTATTTCTCCATTCATTAATGTTTTGTATATATATTTTTAAAAAATGTTGCTATACATTCTATATCGTTTCCTTTGTTTTGATTCAAACCGGAATACTTGTTTGTTGCTAACATTCTACAATGTGTACTCAACATGCTAAATAATGTTTCTATTATTTAAATTTACGAAAATTGTATTAAATAAATGTTGATTTTTGAATTGAGTTTTGCATTATCACAAATTATAAATTTTATTTGAAATTTTTTAATATACCTAACCTAATTAAGTTTAAAAAAAATTTATTTTGTTTGGTTTTTATAGTGCATTGAACTCAGGTATTGTATACCCGAATTCACCTTCCCAACTGTTAGTCATTACATTATTTTTTTCCATTTTTAACTTTTTTTAAATAGATAAATAAATAAAAGGTTATGAAGGAAGGGATGAGAGTTAGTTGAGAGCGAGAAGAGGGCAAACTTTGAAATTACTTTAATACATTGCTTGGTTTATTTGGTTTAGCAAACCAAGCAATGCATCAAAGCATACATTGGGCTTTCGCCCTTATTTCAGATTTGCACTGAAAATTATTAAGACTTACTACACAAATTTGCCTGTGAAGCATTGTCTTCTCTTCTTAGTTTTTATTTACAAAATGTCTTACTATTTATTTAAAATTTCCAGAAAATCTTCTGCGATTTTTAAAACTGAAATGAAATTATTCATATACTAATAAATAAATTTCATTTCAAAAAAAATTTTTTTTTTTTTATTAAAAATAAATAAAATATTTTTTGGCCTGCTTATGATAATTTATGATATTTTATTTTCTAAAATAAAACACATCCAACAAAACATTAATATTTTATTTTTTTATAATTGAACACATCCAACAAAACACATTTAATTGAATGCGTTTGTTACACCTCATTCTAGACAAATATATTAATAATTCTTATTATATTTTTGGACAAACTAATTGATTAATGTGGTTTTTTTTAATGTGACTGGAAGGTATCAAACGTTAGTGAGTACGAGATGTACGTGGTACCCAGAATACTTAAAATACTTATATTAATGTAGAATAGACATAGCAAAACAATTTCCATTAGCCGTATAACGCATTCTTTACAGTTAACTAGTGTTTATCTATACTAAGTATCTATAAAAGAGAATGAAGTGGAGTTAGCGTTGAGGAAAGAAAGCATGTATTATAAAAATAGTAATTTAAAGACTATGTCGAATTTGATTTTGGAACAGTCAAGGTGTATTATATAGCATTTGGGTTATTATATTTATTAAAGAAAGGAGGTGGTCATATCATTTTGTAAAATATATCTGAAAAGTTAGTAAGATCCTTCCAATAAATGTTAAAAAACTATATCCAAAAATGATATCTTGATAAAGTGCAAAACATAGCAAAGCAGAGATATTTGTCTTATAAATAATCCTAGTGTTACCTCAACACTAACTCCACGTAGTCATCGGTGCATTGTCTGGCTACTAACTCTCTTTTATAGATACTTAGTATAGATAAACACTAGTTAATTGTAAAGAATGCGTTATATGGCTAATGGAAATTGTTTTGTTATGCGTACGTCGAGATTATGGAATTATACGCCGTTCCTCCTTTCTCCTTAATATTCCTTCAAATTTCCCTATTTATCCTATATTAACCATTATCTAATTCCCATTCTTTAAACGGAACTGCACATTTTTATTCATGTATATCTGATGTAAAATAATAATTTTTGGATAATTTTAGTTGCCCCAAATCAATATTTAATAGTAACTCAACAAAATTTATATTAGTAATAAATATTAATTTATCGATAGACTATTTGAGATTAGTGATAAACGAATATACATAAGACAAGTGTTACGCCATCTTAGCAATACTCCTTGGTTCACGCTAGGAAACTTTGAGTGAAAATATTTCATTTCTTCGGAACAGGTGTACATGCCTATTAGGAATATTTAAAACGGAGCAAGTGACCAGTTTTTGTGTTGGTGGCTAAGTGGTGTAAGCGTTGTGGTAACAGTGGGATCATTTATAAGACGCAGCTTTTGAATATATTGAATATATATTGAATATATAGCTCTGTTTTGAATATTAACGAGATTTCTCAGAGCCTATTGGGTAACACCAGCCCAACTATGGTCATTATATTCCATTTTTTGTCGAATTTGTGCTTTATAGTTATTGAGAAGTAGATGAAATATATCCGTGTACTAGTGGGTTACTTGATACCTAAACAAATTCAGTTGGGAATTTAATATTAAAATTCGACCTAACAACTTTTGGGATTTTACCTATAATCTAACTTCTAAACAATTTTACTTAAAAGAGTAAACTTTAGAAAATTTATTTTATTTAATTTCAATTTTTTTTTTATTTTTCTTTTATTATTTTTCTCTTTTCTTCTAAATTGCTAATGTACACTCTATGATCCTAAAAGCTGTTTCTTCTATCTATATCATTGAATTTTAATTTTTTTTTTATTTTTTTTTATTCATTTATTTTTTTATAATATTCTTCTTTTTATTTTATTTTTTTCAAATGGTTTTTAAAATAGAAAATCGAACTTTTTTTTTTTTATAACATTATAAAAATATAAAAAACATTCATATACATGTATTATATACCTATATATATATATATATATATATACCCAACACACAATATTATATTGCAAAGAATGTTTAACAGTAACGATATTCCCATCATATTCCCCTACAAAATAACGAATCGAAACAATATTCGATACAATAATAATTGCAAATAAACGATTTTAAAATTCCCAATCTCATTTTTTGATACGCAGTAAAAGTCGAGTGAGTGGCACATATGAAGAAAATATGAATTTAAAAGATGAAATAAAAGAAAGAAGAAAAGAGAAAGAAGGATAATAAAAAAAAAAAAAAATTTTAGATTCTTCTTGTTTGTGTTTCAAAATTTCTTTCTTTTATCTTTCATAGGTTTTTTCTTCTTTTACTCCGCGCCTTTTTGGTTTTGTGTCACTTTTATTTTATTTTTTTTTTTACAAGATCGAAAAATAAAAATAAATTTCTGAAAAAAACCTTTAGGATAAATTTATTTATTAGATAATTTTTATTTCATTTCCATTTGAAGATATACAAAAAACTGAATTCTAAGAAAACTGTTAAGAAAATTTAAAGACCATAGAACAAAAGAAGAATGAAAATAAAGAAAACGAACAACAAAAAGAAAATATTGCAGCTTGACCTAGTCACAAAATTTGTGATATTGAACAAAATGGGAACGTAATGGGAATTGATGGACCGATGATGAATTGATAAACAGAGTTTTAATAAATTACTTTTTATCAGTTGTTCCCTTTTAGAACCTAAGGAATCTTATTTAATGTAGTTCCTAAACTTAAGTAAAGGAGAATAGAGTATTGATCATAGAATAAAAAGAAGGACAAGTTTAAAGTTTTGGATTGATTTTAACAACTGAGTGGCGCAGGGATTAGAATGATGACTTTTCATTGGAAATGCCTAAGTTCGAATCCTAGTAAAATTAAAAAAAAAGCTTCTTTCTGGTTTCTGACTCGATTCAGCCACTATTTGGCGTCGGTTTCAAAATTAATAAGAATTGTATCTATTTAAAATCTAAGAAGCTTCCATATTTTATAAGGTCTAGTACTATATCATGTTTAAATTGTATATATAAGTATAAATTATGAAATAAATATAATAACAGGGGTGAAATAAAGTTCAGCAAAATAAAATTGAATCGTGTTTATTATTAAAAACAATGGAAATTGTAATTCTGCTTTAATTCTATCCTTAACATAGCTTATGAAAATTCGTTTGTTATGCAGGTCAAGATTATGGTACCGTATTCCGTCCAGTGTGATTCCTAAAGTTAGTAATTGGTATGTGTACGACTTTATTAAATTTAGGAAAAATATTAACATCCTTCCTTTCAAAATCCCTCCAAATTTTCCCTATCCCGATAACCCAAAATTCTCAAATAATATCCACATAAATCAAATAATATCCCGAAATCCTACCATATTCTCATCCCTATTTCCAAACTGTTCATTTGTAGCGCAGGTTCACTTTTTTTTATCGAGGGAATGAACAGCTCAAAGCAGGTTCCTGCATAAAGTTTGGTTTAAAAAGGCTGTGGTGCTTTGAAAGTTGCACACTACCCAAAGAAGCACCGCATTGTTTCAATTGAAGCAATTATATCTTAAGACCTTTGCAACAAGAAGCAATTATACTTTACTCAAAGTCTTTCTCTTTTTAAAATTGCATATAAAATCCTCTGGGACTCCTCTACAATACTCTGAGATACGAACCTTTTTCAATTATTCAGACAACTATTTAAAATCGATCAAAGATTAGAAATTAATGCAAAAGCATTACAATCGGATCAAAACGGACTAACACAAAACAAAAAATATTACAAATAATTTTTCTCTTTGAAAAATAGCCTATTCAATAATAGAATAGATCTTCTTAAATTATTTAAGAAAATTTGTTCTAAATGAATTGCAAAACAATTTATTTTGGTTTATGTTTGAGGCTTCTTCTCCCATAATTTTTCAAGATATTTTTTCTTCTTACCCCAAAACAACAAAACATGAAATAAAAATCAATTATTCTTCCTGATAAGAAGTTTAGGTATAATTTGTAACAAAATCTATATGCTTTGTTTTAAGTCCCCCTTAAATTCTCTTACTCGGAGCGACATAAAAAATAAAACACAAAAATACCGTTTTAAGTGTAAAATTATTGAATTGAAGATAAATCGAAATTATTTGTTTTAAAACAAAGGACAATCCAATAATGAGGACAAATTGAATGATGAAAATTTATTTAATCGTTCATGTAAGACATAAAAACAATTTAAAATCTTAAGATATATTTTATGTATATATATATATATATATCTTATATATATTATATATTATATACTATATATAATATAAATATTTTATAGGATAATTTAAGGAATTTATTTTTTTTAAAGATGTTTTGATCTTTGTTTTTGTATTAAATGTTTTGTTTACAAATTTACAATTTTTTTTTCTTATTAAATTTGTTTTGCATTTTGATTCTTCAACTTTAATTTAAAATTAAAAGATTTACTCAAACATTTTTTAAATAAATGAAATTGATTAAAAATTATTTAATCTATATTTGTTTAAAGAAAAGCCAGCAGCAAGAAATTTGTCATAATCATTCTTGGGAATGAATGCAAGTAATACTGTTTACAATTCAGTTGATCTGTAGTTGCACTACAATGGCGTTGTGGTTAAGACGCCTGCCTTCCAAGAGTAAGTTTTTGGGTTCAGTTCCCGGTCAAGTCATATATAATAAAAAGGATATCTTAAACTTGTATAATTGTATACATATTGTATATAAGATTATAAAAAAATATATAACTTTTGATGGCGCACATAGTTTATAACTTGTTTATTCATAATCTTCAATTGCTACAGTTTGCTACACAGGGTCTACATTATCATTGCAGTCTAAATGTCTTCGGGAATGCCCTATACTCCTTAAAGCCTACACTTTAACTCGGTGAGAATGGTATGTGTCTGGAAAATACTGTTATAACTAAAAGAGGGTTTAATAAAAGCTACTAATAGATGTGTAAATTTTACGAATTGTGATTTTAGTTAAATTTTTTTCTTTTAACCATTTATAAGAATTGTATGGTGTAGAGGTTAGCGAAATGTCTTCGGCTGTAAAATAATTGAGTTCGCTCGATCCTAGTTTGAAATTAAAAAAAAAATTTTCCTTAAACCAAAATAACCCATAAAAAAATTTTTAGTTCTTTTATTAACAAACAAATATATCGATTTGTATCGATTGTAATTGAAAATTTAAAGAAGTAAATTGTTGGACTAAGGTTAATGCAACAAAAAAAGTAGAATTGCTTCTAATTTCAGCAATTACCTTTAACATTATTTACGGATAATTTACTAGTTTTCTCATAATTTTTTTCAATACCTTCCAGTCTACGTTTATATCTGCCTATAATTCTTATTTTCTTAAATGGCAGTCTCGAGCTTTATTAAATTAACAAACTCAAGTATGATAATTCCTGTGCATCTGCAATATATTTTTATAACTGCATGATTCATTCAGTTTTTCCTTCCTCATTGTTTTTAAAATAAGATCTTCTCCGCAAACACTCTGAATTTGGTGGTTAGATATCCATTTTGGCGAGAGTATCGGATAGATTATTTGGAGACATTTGGAAGAACACTTGCCACTTCTATGCATAGTGTTCAACCAAGTTTTACTTTTATATAGGAAAATCATTCGACGCACTTCCTCAAAATTCTCGTATAAAGCTGCATGTTCATTTAAAATATTCCTAAGTTAACCTAAGTCCAATCTGAGAATATAATTTTTTTAAATATAAGAACCATTTCCTTCTGAATTACCAATTAAACAAAATTAACTTTGCATAAAAATGAAATCCTTGAATCCTTTACATATTTTCAAAAACTCTTATATTATAACAATAAAGTTTGCCATAAAACTTATATAAAGGGTGTGATTTTACTAATCAATTCCATTTTTAATTATATATTATATATGTAACTTACATTTTGAATTTTGAATTTCTCATTTCCCTTTAATAGACCAGATTTTATTCATTTGTTTTGTAAAAACATGGACGGTAATTATTAAAATTGAAATTATTTTGTATATTTTAATAAAATGAAATTAAAAGTTCTTTTGTAATAATAGTTTTAATATAAAAACTCCTTTTTAATTTTTTTTTCAAATCATGTTTTAATTGTTGTTAAAGTACTCTTTTACTGAATTACAACAGGCTATTAGACTTTAATTTACTTTATTTGTATATATTATACATCTAGTCTCTTTCATACCCTCTGTCCTCTTCCAACTCACTTTTGAGAGTTTAATTTTCAAAACAATTACCAACAAAATCTATAGTACTTGTACTAGTACTAGTACTGAGGGGAATTAAGAACAAATCTTAGATTAGCAGAAAAATAAAAACAACAACAACAAGAACTCATTTACATATTCATTAAAGTACAATTTATTTATGATTTTTATTTGTTATACTGCTGTTATAACATATATATATATATATACTATTATATACAGTCCATTTTTCTTCCATAGTTTCTTGAAATACCTCGTGTAAACCCCAGGATTCATCAATTTATTCTTGTAAATTTTATTTAATTTGTATACAAAAAAAAAAAAACAAAAGAAAAATCAACGAAAAATTTTTCTTACAGGAAAACACCTTTTTTTTTTTTTGTTTTTCCTTAATGAAAATGTCGTGCTGCATGCGAAATGCAAATCACCAACTTTTAAATCCTCAAATAAATTAAAACAAAAACTAAAAAAAAAAAAAAAAAAAAAAAAAGTTTAACTGTAAATGATTGCGCGGTGAAATAAGCGCCGCACATTATTTTATTACTGTTATAAAAAAAATAAAATTGAAGGAAAATGACTGAAATCCTTGAAGGACAATTGAATGTAGCTATTGAAATATATGTTTAATATTTTCTTATTAAATTAAACTCTTTTTTTCTCTGCAGCTTTATGTTACTGCACGCAGTTCTGTAAAATGTATGTGCGTTACCGTTTATCATATGTGCGTTTCTCTGTAGTAGTGTATTTTAAGATTTTAGTTAGCTTTCACGTAAAATGTTTAGGAAGTTCTTGCAGTGTTGCAAAATAGCGAACTCAAATGCAAGTTCAACTAAAAATTAGCCCAAAAGTATGAATTATAAACATAAGCTAATGCGTTGAGTTGTATTAAAGTTGAGCTAACTCAAATTATGAATTAGCTCAAAATTTGAGCTATAGAATTACGCTCTTCCGTAGAGTTAGCTCAGAATTTGAGTCACGCTCAACTCAGACTCAACCAGAAACTCAAGCAACCTCAACATGTGAGGGCAAGTATTTAGTATGAGTTAACTAATAGTATAAGTTTTGAAACCCTGGCTTTTTCATACTATCTTTTTTGATCAGATTGCGATCAATCGCATAGCAATATTTAGAATCTTAAACAGATGCAAGTACGCTGAATTTGACTTCTATTACCCTCAGTGTTGCCTATTGTTTTTCGATTTTAAGTTAAAATAAGTTAGTTTATGTTAACAATCCCTTTCTCAGCTGAAGTGTTGCTTATTCAAATTTAATTGAGGGCAATTTTATATTTAAAAAATTTATTTAATTAAGTAATAATTTACAAAATAATTTATATTGCAAGAATGAAGTTAAACTTATTGAAAACCAGGCCTGGATTAGAACAACAGGCCAGGAATAGAAAACTACAGGCTTGGAATAAAACATTAAAAAAAAAATTAATACCAATTACTAAATACAACAAATGTCACTAAAACCAAAGAATCCTCTTTTGTCATAATTATACCTTATAGCTGTCATCAATGGGTCTTATATAGTTACTATTAATCAAACATATTTTAAAGTCATTCGTTTTTACCGTTAATTTTCTTTTTGATTTTCATTGTATTTTTTTTGTTTTTTTTTATTTCATGTGAATAATTTTTCGCGTAATCTTGAATCAGAAAACGTTTCGTATTAGAATTGAACTCAAAGTATGTACAATAATTCATATACTAAGTTAATATTACTTTAATTTCGTACAATATTTTATTTATTTTTTTGAAAATTTTATTTATTTTTTTTTTTTATTTTCATAATCAGGAAATTATCCACGAAAAGACCAAAAGAAGTCGGCATTTTTTTTATTCACGCAATTTTGTTTAACTATGGCGATTCAATGAAATCATTCTATACTTAGTTCCATAATAGTAATCACAAACAAGTCTAGTAGACTTCCAAATAGAAAAGAAATATTAAATCTAAATCTATGGTAGGTCATTTTATTGTACACAGAGGTGAGTGGGTGGGTGAACGTGGATATCATTAAAAGGTTCTTTTATAGTCATTGTACAAAATTGTATTGTGTAAATTTTTTATTTTTTTTTTAATCATGCATGCACGAAACAAAATGAAAACGAAACGTCTTTTATTGTACCATAATTCTATAATACCGCACAAAAATATTTAAGATCAAGGCATAAATAAATTTTGATTTTTTATTTTTTTTTTATTTTGCTTTTAATTGCGACATATTTTCTTGGCAGGCAGTCTTTTTACTGCTTTTGTTTTTGTTTTTGACTTTTGGATTTACACATGAAACCGATTTTTCCTGATGACTTTTGTGAAACAAAGAAAATAAAATCAATAACAATTAAAGTTTTTTGAATTAACTAAGAAAGTATTTTGTAAACTTCAATTCAAATGCAGCAAGGAGATTGATTTTAAATTTTTGGTTTTTTTTTTACAATTAAAATTCTGAGTTAAAAATGCTTCAATGTTTTGATTTAAATAAAAACTTTAGACATTAAGAATTGGGTTAAACTGTACTGCAATCTATTTTTTCAGCCAATGTCACTAAATACTAATACGTAGTTTTAAAATATATTTCATGTATCTGTTTTGACTTTTAAATAACAGTGAAATATGACAGTTCTAAAAGTTACAGTTTATCATATTATGAATAAAAATTTTTTTCTATAGAAAAGAAGAATCTATATTTTTAAGTTGTAATTATGATTACTTACTAAACCGTTGATCACTCGGCTCTACCCATTGTATAAGATTATGAATACACAAATGTTATTTTTGCGCGCCATCTATTATCCTACACAAGAGTTATTTATATATATTTTCTAAATCTTATCTTATATTACGATATAATTATCTTAAAGTCCCATGAAAATGAGATAAAATCCCCATGATATCTATAAACATGTGACTAAGTTTTTAAATGAACTTTGAAAACAAATTAAGCTGAAATTGAAAAAGAAATCAAAGTCGAATTTTATTTTAAAGCATAATACAAAGTCAATGTAAATGCTAACGTTATTTTTAGTAAAATAAATTCACAATGAATTTTTACAGTACAGAGAAAGATTTGATAGCAAAAACGTCAGTCAAAGCATTTAATAAATAAAAAAATAAAATAAACAAAACAATATTTCAATAAATATAATAAGTAAGTTCTTATATGTATATTTTTTAAATGTTTTATATAATGTATCTGTATAATTATATTTCTCTATTTAATTATCGCACTGCTATCATAAAACTTCTACACTCTTACTTATAATAAACGGAACTCTTAGGCCGAAGTAACTTTTTTAAGCGCCATCTATTGAAAGATCTTTCATTTAATATAAAAATTTGAAGCAATTCTCTTGAGCTGTGAACTACCATTTTCTTAAAAAAATTAATTGTTTTGATACTAAATTTGAAATATATATGCCTCAGTTTATAAATTCGTAACTCTCCGGAGAACTTGTGGTTTAATATTTTTAAACATTAACACTTTAAACATAAAGATTTTAGTTCTATTTTTAAAATTGAAAGACAAATTAAAGGCTCTACAGTAATAAGGTTGACAGGTTGGTGTGGTGTGACATCTACCAGAAAGCATCAGAACATAAAAGTTAATTCCAATTTTAAAGCTTGGCAGAAGTGAATTTATCAACAAATATTACCTTATTAATTTATTTCCTACACTAATTTTTAAGTTTTAATTATTATGACCATTTCATAAAACAAAACCAACTAACCGTAGGCTTAATGTAAACATCGTGCAATTAAATTCAAAGAGTTTAATTAAAGCTAATTATGCTATAACACTAAAATATAATTTAATATCGCTGAAATATTTTCATTTACCTTTCATTTTTATTAAATTATATTCTAAAGTTAAAACAAATCTTAATTAATTTCTTTTTTTTTTAACTTTACCTTAAACTTCAATAAACTTTTTATTATCAAAATAATTATTATAAAAAAAACAAAATTCAATATTAATTTTGTAACATAATCTTAACAAAATAAAAATTACAAAGTAATGTTAGTTCAATTAAATTTTCCCTGTTGAATTGAATGGAGTCCTTAATTACATAAAAAATAAAAAACCTAAATTTCTTCTGGACTTGTGAACATTTTTTAAACATAAATTGTAATCATAAAATAATTTAGCATAAGTTGATTATTTTTTTTTGGACTTAATAAATTTTGTATAATTAAGTTTGAATTTTAAATAATATTTCAAAGAAAAAAAAATAACCTACTCACAAAATTACTCATTCATAATTTAATAGGTACTAAAAGCAGTACTAAAAAAAATTATTAATTAAGTGTACTCCAACTCTAAATCTTTTCATTTCAATTTTTTATACCTTTGTAGTACAGAAGCAGAAAAAAAAAACTACTAAATTATTTTAAGTTTGGAGTTCTTTTGTGTAAAGTCTATAGTTGGAAGCAGATATTATTATTTTAGTCTTTGATTTAAAAGGTATAGAATGAAGTAAATATGTGCACCGTTTTGATCATTGCAGTAGAACGATTTTTTAATCAATTTTGGGATTCTTTTAATTTTTTTAAAATCAAATTGAACTTGGGTTCAAACATGAGTGCTAATCGCAGAACCAACCGCTCTTACAGCAAATTCATAATACGATTTTTTCCTTTCATACGTAATAATATTTGGAAAAACACAAAATCTTAATTAAACGTATAAAAATTCTAAATTTCTTTAAAAGATTCTAAGGGTGTGTTTATGGTGCAGCTACATGCTAAAAGCATCGATGAACGTATAGCGTATTGAGTATAGCGATGATCAAAGCGATGTTCCAATTTAAACACCTCTATTTAAATCATGTATGTATATTGTTATATAAGCTATGCTCTAATACACTCTCTTATCACTTATCGCAGCTCCAACATAAACCCTAATACATACACATATAAACTTTTTTATTAATAGTTAGTTTACTTTTTTCCAGTTTGAATTTTGTAATGCGTCATAAGCAATACGTTTTTAGCAAAACGAATATTATCTTATATAAATAAATTTTAAATTTAAACTCGGAAAAAATTTACAAATTTTTCTATGGTGAATTTGTAGCTCTTTATTTGTGTTAGAAATGTTATTTAATAAATTTTTTCAGACTATTTTCGGTTCGCGAAAAATCCGCAAAAATCCTAAAAGTTACTCTAGCCCTAGTGAAGTGACCCTTGGAGTTAACCGATTTTCTGCAAAAGCATATCTATTCAAAATATTAATATGAAAATCTAATATATGAAATTTCAACACATCTCCCTTTCCAGTTTAGGCTGCACATGTGTGCACAGGTATATACACACACACACATACACCATGAAAACTGAAGCTCAATTTAAATGACATAGAGTCCAATGATCCTATATTGAAATGGAAAACAATTAATCTATATCTTTATACAAAAAATAGTCATAAGTAACTGTATGTAATTGTATACAAATAATAATGACTAGATACGTATTCACAATTGGATAAATTGAAATTACTAACATAGCCCACAAACTGACATTAAATTACAAAATTTTTTGAATATTACAACTTTGCACAGGGGACTCGTTGGGTTAGTGGGTAATCCTTTGGCTTACTAATCGAAGGGGCGGGGGTTTGATTCCCGTACGGGTCAAATAACATTTCTTTGCAAATCCCCATGGTGACCAAATATAATTTAAAATATACAAATATATAATATAAACAAAATAAATAATGTTACTTATAAATAGATAGAAAGTATTAAAAATGGAAGCACAACGGGCCGCAAGGCCTACGTGTTAGGATGGCACATGCTATCCCCCATATCAAAATAACAAAAAAACTTTGGATAGACTTTTAAAAGGACAGTCGAAATAAACCAATCACCTACAAATAAACATTAAAAAAACCTTAAAGAAACAAAATTGAATGTAACATTTATTTTTTGATTTTTTTTTATTAATTTATTTTTTTATTATTTAACATAAAAGTCATGTTTTATGTACAATAAGTACAGTTATGAAAAAATGCTAATTACCATTTTACTTATTTTATATTGTAAAAAAAAAGCATTTTATTAATAAAAAAAAAGAATCAAAAACTTTTAACCTACTCCTACAACATACATATGCAAGTTTTTTTTATTTTTTATATACAAATACATTAATAAGAAATTGATTTAGTTCAACTTCAAGGATCTGAAAATTAAAAAAAAAATACATACATACATACATACATACATACATAAAAATACCTGCCTATTCATTACAATGTGAATATTTTTCCTGTTAATTTATGAAACTATTTTATGACTTGTAGTTTTTCTTATCAAAATCTTTAAAGAAAAATTCAAAAAAAAAAAAAGAAAACAAAAAGAAAAACTAATTTTCCTTCATATTTCTTAATTTCTAATAAATAGTCTAAAAAAAAGAGACGACAAATACAATCAAAATTTGGAAAAAAATAAACGAAAAAAAAACGAAAATGGCAGACCCTTAAAAATTTTTCATTTAAGGACATTAGGGACAAGTTTTTAATTTTTTTTTTACTTTAAGTTTAGTTGGTGATTTATTTGAAGTTTAAATATACAAGTAAAAATATTAGGATTTCTAATAATAAGTATTTTAAGTACCTGTTTAAATACAAGTGAAGATACAGTTATGGACAAAAAAATATGAACGCGTTTCATTTTAAGGAAAGTTTATCATAAAATTTAAGTTTAATTGATTTGCATCTCAATTTAATAAAATTCTAGCAAAGAGTCGTATAAGGGCTAAGTGTAAGGGCTAATTTTAATTATCAAATAATCTGTTTTCCATTTATTTACTAATATTGACATTTTAAAAGGTTGATCGGTTCTTGCATTTTGGCATTTTTAAGTTAAAAACACTTTAGAAGTATGAGTTCCGATAACTAAAACCATTTGAATAAAAAGAGTTTAGATTTTTTTTAAGAAGAAGAGCAGTAGATCTGTAAAGATAATTCCAAAACTAAGTTTTGTAAAAAGGCAGACGGACAGAGCCTAAATATCATGGAAACTATTTTTTAAAATTTCGGAATCAACGGCTTAACAAAACAGAGTTCTATTGATATTAGTTTACTAAAATCGAAACCTACACCAGCTTGTCAAAAGTGAATGTCAAATTAACAAAAGCACTATGCTGTGACAGAACCGACAGCTATTGCACGAAAATCGTAATGAATAAAATCACTGCCCTCTCTTAAACAATTCCAACGAACCACCAAAGGGAATCAGATGCATTCCTACTATGTGAAATGCAGATGCATTCCTACTATGTGAAACTACCTTTTTGGTGCTCTAATGGATGTAGCAACTTGTTTGATGCCTCCTCTCAAACAATTTCAACGAACCACAAAAGGGGAATCAGGTGCGCATTCCTACTACGTGAAACTACCTTTTTGATACTCTACTGGATGTAGCAACTTGTTTGATGCCTCCTCTCAAACAATTTCAACGAACCACAAAAGGGGCATCAGATGCGCATTCCTATATGTGAAACTATACCTTTTTGGTACTCTACTGGATATAGCAAATTGTTTGTTGTTAGCACTGCAAAAATGTGGAATTTATTACTTATCCTCCTGTATATTCAAAAGTTGGCGATTTTGCTAGCCATAATTTGCCAAAATTGAAGAAAGTCTCAATGCATTCTTCGAGAGCTTACCAGTTAACTCCTCGTTATCCTCGTTTTTTCGATTCTTATCCTTACCCATTAAATCAAAGCTACTTTAAATTAAAAAAGACCATATTCCCTGTCCCTGGTCGATAAAAATTATTAGTTCCGCATTTATTTCATTTCTCCCTAACTGTTCAAATATTTCTTTTCTTGTACGTACTTTACCTACACACACACATACTCTAATATAAATAAAGTCCTTTCGTCCTTTATTTCTTGATCATTTTTTTTACTAGTTTTTTTATTTTGTTGTTGTTTTTATAGAATGATTTGACTATAATTTTTCATATTCAATTAAAATCAATTTTTTTTTTTTTACCATATTAACATTTTGATGATGATGACTGTTCATAATTTCAACTTGATTAGATTTTTAAGATATATACTTGTATATATACATAATATAAGTACCATAATAACATGTAAATCCCTTCTAATAAAGTAATGCAAAAGAAAATTCAAATTAATATTTTGGCAGATACAGTTATTAAGGACATAATGCATATTATATAAACAAACTCATAAGGTATAGCTAAGTTGTATAGGCTTTCTTTGCTGTAGATACACTCTAAATGAACTAAAATATTAAGATTTGTATATTAAAAGCATTAGAAATTAAGGAAGTCAAACGTCCTGTCTTGACCTAAAAAAAATTTTTAGAATTTTTATTAAAAACTCGTTTGTTGTTTTATTCTTGAAACTTTGATAGGCACAAGTATCCATATTCTGTAATTAATATTTTGGGGGAAGGATATATCCTTTACTTACTTTAATAGGGTCATTTGTTTTACATACTTACTTGTACTAATGTTACAAAATTATACTTTTGATGAAATGTTATTTTTTTGTTTGTATTTAAATTGAAAATTTATTGAATTTTTTTGGAAATATTTTTGTAATTTCAAGTATACGTAATAGAGTTTACAGGATTAAAGGAATTTTATTTAAAAGTTATAAAAGTCATTATGCAATTTTTAAACTCGTATAAATATGGTCCATATGCAATCCTTATATTTACTTTAAGTAATAAAAGGTATTCGGTTACAGTAAATATTCCAAATAGCTTAAACCTGATTTTCTTCAACGGATGTTTCTCTTATAATATTTTTACATAAAATGGGTTTATCTTAAAATTTTTTGTGTACATACATAGTTGCATTTCCCTAAATGTAATCAAGTGTTAAAAGCAAATTTGCATCCTGTTTGATTTTGTGTTCTTTCATATTTCTCACAACACCCAATTGTACAGTAGCAGCTGTTTGGTGTGTTGTATGCTGTTTCTTGGAGTCTTTAGGGGAAAGTAGATTGCTCTAGTTTTTGTGTATTTGAGGCACAAGTCCTTTGTGAGAACTTAAATTGGTAATCTCAATCAGTATGTAGTTTAGTAAAGCTAGGGTAGATAAAAGATTTAAAACGCTTCGTAATTTTTAGCGGATCTAAAACTTATGAAGTCTCAACCTGAATAAATAGAACAAAACCAAAATAGAATTGGTTGCTTTACTTTGTCCGAAATGTGTGCCTATGAGCAATATAACTCGCTTAAAGTTACAGCCAATTTTGGTTGGTATAAATGATTTTTTCATTAATTGTAGGGTTAAGTTTAAAAAGGGGCCAAATCGGACCATGGTGTCGGGGGGCTCCATTTTCAAAACACCAGATACTTTGAGAAATCTTGATTTCTAACCGTTGGGTTCAAATTTGGTACCTAATGACTAATGATATAACTAATCAGTACCCATTAAATGTATTTTTCATAAATTGATTCTAGTATCCATGGGATCTAGAGTTTCAAGGAGTTTCCGGGAATATCAAGTTCTAATAATTCATCAATATATCAACCGACTTTAAAGAAATCTCGTACGAAAGTTTTTTTTGCCAAAAGAAAGAACGATTTCCCACAAATAGACCAAATTGGACTAGGGAATAATGTTGACTCCCATGTAAAATAACAAGACTTTACAAGAAACATTAACAGGCTTAACACTATAAACCACATTATTGAAGAAGAAAAGGTTATTCAATACTACGTTATTAAGTTCCAGAATACTGTTTTACCAAGTCGGAATTTATGTTCTTACTACGATTTTTTCTTTTAAGTAAATTAAATCTAGATCAGATTATTAATACAATAAAAATTCAAAATTAGAAGTCAAACTGTTGAATCGTAAGAAAATTTCCGATTAAATCGAGTGTAAGGACCTCCTAGTGCCAAATAAATAAATAAAACAAACAAATTTGGTCACGTACATATTAGTTAAACTTGTTAAAATATTTGAAAATTAAAATTTTTCAGTGATCAATCATCATATATTCTTTATTTATAAATACATGACCTGGTATTTACTGGGTGCTTAAAAATAAATAAAGAAAAAATCACTTTAATACCATCATGATCTCATCATCATAAATAATTTAATATTTATGCAAAATTCCATCATCAAGATTGATTAGTCTGCAAAAAAATTCAGACACTGTCTGCTAAAATTTATTTGAATGTAATTTATTCATGAACCTTTTCTTATTGCGTAATTAGTAGGAATTTATCATTTTCTAAGAATCTGACGACATTCCAGGTTATATTTTTTTGATAATTTATTTTTAGCAATTTTCTTTTCAGTTAAATATAAAATTACTAAAAATAAGAAATTGTAAGACATTGTTGGTTTCCAATACGAGTATTTCAAAAACTTATAAAGAAAAATACTTACAAAATAAATTATTCTAAGAATTATATTTCTATTTTAAGCCAACTATTAAATTTGATCAAATTGGAACTCCACATTTCTTTAATTTATATTATTAATTTATTTAAAAACTGAAATAAAAAAAATATTAGAAATCCACCTACAACCAACCTCAATATATTTTGTAATTAGAACAAAATAGCCATTAGTGTAAATTTGTAATAAAAAATTTAAGTTCCTCAATTTATTTACACAAAAATGAAATTACCAATGAAACTGTAATTTTATTGTCGGAAATAATTGTTGAAAAATTGCAATAATAGTAATGAAATATAATAAATGATTTTGTTTATGACAAGTCATAAATTTGATCACAAGACAAATTGTATTAAATAAGTATTCTAGATGGTTTTTAATTTTTTAATATTTTTAATTACATTTTAACACACATTTTTTTAATACTTTAGATTTCTTTTTAAAAACTTGTCAGAAATTCTATTTATATTTTATAACACAGGGGTTTTCCTCCACTTATAGTTTTCGAAGTACTTATTACTTGAATTTATTATTTTTCAAACTACTTTAGATTCTAATTTTGGTTTGGTATCCCTGAAAAAATTTCATATAAACATAGAATTTACTTAACCCATTCTTTCGTTCCGTTCCTGTTGCGACAATTTGAAAATTAAAACATATATATAGTTTTGAGGCTGGATAGAAAAATAAAGAATTTTATGGCAGTGGGTTCCATAGTTTTTGAAATTTTAATGTTTTATTTATGATACTTCTCAAAACAATTTCTTTTTATACCCTACGCCTATAAAATATCTATAGGGGAATATTAACTTTGGTACGGTGATTGAACCAACAAAAGGAAACAAACTAAATATAAAACAAGTGATGAAAAAAACCAAGGGTTTTTAAAAAAGCACATTTTCAAAATAGTATAGTGTTTCATATTGAGTATTTTATCGGAAATGTTAAGGTTTAATTTAGGAAATAAATATACTGGTGACTAAGTTCCTGCTTACTTATAAAAACAGTAATTTTTTTAATTTTTAAGTCCTAATAGCCCCTCTATGGGGAAGGTTGCCCAATTTCTCAAGGATCTAATCATCATTACTCTCCTTCCCCCAACTTTTTAAGTTTCAGGGAATTAAATTGTGAATTCTACCAAAATTTGGAATTTTACTTAGAATTTTACTATTTAGGCAAAAATGGTTAAAACTGACAGACACTTTCTTCAATTTAAAGAACCGCTTTTAAATTTAAGAAAATCTTTTAACATATGTTAAAGTATAATGTTGGACCTTCAAATTTTGTATATTAACAAAAAAAAATTTGAACACGTACTTAAGTTACAGGTGTTTAAAAAAAGCAATATTTCAATTTTCGAGCCCTTATAACTGCTTTAAATTTTGTTAACCGACTTCTACTTATTTCTGAGGATCTAACAACTCCCAAAATTTCAAGACCCTAGCTTAGCCCGTATAGAAGATATGTGGGGTTAAAAATTTTGCAAAAATTGAGTTTTGCATAATTGTAAATTTTAGTACCGTATGTCAACCATAAAAATTTGTCTTTTAAAAATTTATAAAGTTTATAAAACCAGCTATCTTTTTCCATTTTCAGATTGAAAATATATTTAATAGAACTCTTGTTATAACAATTTGAATATAGGGCTTTTTCCAACTTTAGGAGGCTGCAGCTCCGTAACAGGTGGGGCTACAGAAAAAATTTCTTCTACGAAATTATTCTTTTTGTAATACCTACTTGTGGTTAAAATTTCTTTTCTCTATTTCAAACGATGTAAAAGTTTTTGTAAACATACGGACGGACAGACGCACAGACGGACGGACAGAGTGAAACTATATAGGCACATTTTTACAAAATTTTTTGAAAATGTGCTAAAAATATATGTAATTAAACTCAGCGTCACCTCCTGAACCGATTTAGCTATTTCCGACCGTCCGTTAACGCGATAACTCAAAATATAATGGTGGCATCGCGATAACTAATAAATAAAAAGTACGGCGGGGATTGAAAAGGGGCGAAATCGGATAAAAGGCTCGGAACCTGGATACTTTTGATCGAATCAAAGTCAAACTAGCATATTTTCGAAACCAATAAAGATAGAACCATCAAATTTTTTACAAAGGTGTTTTTTCCTGTTTATCTTACATACGACTTTAAATTGCCTCTTCATGGCCTTTTTCACAAAATTCTATTTGAAGAATAAGCATTGTTTTTCTATATCTTTAATGAACCAAATTTATATTAATTTTAAAAGCAACAATAATTATTTAAATTTCTTTAATTTATTTTGCGCTAGAAATTCTACGTCCTTAAAGAATAGAATAATAGTACATTTTAGTTGTCAAAAAATAACACTTTAATGATGACAAATCAGTATTATCAGTATTACTTTAAGAAACTGAATATGTGACACCTATTTCGCTGAACACCTATATCTCCTCCATAGCCTAGGTGGTTAGAGCGCAACCTTGCAATCTAAACACTGTGGCAGTCCCGGGTTCGAATCCTGGTGGGAGATACCATATCCAGTAAAATTAATAATTATAATAAATTAATATATAATAAATTATAATATAATAATTCTATACCTAAAAATATGATAATAAATAATTAGTAACAAAAATATAAAAATATACCTATAATCGTGTTTCCAGCTATACTCTATAATCTAATAATTAATACTGAATAAACAATAACCTATATGTAATTGAACGACAATGTAATTGCAACTGCCATATGCAATTACAATGGCAGTACGCACCTAACAACATGACACGGTTTCTCTACTTGACCGATAGATGACACTAGAAGAAATTAAGAAGCGACATCTTGTAGATAGATTACAGTAGACCAATCATTTACTTAATTGAAAAAGGAAAAAAACGATTCGAAACACAAGGCAGAGCCTCGGATAAAAAAAAAAAAAAAAAAAGCAGATGGAGATGCCTAGTTAATAAGGACAAAAAAAAAAAAAAAAAAAAAAATTTCGCTGAACTATATATGGTACAATCAAAGAAAATGGGTTAAAAACCTTTTTTTTTGAGTAAAAAACGACCGAAGAAATGAGAACTTTTTTTAAAAGGAATTATTAAATTATAAATATTTAGAATCATGATATAAAAGCAATTAATGAATAATATATATTGTATATTATAAAATATTATATTACAAAATATAAAAAAAACGAGGAAGAGTGTGATAGAGTGGACTATGTGTCAACCCTGGGATACCCGCATGACCGTAACATATACATTATATCATGCGGTTATTTACTTTTGGCAAAATTTAAAATATTCAGCTTTATTAGGTGTAGAGTAATGCTTATATAAAAGAAGGAGTTGTATGGCAACTACTCGAACCCTTTTCAGTAGACCAACCAAATTTTGCAGTAACTTTGGCCATTACACTAAACTATTTTTGGCAACATTTCAGACACCCACCTTCATTTGCTGTAGTGTAATCTTCATATAAAAGAAGGAGTTGTATGGCAGCTACTCGAACCCTCTGTAGTAGACCAACCAAGTTTTGCAGAAACTTTGGCCATAAAACTAAACTACCTTTGCCAAAATTTCAGACACGTTGCTGTAATAGGTACAGAGAAATACTCATATAAAAAGAGAAGTTGTATGGCAGCTACCCGAACCCATGGACCAAAATGGCTGGATTTAAATAGTGATTCCGGTTTTTGCATAAAAACGAATTTGTGAAAATTTCATAATCCTACCTCCTTTATTTTTTGAGTTATCGTGATGACGGACGGACGGACATACATAGCTAAATCGATTTTTTTTTTCGATTCTGATCCGATCCATACATTTGAGTCTATATCTACCCCCCTCCTTCTCTGCGTCACAAACGTAATGGCAAATTTATTATACCCTTTGACTATATAGACATACGGGTATAAAGAGATGAATAAACGCCTATTAATATGCAATATTAAAACCATTCTTCAAAATACTAATATTTTAAAAATTATAAAAGAGGGCCTCGGAGGCACAATGGTTAAGTTCCTGATTAAGAAAAAAAGTAATTTTCATTACAATTCTAAATATAGAGTGTGTAAATAGAAGATAATATATGTTATATAAACAAAATAAATAATACTAATAATATTTTAATTATAGTACCGAAGCTATATAATGGCCTAATAAGTCGATGATATTGATAATACTGCAAAGTCCATTGTTGTTTTTAATACTAATATAAAATAATAAAAACTTCTTCTAAATTAATTCTATGTACCTACATAAATAAAATATTAAATTGGTTTACAAAATTGGCCATTAGAGTTCTCGTTATTAACCTGCAAATATCGTAAGAAGTTTTTCAATCATACATCAATTTCTCTTCAGAGGTTCACTACTTATTCCAAGGAAATAAAAGTTTATTACTAGATTTGATTGATCTCTTAAAATCATCTTGAAAATCTTTAGTGAAAACTTCAAAATATTCAAACCCAAATCTCCCAGTTTTTCTAATAATATGATGGTTTCATAAAACTTAAGTTTAGTTATTCAATCTTTTCTAATTCTATAGGTACTTAGATATTGAATTGTGACTGCGAGCTAGAGTGTCTCAGTACAAATCTAAAGAAATCATAATCCTCCAAGTTATAATATTCAACTAATTTTCAATAATTTAAATAATTATTTAAGATTTTCTCCCCTCCAAAAAATTTCCTAGCCAATTTCAAAAATATTTAAACTGCTTTTATAACAACTCTTTAACAATATTCTTTGATTTATAAGTTTTATATTTCTATTATTATTAAAATTAATTATAAATCGTATGATACTTTAAAATTATTCTTAACAATAGTTGAATTTAATATTCTTTTACTCTTTTCCGTAAAAAAAAATTAAATAAAAAATAAAAATACAAAAAAAACTATAGAATTTTAATAGAAATTATTACAAATGAATGTCCAAGGTTTTTATTTCGTTACTAGGTACTTACCAAATTATTTAAGCATGAAACCTTTATTATTATTAGTTATAAATTATATTTCGTTAATAAAATTTATTATATTTAAAATTAGACATAATATAACAAAATATATATATTTATGTATATATATTATACCATATCATATAATATTATTATATACTAATTTAAATATGTATAAGTATATAATAGATATTATTTGAACAAGTTTGTATGGTCATATTGCGTGATTTCAACAAGCAACACATAATAAAAATGAAAAAAAAAACAAAAAAAAACCGAATCACAAGGAAAGTAATAAACATACAAATCTATTTATATCAATATATTACAGGGTCCTTCATAATATTTTTTTTCCTTAAATCGCTTCATCACTAATTTCATTGCATGATAAAGTTTTATTTGACTTGTAGAGTTAACATGTCTAACTAAATATATCATATTTATATACAATAATTATTATATTAATGAGTTTAAGATTAAAGAGTCCCTGTATAATTTTGTAAAACTCTTCTACACTAATTGTAATCTAATTGAATGAAATGTAAAATAGGATTAAAGATTTAGAGCACAGGATTGGGTCATCTAAGATTAAGGACTAGATCATCTCTAGGTATAAGAGGTCTAAGATTGATGCGGTTAATTGATTGATAATTTAAGATTGATGCGGTTTAATAGTTAAATTTCGTATCGGCTGAGTGGCACAATGGTTAGAATGCCGACCTTTCATGCAAAAGGCGCAGGATTGGGTCATCTAAGATTAAGGACTAGATCATCTCTAGGTATAAGAGGTCTAAGATTGATGCGGTTAATTGATTGATAATTTAAGATTGATGCGGTTTAATAGTTAAATTTCGTATCGGCTGAGTGGCACAATGGTTAGAATGCCGACCTTTCATGCAAAAGGCGCGGGTTCGAATCCCACTGAAAGTGAAAAAGCTTTTATCTGGTTTTCGACTCAACTCAGCTACCATTCCCCATTGGGTTCAAATTAATGGCTTAATTAATAATTATATATCTTTCATAAAAAATATAAACAAATGCAAAAAACAAACAAATAATTTAATTGAATAACATAACTCACAGATATAGAATACGATATAACTCAAATACAAAATATTACAATATAAACAAAAACAGAATTGTATCTATTGAAAATCTAAGACATTTCTACATGCTATTAGGCATAGTACTATCTCATTTTTAAATTGTATGTAAAATTCATTTGATGTTCCGACATGCACATATATAGTCAGGCTGTTTAGCCTATTACAGTGAACAGATAAGTAATACATAAAATTATAATATTATGAAAATATATTTCAAAATCGCCATGTATTTTAAAGTTAGACAAAAATCTTAGCAAAATTTGTTATTTATATACACCATATATATTGACTTTCAAGAATATCTTAAGTTACTTGCAAAAATTTTAGACTTTTATAGAATTAAAAAAAAATGGCGACAAAATGACTGCCTATTTTATCGTCTTATTGTTATTTTTATTATATTATTACTATTATTTTAATTCATGAACTTATATATACATACATATCTATTATATACTGTGTAATCATATAAAAACATGTCATGTAGTCCTATATACACAGGTATACATACATACATCATGTGGTTACAAAATCATATTATACATAAGTACTTAAAAAATGTTTCTACAGTTCATTATATAATAAACTTCAGGATGCGAGTAATAATTTTAAAGTTACATAAATAACTTTTATTTCTTTTAAACATGTATGTATATATATATAATTATATGTATATAATATTATCCTTAATATGAATTAACAAACTCTAAAGCTGCGTGTCCTTTTTAGTAAACGTCAATCATTTTAAAATAAAAAAAAATAAATAAAAACAAAAAAGTATTCTCCTCCTTTTTCCTATTATTTTCTTTTATTATATTTTCTTTCTCTTTTCTTCATTACTTAAGTACTGTTTCTTTTTATTTTCCTCAACTTTCTTTAATATTAAGTACTCACATATAGTGAGTTTCTCTCTTATTTAGAATTTATTATAAAGAATTATAAAATATAAATAAAACTTTTCATCATTTTTAAGTCAAATAAAAATAAAATGAAAGGGTTGAATTTTTTTTTTTTTTTAAATAACGGGTAATTATTAATTATAATAGTAATAAATTAAATAAATTAACTGAAAAATATTTATTATATATTATATAAAATATAACTGGTTATTTAAGAAAAAATACTTGAGATTCATTTGAAAATTAGAAAATTTCTAAATAAAATTTAATTCAAATTACATTTTTAATATAATAATGAGCAATAATATTCTAAATTGGATAAATGGGTAGAGTTATGTAGATTTAATAGTTAATAAATATTATAAATTTATTTTTTAATATTTTTTGAATAAAATAATTAATAAAATGCAAATTTATTGTGAATAATTAAAAGTGTAATAATATAGGAATTACCATACTGAATAAAGATATTAGAGAAATTATTTTTAATTGCACATGTTTTCCTATTTTTAATTATTAATTATTTACAGATAAGGCAAATAAAAGTGTTCTTCAAGTAGGTACGTGGTGTAGGGCAATAGCTCCCAGAGTCCTAATTTCCTTTGAGACTTAAGGCTCATTTAATGGAATTTAATTGTCCAAGTGAGTTTAGTCTCATAGCAATGAGCCAAAATTTCCTAGAGGACTTATTACCCTTGCAGTTTTACTCAGGGTGGTGGGTCATTGCTGCCGTATACAGTTCTCAGATAAAAAAATATTAATAATATTAAAACTAATATGAGTTTTAATTATATAACATCAGTAACGGGAACGAATATATACAGACTTTCTTGAACTACAATATCAAAAATAGTTTAGCACACGTTTTGAAGTTGAATTCGAGGGCTATTCCCTTTTCCCAAAATTTAAAAATAATAAATAATTTTACATATAAACTTCATTTATACTAGAAACTATATACACAACCCCGTTTTTATAGCCAAAGTCTCGCATACATGAATTGATAAATACTCTGGAAATAAATATTGTTTTACACCTAATAATTAACTTCTATATTTTTATATTATAATACTTAAATCATAAAGATGCGAACAGACTTTCAGAAATTATTTCAAAATAAATTTTGACTTAAATATATTACTATATGTTTACGCTCAACCATACAATTTTAGTTATATGATGTTTTAACTGCCATTAAAAATTAGTAAAGGAAGTCATACGTCTTGTAATGATCATTACTTCTAAAAGGAACTTATGACCTACTTGTCAAGGAGGCTTCTGATCCTGCACCAGGTACGTATTTAAACCATATGGCAGATATACTATTGAAACGTGAACTACATGGATATTAGACAAATGAAAATGGGAATATTTTGTAGACTTTAATACAAGTTACTAGACTAGAAGTCTTAGAAATTATAATATTGCCCTAAATTAAAATAAATGGTTTTCCATTGATGGTTTTTTTTTTAAATTATTTATTTATTTATATTAACAAAGCAGTACTTCACATAATTGAACATTATTCCCCTTCAAAAATTTTTTTTTTCCATTCTTTGTGCCAATATGGGTTAACAAATTCGAAGTCTGTTTATAAAGTCATATTTATTTTCAAAGAGCAACACGTTAACCAAATTTAAAGTCATTCGATCAAACAGTTTTATTTTAGAACAAAAAAGTTTAAGTACTTACACCACTACAACTTCGCGGTCTGTTAAAGGAGACTCTTTAGCCCCAAATCTCCATCCGTATCCTAAAACCTTTACATACAAATTTTTACGATAATCGGATGAGCATTTTTGGAGTCTATACGCTGCAAACATACGAACTTACAAATATTCGCTTATATAAATATATATAGATCGAAGATATGCTAAGAATCAGACCTAAGAGCAGTAATTTTTGTATTAAAAACTCTTCTGATCTTCGCCAAATTTTAATCCTTACTTACCCAAATTGTTAATAATCTGTAATATATATTAACCCATTACGTTTACTGAAGTATTCAGCTGATTTGAAAATCAAAATAATTTTATTAAATTTCATGTTAATTTTTAAATATGTCCATAAAAACTAAGGTTTTTTATCAAATTAGTTCCAACTTACGACATGCTATACTCTTTTGACTTTTTAATTTCTGGGTCACGTCTAAAATTTACTCTTACTTTAACATTTCGTTATAAAAGTTTTTATTACAATAGAATTTTGTGGAACTTTAATAAAATATTTTTCTTTTGTACGTATACTTTTACAAATTTGATTTATGTATTTGGTTATCCTTTATAAAAGTTTTTTTTACTACTTCATAAATTTAGTACATAATTAGTGACTTTGTTTAGAAAATCTGAAAGTTGAGTTATGTAAATAATTTTTTTAATTGGCTATTTCAATAAATGTTGGAAATTTTTAAACCTTAATTTTACAATTTTCATTCACTTGAAAGTGTAAAAAATATAATGAAAGTTTCACAGAAATAATCGGAGTCAAAAACCTAAACTATTTTATCAAAACAAATTCAATAATACACCTACAAAACGTACAAAAGCTTATAATTATCGTTTTCTCTTTTTAAGTTAATATTTTCATTTGAACGATAGGTTATAATATTGACGTTTCTTTTCAAAGTAACTTTTTTTTTCTGAAATTATTATAAATTATTGAAATGAAAATTTCTGAGTATAAAAGGATTTGGAAAGGACAATGATGCATATTAACAAACCATTCCAGCAATAATAGTTAAGACTTAAACATAAATAAACAACTTTAAAAAATTCGAGGCTTGGTTCTGTTATTGGATATGTTAATTAACGAAAGTTTTATCCAAGATAAAAATATCTAAAATATAATATTCATCAATTTTTTGATAAGCAGTGTCCTTGCTTTTAAAATAATAATATTATATTTTTGATGCAAAAGAAGACGTAATTGAACATAAAGTTTATAAATAAGTAAATATTAGTATTAAATTACAACTCCGAAAATTGTCTA
Organism: Dolichopus griseipennis; assembly: GCA_963082915.1. NCBI lineage: Eukaryota > Metazoa > Arthropoda > Insecta > Diptera > Dolichopodidae > Dolichopus > Dolichopus griseipennis. The sequence goes on from OY720441.1 coordinate 66,178,327, forward strand.
TAGAATATTCACATAGCGATTTTTCAAACCCTACCTACTAAACACGTCTAAATCTTTAATAAAAGAAAAATATTTTTTAGAAAGCTCTTAATATTGTGTTCGAGAATCGAAAATTTTCATTTTTGTAGTATATTAAATATAGAGCTTAATTCCTAAAACTTTTTTTCTAGTTTTCAAAACTTTAAAGCTACCTGAAAAAAATTGCGAAAAGCTCTTGAGAAAATCGAAGTTGTTTTGCAAAACTTTTAAAATATCCCACAATTTTATTGAGATAAAAGCTTAAAAGGATTTAAATTTGAAAAAGTTTTAAAAAAAATTTTTCATTTCTTATATTGTGTAATTATTTTTAAAAATTTTCGAATTTAATGATTTTTTTTGTAGGTTTGTGACTTGGATGAAATTAATTTTTCTATTTATTTAGTTATACACAGTCCTGTACCTCATACAATTTGATAAGCGAGTGATTCAGCCTTTCCTTTCAGATGGGGCAGGTATTATGTTTTATTTTATGATATAAATTATAATTAAATTATTTTTTTTTTAAATATCATCCGATCAGGATTTGAACACGAGACTTTTCGATTGAATATTTTTTAATATTATAAGTAAGTACCTTAACAAAAAACTTTTTCTAAGGATTTAGAAAGGACTTTCTTAAGTTTAAGTTAAGAAAAATTTTGAAATTTATAAAAAGTTTTTCTGTTTATTTTAAAACTTCGAATTTTTTAAAATAAATTGAAAATCCACATTTCATTCAATATAAAAGAAACGATTTTGAAAATATTTTAGAAATTGTATTGCAATTAAATATTACATGAGAAATATTACTACATATAAGAATTTTCGAATTTCAAAATTTTTAATTGGATTTTGTCTTTGGAAATTTTTGTCTTTCGAGATTTTTATTTCGTGATTTGAAATCATTTCTTACTTTAGTCTTGGAGATTTTTTGATCTTCACTTAAGTAATTTACTAAAATTAATTTAGTATCTATTTGAAATAACCTTAACTAAATAAGACTATCTATTTGAAATAACCTTAAATAAATAAAACTAACCAGGAGTTCCACCAGGATTTCTAGGATTTGGTAAATAAGTAAATAAAACTTATAATTTATTTTATCAAAAATTTAGTATTAACATTATAGTTAAAAATAAAATTTTTACTTTTTAAGTTTTCAAAAATATTATTCAAAATAAACTTACCCAAAAAGAGGAGTATCACAAGTTGACTAAAATGCATAGGCATAATTGTTGTAATATTCAACAATTATTTTATGATATCTGAAAATATAATAAAAAAAAATAAATTAAATTATAAACAAATTATTAAAAATTAATTCCATATAATATATTCAAAAATTGGGGTTAAATATTATTAATATTTTAAACAATTATCAAGTATCAAAATATATCTTTTTGACCCAAAACAAATTTCCTTTTTTTCCTAATTTACACTTCTCCCTTCTCCCTTCCCCCGTGTCCTACATATTAACAAAAACTTTTTTGAAAATATTATTTGGGATATCCATCTTTATTTCTAAAACACAAAAAAAAAAAACTTAATTCAATTAGTGTTCCATATTTTTATGACAGTTTAATATCAAACTTTATTAAAAAATCCTTTTTTTTTGTGCTCTACAAATTCAAATATAAATTTATTCAGGAAAAAAAAAAGGACTTTGAGGGATATAAAGTTTCATTATTCTCTAAATTTGTAATAAAATTTTATTACTTAAGTAAAATATATATGATTATAGAAAAATTTTGAAAATTTCTATATATAGATTAACAGATATTTTTAAATAATTTTTTAATACACTTAAAATAAACTTTTTTAAAGGACTTTTTGTCTCAGATTTAGATTTATAACAGTAAAATCTGAAAATTATAAACTATTAAGATCAAATGTTATAGAATATTGTTTTAAACTAATTCTTATATAAATGAAATGTGTTAGAAGTTTTAAGAATAGGATTGTAGTTATTTTGAATAGTTTTAATCTCTTGTCAACTGTTAACTGTTATTAAGACCGAACATCTTATTAACAAAAAACTTGGTGGATAGGTCATCTTATTTGTTGACAACAGTTTTTATTTTAGGTGCAATCTCCTTTCATTGTGAAGCTAAGAAATAATGTTATACCTTGGGAAAGATCTTGGAGCAGCAGACTACAGAAGGAAAGTCTACTCTGAACTATAGACATATTATATTAATATGCAACAACCTCTGAATCTAATCTAAAACTAGACAAAAGTTTTCTCACTATTAATGTGATACGAACCTGAGCTGGATGTGCTACTCTTGAAGAGTGGCACTCAAACCATGGCTCTGCTACTCAAATCATTACTGTCCTACTCATCTGTTGAACTTATTGGTATTGTGGTTCTCTAAGCGAAACAGTTCAAAAGATTTCTATCAAATTTTGTACATTTGGGGCTCAGCTTGCACTTGTGATAGAAAATATAATTTTAACTCTTTTTAAGAATCTCTCTTTTTAGACTCCTTAACTCATTGCTACAGAACGGGTTTTTATAGTTTTTTCTCGATTTTGCGATATCAAATTCTGGTTTAAATCAGTGCCTTACAGCTTCGCATATGTGTGGCTCCTTTTACAGTGGAGCTCATAGCGACTTTCTTCTATTTACTCAAAAACAAATTTTTGTGAACAAATTGTTTGAGTTTGCAAAGGATTTCTATGATCTCAGATTATAAACATTTCATAACTCACTAGAACTCTGTTAACCCATTGGGCAGTAAGAGCTCTTCAAAGATAATCTCATATTTCTCAAAACTTTTTAATAATTATATTCTTATCTAACACAATTCCGAGTAACTTTACTATTATATTTTTTAAAAGTAACCTAAGACCAAAAAAAAAAGAGTTTCGAATTAATTTAACTTAATTACCATAAATTTCATTTTAAGGTTATTTTTTCATAGTAATTTACAACTTAATAAATTAATAGACCAATTGATTTGTTATATACTTATACTTTTCTAAGAAACTTAAACCAAATTCTCCATAAATATGAATGAATTTTATATAAATTAAGATTATATTTTTATATATTATGTAGACATGTAAATATTCACAATCATACATACTACTTATTATATAAATGTTAATAATAAAATAAAGGTTAAAGTTGATCATTCAAGTATGGAAATACATATTGAATCAGGAAATGGTATCTAAAATATTTCTATTTTCAAAATATTTCCTTTTCAAGAAAAACTTCAACATAATGTGAAAGGTGAAAGGTGAAACAAAATTGTAACTAAGACATCAATATTGATTACAATTGATACGATTGAATGAATATTATTTGAAATTATATAGTACTCTAATTTTATTTAATGTATTTTCTTGGTAAATACTTTGAAGAAATACGATTTCCTTAACTTTTTAGTAGAACTTTGCTAATAAATTAAAAGTAATTGTACTTTATTTCATATTCATATGTTGTAAAAGTTATTTAGAGCGATTCAATTGGTTTTTTTCTTTTGTAAGTTCTTTAAAATAATTTTTCTTTCTGGAATAGGAAACTTTAACATCATGAACTTTTCCTAAAATGGGAAACTCTATGCACAAATAAGTGAAAATTAAAAGGCTAAATTTCTTCAAAAATTTTTCAAAATTCACTAATTCATAATTATCAACTTCTTGTAAGTTAGTAGATATAAATGATAGAATATTAACCCCCAAACTATGAGGCAAGCGAAAGAAAAGGACACTTATTTGATTGACATCTGATAATTAAAGCAATAGGTTTAAAAATTCTGTACTTTGATGCTAAAGATCTGATTTAACCCTTTAAAGTCACATGGCAAAAATATTGACCTTTGTAATTTAATGTTGTAAAAAAATAATTTTAAAATTTGAATTTTTCTGAATAAATGACTATTTCAGGAACTCAATTGTTTGGAACTCTTTTCTATTCCATTAAAATTTATTTTGTTCTAATACACATTTGAATGTTGAATGAATGAAAGAATGTTGATCTGGATCTGGAATAAGTCGACTACGACATTTTCCGATGTTTTATGGACCAAATTACTTTCGACTACAGATGTTAAATTTATGACTCTCCGGTTTTAATAGTTCAACCTTCTTAAACACTTGTATATAACTAATTCTAAACTTAAGTAATCTGCTCTAAAAATAATCAATTAAAGACATTCTGACCGAAAGCCTTTGAATTTAGTTGATTCTTGTTGATAGAGTTCAATGGAATAACAAACCGTTGATTTTTAAACCCAATTCGACGCGACGTATGGTAAAATTTTTTACTTTCAAATTATTTATTTATTTATTTATAAACAGTCCCCTACCACATACAATGTGATAAGTGAGTTATTCAGCCTTTCCCTTTCAGATGTGACAGGTATTTTGTTTTTATAATATGATATAAATATATATATATTTTTAATTGATATGATCTCACTTCGACTGAAAGGACGATATCCTAACCACTACGCCACTGATCGGATAAATTAACTCTTAATGTTAAAAAAACGGTACAACTACTCCAATTCCTTTCTGGCTGAAAACCACATAGGAGGATTGAAAATAAGTGAACTTCATTTACTTGCACAGTTTTAACAAACGATAGTCTGAGCGACTCTACGAGTACATATGCTGACTCAAGAGTTAAAAATGGTTTCAACTCTCAAATTAACTACCAAATATTTTTTGTTTTTAAATTTGTATAAAATTGATGGCTTCAATTACTTGAAGTTTACTTTAAACTTTTATTAAAGTGATTAAAAATTTATTATTAAACTGAAAAACTCCCAAGTAACAATAAAAACAACAACAAGAATAATAACTGACCTATTAATACCCCCAAATTTATAAAAGAGATTTCTGAAAATTCTTTAATTATATAAAATCTCAAACCGATCAATTAATTTAAACTTCAAACGAAAAATTTACATACTATATTATGCATGTATAGCTTTTATACCCATACAAATAAATTAATTTACTCATCCATAACAGTTATTTATACACAGTAATGCTTTCGTATACACAAAAGTTTTTTTTTTATTTTTTATCAACAACATTATTAATGTGAAATGTCAAATTTTTTTTTTTATATTTTCATTTCATATGAAAATAATAACAGTATCTTGTGAAGCTGTCAATTTTATGATAATTGTATAAATAACGCATAAAATATAAAAATTTACTGCAAAAAAGTTAATTTTATATTATTATTTATAACCGGTTCCGCAGCCAATTTCCAATTATTGTATAATTGAGAACAATTAATTGATAGTATAAATTTTATATTTTGTCCTAAAGCAATTACATACATATTTTTTAGCACATTTTCAAAAAATTTTGTAAAAATGTGCCTATATAGTTTCACTCTGTCCGTCCGTCCGTCCGTCCGTCCGTCCGTCTGTCTGTCCGTCTGTCTGTCCGTATGTTTACAAAAACTTTTACACCCTTTGAAATAGAGTAAAGAAAATTTAACCATGAGTAGTTTTTGAAAAAAAAATAATTTCGTAGAAGAATTTTTTTCTGTAGCCCCACCCGTTTCGGAGCTGCAGCCCCCTAAAGTTGGAAAAAGCCCTATATTTAAATTGTTATAACAAGAGTTCTGTTAGATATATTTTCAATCTGAAAACGGCAAACGATAGCTGGTTTCATAAACTTTATAAATTTTTAAAACTCAAATGTTTAGGGTTGCCATACGGTACTAAAATTTAACATTACACAAAACTCAATTTTTGCAAAATTTTTGACCACACATATCTTCTGAACGGTTCAAGCTAGGGTCTTGAAGTTTTGGGAGAAGTGAGATACTTAGAAATAAGTATGAGTCGGTTAACAAAATTTTTTTGTCAAGTTCCCTGTTTAGAAGCTATAAGGGCTCGAAAATTTAAATTTTGCTATTTTTAAGCACCTGTAACTTGAATACCTGTCCAATTTTTTTTTTATTAATATACAAAATTTGAAGGTCAAGCATTATATTTTAACATATGTTAAAGATGTTTCTTAAATTTATAAGCGGTTCCTTAAATTGAAGAAAGTGTTTCTAAGTTTTACCCATTTTTGCTTAGATAAAAAAATTCTAAGTAAAATTCCAAATTTTTGTTTAATTCCTAGAACCTACAAAAATTAAGAGGGAAGGGGGGGGGAGGTTAGATGAAGTTAGGTCCTTGAGAAATTTGGTAACCTTCCCCATTGAAGGGCTATTAGAACTTTCAAATAAAAAATTTACTGTTTAAGCAGTAAGCAGTAACTTAGTCACCAACGTATATATTTCCTTAATTAAACGTTAATATTGAAGCTTGAACATTATATTTCGATAAAATACTTAATATGAAAATGTGCTTTTTTAAAAACCCTTGGTTTTTTATCATCACTTGTTGATTAATATATTTACAAAATGGATTCAATATTATAAATAAATCGAAATTATTTTTTAAAAGTTAAATGAATTTTGTTGCGAAAAAAAAATTAAAATCTGTTTAAATTTTGTCACAAGATATTTAAAATAATTTCCAAAAGTAGGTTATTTAATTATTAAAGATATGATTATTTTAAAAATATGGGAATAATTTACTTTTCGCAAATAAATAAATAAATCGAATATTGTTTTAGTCAAATAATTGAATCATAGTTCCGGTTAATTTCTCAATAAATATGTTTCGTATAATTTTAAAGATTTAAAAAAATTTAAAGAAAATTCTGTAAAATTCAACTGAGAGTAAAATACAGTTGATTGACATATAGGAACGTTTTGAAAAGTCTAGATGTTTTGAAAACGCTTGTAGAAAAAACAAGTGATAAAAAAACCAAAGGTTTTAAGGAAAGCACATTTTCAAAACGACAAAAAGGCTTGTTTTTAAAGAGTACGAGTTCAAACGGCATAAAGCAAATACTTGAGCTTTTCCAAGTATGCACTCAATAATGCTTAAAATTATATACTAGACTAGAGTGAAAGTCTGTCGTATGACCGGTGTGAGTAAAAAAATCAAATTTTAGTTTTCTGAATCAATTAGAATAAATACAAATCCCAAGCGTAAAAAATTATGTGTAAAGAAAATTTAAAAAACTGATCTGGATTTTAATTAAACTCTACAAACTAAAAATTAATATATTTCGTAAACCCCGCTCTTACCATCCGATCACTGGGTTACTTAAACTTTCCTTGCAAAATATTAATTTTACAAAAAGAACATATGAATTAGCAGCGGTTTTTAGTATTTTAGTAATTATTAATGTTTTGTTTTGGCTATGTTTATGTATGTAAATATTACATCAGAAATACATAAATGTTAGAAATAACTTTTAAACATTTTAATTTTTTCCCCATCTTCACAATAATCAGCAGCAGCAGCAGTTTGTCTTTTATTATATTTAGATACTCAGTTTTAAGTATTTTGTGATATTTATTTAGGTTTCTGTAATAAATTGAGTATAAACTAGCTATTATAATACTTTATACTCGATAATACTTAACGAAGCTTAATGAAAGCAACTCAGTTCGTAAATTAATAAGTATAGTATCTATTCATACTTTATAAACCCGGGCCAATGTTTCATACTTTGAGTAAAAAACATATAAAATAATAGTTTGATAATATTTTAACTTATTTATTTCATTAATAAATTATAAATCATGAATTATAATGAAATCTAAAAAACTTTTAAATGGCTCGTACTAATATCTAAGAATCTAATTTCTCCCAAAATTTCAAGTTTCTAAACTAACAAGGTTCACAAGGTACAAGATTTATATTAGAAAAAGTTTAAAAAATTAAAAGTCATATTCTTAATTTTAAGAAAATTATTTATAATAAGGAAAACTGTTAACACTAATTAAAATATAACATTGCATCTTGCGACTATATAGTCAAAGGGTATAATAAATTCTCCATTACATTTGTGACGCAGAGAAGGAGAGGGGGTAGATATAGACTCAAGTGTATGGATCGGATCAGAATCGAAAAATAAATCGATTAGCTATATGTGTGTCCGTCCGTCCGTCTGTCCGTCCGTCCGAACGATAATTCAAAAACTAAAAGAGCTAGGATCTTGAAATTTTCGCAATTTCGTTTTTTGCAACAGCCGTCATTGCTATTTAAATGCAGCCATTTTGGTCCATGGGTTCCGATAGCTGCCATACAACTTCTTTTTTTATATGAGTATTACTCTGTACCTATTATAGCTGCGTGTCTAAAATTTTGCCAAAAGTAGTTTAGTTTTATGGCCAATGTTTCTACAAAATTTTTTTTGGCCTGTTGTAGAGAGTTCGAGTAGCTGCCATACAACTCCTTCTGTTATATGAGCATTACACAACACCTAATGAAGCTGGGTGTCTGAAATTTTGCCAAAAATTGTTTAGTGTAATGGCCAAAGTTACGGCCAAAGTTAATTTGGCTGGTCTACTGCAGAGGGTTCGAGTAGCTGCCATGCAACTCCTTCTTTTATATGAGTATTCCACTAAACTTAATAAAGCTGTATGTTTGAAATTTTGCCAAAAGTAATTAACATATGATATAATGTATATGTTACGGTCATACGGGTATCCCAGAGTTGACACAGTCTACTCTACTACACTCTTCCTCGTTTCTTATATTTCTTCAGAAATATATGGAAAAGTAGTCATGTTACAGCCCTTAGAGCACTTTAACACAGGGCCATACTAAAAAGTGTTCTTAAAATTCATACTTATTTTTTATGGTCTAACTACCCTAAACATTTCAAAATGCTAACTTAAACTGTTTGGAAGAATTAATATTTCAGTAAGAGTTTCCGATTTTGAAAAAACAGGATTTTTAAAGGTTTGCCACTTTTATAAAAATTTGGGGTCTGATAAAAATTCAGTGCTACCAATAGTGCATTTATTTAACTTTTTTTTTCAGAAAGCCCCATCCAATTTACCAATTAGACCCAAATAATTTCCGTCATAATTCTATATCCTTGCATATCATTATAACCAAATTGTACGTTTGTATCACAGGTTCAAAAAGAATGTGTTTTTTTTGGGTTTAAATAGCACACTAACCCAAAGAAACACCGCACAGTTTCAATAGGTGGGTTTCAAGCTTTTCATTCTTTCGTAAGATCGTAAAAAAATAAAAAAGTAAAAAAGTGCAAATAGGTACATTCTAATATCTAGTGCTCGTGAAATAGATTCGGCAACACCTTTAATAAAACAAACTTTTTTGAAACACTATGATACTAAACAATTTATTGTAAAATCAACACTAAACTATAACTTATAAATCTTCACAAAACTTTTAAATTACATTCATTAAAATTAATCAATAATTCGACACTTTATTAAACAACAAATTTTCCCAATTAAATAATTAATTTGTTTATTTTACTTCTACTACAAAAAAAAAAAAAAAAAAAAACAAAACTTCAATTCTAATGAAGACAGAAACTAACTTTTTTCAAAGATTTATTTTAGAATTAATTTAAGTAATCAATAATATTAATAAGAATAGTAATGAAAACAAAAACAAACCAAAGTTATTACGTGCTTATTACCTTATTTTTCTTTTATAATAATATATATATATTATTTACTTAGTTCTGATTTAGTTTTTTTTTTCAAAACAATACTTTGCAGTGTACCTACTTAATGAAAACGTCCCTGAATCTTCCCAACTTTTTTTGGGCAGTACAAAAATTTGAGAATAAAAAAATTACGTAGAAAAATGATTATAATTGAAAGAAAATACAAAACTTTTAATCTAATTTTGGTAAAATAGACGTTTCATATACCTATACATAGACGTTTACAACCTTCGTTATCTTTCAATATTTTATAAATAATATAAAGTACAAGAAAGTACCTACCATGTACAAAATAACAAATTTTTTTTTTTGTTTTTTTTGTTTTTTTTTTTTATCAAAGAACGTGACGCAATGTCTTTGATTAAAGTATAGGTATCTAAGGCAAAACTAACAGTTAAATATTAGAAAATAAATTCCAAAAAAAAAAAAAAAAAAATAAGTAAAAGACAAAAACAATCAAAATGTAACGTGACAACTGAGACTTTCAATTGTTGTGTAATGGATTCGTTTTTAAGAGTAATCACATTTTTTTTGAGGCTTTTGCTGTATTCCAATTTAAAACTGACGTATGCGGTTAATTAAAATTCATATAGAATTTAAACTTTCTTGTATGTCAACATCAAGGGTTAATTTTTTTAATTGTATGCTAATCATAACTGGGTTAATTTTATGCATTTTGTATAATCTCGTGTATGCATTTTGTAAATTTGAAAAAAAACATAACTGTGCTAAATATCCAAGGTTAAGTGTATACTACGAGTCTTTAGGAATGACGTGCTAAATGACGCACAAACCGCTGCAACATTTAAAATTGTTAACAACACTTAACATAAGATTGATGGATTCATATTTGGCATATGAAATTTAATCAATAAAATATTACGGAACGAAAGGTGAATCAATTAAACTTATTATACATTTATATTATAGCAGATATCTGCTGAGTTCTTCCGGGAAGTTTTTATGTCCATATTTGTATATTTTTCATTTTTCAACATGTTTGTACAAGGTGGCAGTATAATTGGGTTCATCCAATGATGATTTTGAAGAGCAAAAAGTTTTTTTTCAATATTCTGCAGTTTCTTAACATGAGATGAATAAAAACGCGAGGTAAAGTTTTCCAAATTTGGACGAAACCAGACAAATAAAGATGTAATATACATATTACTAAACTTTTGGTTCAAAATATTTAAACATAAGTTGAATAAAATACTTAAAGTTATGATTACCAAAGTTTAATGGCTTATTAACAGATCAGGTGTCATTTTTAATATCTTATCATGCCTTTATCTTACCTTTTCTAAGGTCCAATATCGGTCATCAAATTTATAATATGCGATTGGTTAATATCTGGTATCTCAAATGTCTCTCCAAATGTATTAATTAAATTTTAACATCTAACTAGAAGCTCAAATTTTAAATTTAGATCTATCTAATCTTAAAAATTCTAATCTTAGTAAAGGAGACAATTGAGTCCAGCAAATTGAAATATACCGTACCCACTTTTTAGAACAAATTTTTACATCTTCTATCAAATTTGACATTCTTTATGTTCGAAATAATTTAACTGACAATATCAAATTAGAAACATACTTTATAATTTACAATACGTCATCCAATGCAAAATTAATTATATTTGATTATTAATTGTCATCCGTAATTGCAACTGATTGTTTGGTCTATTTAAAACAAATCTATATTTAAAGCAATCCATTTTAAAATAAGAATTTGATTTGAATTTGTATTCGTCCAATGGACATGATCCAATAGACAACTTGAAACGTGATTTCTTATTATAAGTATTATTTCTTAAGTTTGATAATCTGTAGTTGAAACCTTAAATATGTGTTTGATCCAAATAACAATGACATTGTTGATGATTTGAAGAGACCCTAAGTAAAAGTGTCTAAATGTAACCAACATTCATAGGCAACATATTTAAACACATAATATACGAGTATAAGATATAAAAAATATCACAATTAGGTACCGGAAAAATACCCAACGCATTCAACTTGCATTAAATAAATATCATATAGACCAAGGGTCTTTCAAAAAAACTATTACATTTTTCTCTTATAATATTTTTTTAGCAGTATTTATTTAAAGTTATTTACCCTTTAAATATCAAAATTCAGAAATGAAGTTAATTGGTTAGTTTGAAACTAAAAACACATTTATATCACAATTTTTGAGAAGCTTCAATAGTCTTTAACTCGAACTCGTTTCTAACCGAAATTGTAACGGCATTTATTAATATGATATGTAATCACAAGTTTACTCTGCGAAATTAAAATGATTTCAAAAATGTCTCCTGATATAAGTGAAAACTTCTGCTGTTCGGATTCTAAATTTATTGATATAAAACAAATGACAAGTCAACGGGTAAAAGACTTGAAGCAATTTTAATTTAAGTTAAGGAAATTGAGTAAACTTAAAATCTGTTAACCCATTTCAGCACCACGCTTGGTCAAACAAAAATTTGAGAAATGAACTACTTCCAATTTTACGAAGTAAGTACTGCTTTAATCTAAAAGAAGGTTTCAAAAATTTTTTGTCGTGTTCTGCTAGCTTATTACGGCACAAAAACTTTTTAATGATTAATTCATTACTTCGCTCTATTGCATTACGCATTGACTTCGTTAGTATATTTGTTTACTCTATTAACAAACTTAAAATTTGTTAACACATATCGGACCGGCGACTGTTCATAAACAAAATTTAGAAATATTTTTGTTAAGTTCCGTTAACCTTATAATTACTATTATTACTTTGATGTATTATAGAAATATAAGTACATCTTTATTATAGGGCCGCTTGCATTATAAATTTCAAAATACTTGAAAGTTACAAAGTTAAATCTAAATTAATTAATAATATTCAACAAATGCTAATTAATTACTAAATTCTTAATTATTTATTTGCTTATCTTCAATCTAATTTTTCTTCTTTGTATGTGTTTCCATATCTCGTGGTGCTTTGAAAGGTTCACTATTTTATTTATGCAATACCAGTTGCGACTTGTCAATGCTATTGTGGGTGAGGTGGATTCTTTAGCCCAGTAGTTTTTCGATTCCACGCAGTCTAGTACAATATGCTTTATTGTGGCTATTTAATTGCAAAAATGGCACTTAGGAGGATCCTCTCTGTTGAATACGTGCTTATGGAAAAATTTTAGAAGCTAATTATGTCCAATCATGCGAAGTACCGCTTTGACTTAAAAGAAAGTCTCAAAAATTTTTTTTGTTGAGTTTCGTTGACCTATTGCCGCACAATTCGCCATTTGTAATTGTCATTTACACTATTGTTAACTTTTTTTAATGACATCAACTCCAATGAAATATCTAAGCGCAGCAACGCGGATTGGGTCTTAGCTAGAGTTTATACAAGGAGCAAACATTTAGAATATAAATTGTAATGAATTTTATATTCTTTAAAAGTATCAAAAATCAAGACAATATTTCAAAAAGTACAACATGCTATCAAAAATTAGCCGTAAAAAAAATTTCTTTACTAAAATCCTTAAAAATTTCAGAAATTTTATTTGAAAATCATTACAATTACACAAGAACCAAAAACCAAAAAATCAAATAACAAAAACCTCATTCTAATAAAATTAAATTGATATAGGGAGGTCATACGTGACTCTAAGTGATTTTTTCAATAAAACGAATTCCTTAAATTTGTTTTTTGATCTCAGTCCATTGCTGAAAGGAATTCAAAATATCTGTGGTAATGTCTTTTACCACAAAGTTTCTCGAATTTTCTTTTTTTTTAACATTCGCCTTATATCATTTTCATTCTCTGATGCCGTATGATTAGTTTAAAATCTTAAGAATTGTTGAGATGCAATAAAAATACAAAAAAAAAAAAATTGCACAATTCAATGAAAATATTTTCCAAATAAAATGAAAACATACCATTAAATTTAATTTGTACAAAAAATAACGGTTATGACTTAAATGAATTTTGTCTTACATTGTTTTTTCGTATTATTTTTTTTTTTAAGTGTTCAAAATACTCATTTAAAATTATTTTCGAAAATATGAAACCTTTCGGAATGGTTGTGAGTGTATATATACACATAAAGTAATATATAAATGTATTATTTTTCTTTACACGTTTTTTGTTGCTAAAAATAACATCACGGTGTTAAAGTTTTTTAATTAAAAATTTTTCAGTTATAGTTTAAAAAAATATAAAATTTTCAAATATAATATTAAAAATATAAATAAATTTTCATTGTTTTAACTTTCTTTAAGAGTAAATGAACTCCACATTTTGTAAAATAAAGACTATAAAATTGGTTCTTTTTAAAAATATTAGCTGTCAGTCATTGTGTGTTGTGTGAAAATTGCCGCAATTGAATGTTTGTATTCAGTTAAAAGTTTGATTTTGTGCATTCAACCATTAATTAGAGATGAGATTTCATTAAATTTCAGGTCCCCAGTTATTTTTCCCTATTCTGTCAGAGTTAATGGCTTGTTAGAAGTTTCTGATTGAAACTTGACTATGTCTTAGATTTTTAATTTATAAAATAGATTAAATTTATATTACATAACTTTTTTTTACTAAAGTAGGGAAAACCCCTCAAAAGGCACCAGGAATGCTTAACTACCCTGGTGGGAGCATTCCTAAAGAAAATTCACTATCCGTCAAAATAATGGGATAATTTCTATGGAAAACCTCCCGTCAAAATAATGGGGAAAAAACCAAGCCTGCTCGCATAAGTAATCAGGGATTAATCAAAATAATGAAGGGTTGAACGGAAAACCCAGAAGGAATAAATTGATTTCTTTCTCGAATTTTTCTAAATCATAAGTATTGGTGAGCACATATTGAGGTAATGTGTTCCACAATTTGAAAGGCTACTAATAAAAAACCTCCTATATATTTCAGAGTTCTATTTTGAAAAAGTTTTTCTGTATATGAAGGTGATTGAACTGCTAATAAGTGTGTATACAATTGTATTTTTAAAGTTTATAGGATTGATTTGCCTTATAATACAACTGAACTCATCAGTATGCAGTAGTGTTAAGTTGCCTAAATCACCTCCTGATTAAAATTTGTTTGATTCTTACAATTTATAGAAAATTTTACGAAAACTTCCAGTGAGTTATAAGAATCAATGAAAATATTTTTGAATAATTAAAATCTTTTACCATGAATGGGTGCTCTTTATGAATGGGTGAAATCTTCTTTCGGCTACATTATGTTTGGTCAAAGAATTAGATTATCCAAGTCTTGCAGTAGTTGAATATGCTGTTCTTTGTCGAATTGATGAACTGTCAGTTGACTGATGAAATTGACGTTTGCCATCTTATTGACTTAAAAAGTTGGCAAAAAATAGTTTATAGTTGCAATATTTAATTCAGTTTTTAACATAATTTTAGTTATTTTTTCAATAATGTTTTCCAAATGTTTTTCGTTAAAAGCACAAGTATAAGTTCTTATCTCCAAGCGAAGAGGACTCCAACTTCAAATAATATTTGAAATAAAATATATAAAATTCCGAACTTCACACATCATATCCAATTTGTTTTTTCGGTCATAAGATTAGGAAACATTAATACTTATACCTTGAATCAAAATTATTGAACTATACGGCAATCAATCTAACATTATAATTTCTTCCTATTAATTTTCTAGTTTAGTTTTAATTTTCAACTAAAAAAAATTTTTTTTTTATAGTTTTTCATCATCCAAAAATAACAATGTCTATTACGTGCCTTGATAATTTAGTGGAATTTTATATAGTAAAAATAGATTGAATAGAAAAATAGAATATAAAAATAATGTAAAAATTATTTTGTATATAAATTTATAGGTTTTGAAAAATGAGTACTAAGGAACTTTTAGAATAGATTACATATAACATAGATTACAAAATGTTAAAAAAATTGTTAATAGTGTTATATTCTTGACAAGTTATTTTGAGGAAGTTTAACTTTTTTAATATCTTCTAGAATTAAAATTGTTAGTTGAATAGAATTTACCGTTGAATTAATTGAAGAAATGTTATGTATTTTGTGTTAATTTTAGTCATGCTTTTTATGAATTTTCCTAAAAAACAATTCAAAAACTTGTAACTGGGTTCATATTTGCGTTAAATATCTAGTTTATTCCCTATACACATTCAATTACTAATTCCATGTATCATTAAAATGCAGAAACAATTTTTAAATTTTTGAGCAGGAAGAGTCCTAAAAACTCATAACCATGTAATATTTTGTGTGAATTAAAAGACTTGCCTGAAAGTATGCAATTTATGTTTCTCTAGATTCCATATCTTCTATTAGAAATCTAAATGGAACCGCGGTGCCTTAGTGTGCTTTGTAGATTTGGAGCTGACACAAATTGAAATTAAAATAATAATTACAGAAATTAAATGATCGATTAATGGTCTTTTAAGGTGACTTTGAACCCTTTAAAACTAATAATAAACATATTTTATTCCTGAAAATATCATTACAGTCTAAATTAATGCATCTAAAAGACACTTCATTATTTAGGATGTCAAAATCCCTTTTATTTAATGGGTAATGAAATTTTATTTATAAATAATGATGAAGTAAATATATAGTAGAGTGTACCGACTGACAAGATTTAATAAATTAGAAACGATCTATTAAATTATTTTCACCCAAAATAATTTTTCACTTAACTTTAAACCAATATACGTGTATCTTTTATAAACAAATAGTATGTGTAATTAAATATTTCTTAACATAAAAATTTTCTAATTAATTTTTTGTCTAATATTTCAGTTTTTATAAGTTAAATAAAAGATAATATTTTGGAAATTTTTATAAAATTAATAAATTGGGGCTGTTATAAGATATTTAAGTTTTTTTGTAGTAAAAACATTTATTAGAAAAATTTCAGTAGTGATACCTGTTGTAGTGTATATTATATTTTTAAAATGTTGGATTGATTAAAAAAAGCATTAATTTTTTTAAAAACAAATTTTAGTTACAGTTTTAGTTATTTTAGTTAGTTTTAATTACAAATGAACTATAGTGAAATTGTCTTATATTTAATCCAAGAAAATCATTTACGAAATCGATTCTTTAATTTTGTAAAATGTGTTTTTCCTTAGGTTGCTGTACAAGAGTTTACCAAGAGCTCAGGCTATTGTGTGGGAATTTTAGATCTAGCTACAGCCAGATATCTGAAAAGAATTTTACTTATATAAAGCTGCTACAAGAGAGGATATATAAGATCCAAATTTCCAAATTTGGTTGCATTAGAGCCCATTGGCCAGAAATTTGGTTTAACTCACACTTTAATAATTTTGTAATATATTATTTGTAACATTTTTTATAATCACCTGATGTACTCGTAATATATTTGCTATTCAAATCTATATATGAACGTGGTTAATTACATTCATTTTACAAAATGATAATTGTTAATATTCATATAAATTATGTATAAACTTATTAGCATTGCAATTAAGATATTTACTTTATTAAAAATATTAAAAAAAAATTTCAATTTATGGCTCATACTTTTGTCTAAATTGTTGTACCGAATAATTTGCAGAAAAATTAAATGACATTTGATTTTGCGTGACTTTTAGAATATTTTTATTTAAATTATGTGAAGTTAAGACACAATGGCATTTAAAATCACTTCTATAATTCTATTTCAATCCATATTATTTTCCGATATGAATTATTATTTAAATTCAAATTATTAAAATTAATCATATTATATTTTTTATTTTTTAATTAATTTTTTTTTGTTTAATTTTAAAAGAAATGCTTATCTTCCAAAAATTATCAGAAAATCTTGTAAATAAACACTTTTTACATTAAAATGTAAACACATAAACGTCAAATAAAATAGAAAGAAGAAATTGTTCAGTAGAAAATTTTATCGTGCTTTGCACTTTTTTTGTAGAGCTAGATGCTACTTAAAGCGACCATTGTTTGATTTTTGATTAAGAATTAATAAAAAGATTCCGTACTTCTATTTCTAAAATGTTCTGTTCACAAAAAAAAATATTAAATATTTCGCAATTCGCAACTATATATGATATGACAATGATAATAAATTAGTTTTATTTGTTTTTATCCATTCCTCTAATTTATTTCCTCTTATTTTCGAATTTCGATTTAGTTTGACTCTATTCTATTCTTTAATAATGATTCAATTAAAATAAAACGAATTTAAAAGTATGAGTATTGCCCTCATCCTTACATTGGTTAAACACTAGCAGTACGAAAGTTTTATATCACTTTTTAACCGACTTAATATTAAGAATTTCTAAGGAGCTTTATTGCAAATTACAATAAAAAATTTGTAATTTTATAATGTTTTAATTAATTTTAAGCATTTATTTTAAATAAATCTTTAAATTGACTAAAAACCATTTTAATGGATCGGTTTTTTTTACATTGTTAGAAAATTAAATATTAACTTTTAAATAAATATGAACTCTCCATCAAGTCATTAAACTTTCTAAATTCACTTAAAGTAAAAAAAAAAATACAATTATAGCACAATTAAAATTTACAATCTATATATATAAAAGGGAATGTTTGTTTGTATGTATGTTTGTTTGTTTGTTTGTATGTAGCGAATAGACTCCTAAACTGCCCAGCCGATTTTCATGAAAATTTGTATATAGAGGTTATTGGGTACGGAGAGAAATCGTGGCCCAAAAATTTTGCTCTAACAGACCGCCAAGTTGGGGCTGTGGTGCAAGTATTAAAACTTCTTTGTTCTAAAATGAAAACGGTTTGACCGATTGACTTCAAATTTTGTATACGTGATGCTCTTTGAGAATTGACTTGACACTATTAGCAGTTTTGGAATATGTTAACCCATATCGGGCCGACGGGTGGTCAAAAAAAATTTTGGGTCCAAATTTTGTCCGATTTTACGAAATTCTGTTTTGGCTTAAAAGAAACCCCCAAAAAAAATTTTGTTGAGTTCCATTAACCCATTGCGGCCCAATAGCTTTTTATAGATTTTTCAATACTTTTCTCTAAATTCGAAACGGTTTGACCAATTGACTTCAAATTTGGTATACGTGATGCTCCTTGAGAATTGAGTTGACAGTATTAACAGTTTTGGAATTTGTTAACCCATGTCGGGCCGACGGGTGGTCAAAAAAAATGTTGGGTCCAAATTTTGTCCGATTTTATGAAATTCTGCTTTGGCTAAAAAGAAAACCCCAAAAAAAAATTTTATTGAGTTGCATTAACCCATTGCGGCCCAACAGCTTTTTATAGGTTTTTTCAATACTTAACTCTAAATTAGAAACGGTTTGACCGGTTTTCTTCAAATTTTGTATACGTGCTCCCCTGTGAGAATTGAGTTGACACTATTAACAGTTTTGGAATTTGTAAATAGATGTCGG
The DNA here is from genome assembly GCA_963082915.1 of Dolichopus griseipennis. NCBI lineage: Eukaryota > Metazoa > Arthropoda > Insecta > Diptera > Dolichopodidae > Dolichopus > Dolichopus griseipennis. The sequence continues at coordinate 66,197,246 of OY720441.1, forward strand.
GCCGACGGGTGGTCAAAAAAAATTTTGGGTCCAAATTATGTCCGATTTTTCGAAATTCAGCTTTGGCTTAAAAGAAAGCCCTAAAAAAATGTTGTTGAGTTCCATTAACCCATTGCGACCCAACAGCTTTTTATTAATTTTTTGGTTATTTTACTCTAAATTAGAAACGATTTGACCGGTTGACCTCAAATTTTATATGTGTGAAGCAACTTGAAAATGGAGTTGAGTCTGTTAACAATCGGTTCTACGTTTGGTCAAAAAAAATTTTTTGGAAGTAAATTACGTCAAATTTTGGAAAATAGTTTGTACTGCTTTGAATTACAGAAAGTTTCAAAAATTACTAGAATAATCCTAGAAAAATCGTTTTAAAAAGATTGCTTTCATACATTTTTCAATTTACGTGTGTAAACCGTGGGTAATTTTTGTGTTAACTTTTTGCAGTAACACCAAATTCAATTAAACCTCCATTGAAAGGCGCAGCAACGCGCACCGGGTATTAGCTAGTATTTAAAAAAAATCAAATTTTAAATAGTTCTCAAAAAGACAAAAAGACTGGGGCTTTCATTATTAATTCATATTATATTCTATTATTCACTTTTCGGTTCATGAGTTTCTGAGTTCATTGGTACCCAACCCCATTTAATTTATATATAGTCATATATGTAATTCTTATAAAATTAAAGTTAAATATCGTGGTCACAAAATTTTTCCTAAGGTCTTTAAGTTTGTTTTCTTTTTTTTTTTTTTTATTGTTTAACTTTCCATATAAAATGTAAAATTTTACTGGAGGAAAAACTTATAATTGAGTTAATCATGACAATGTGAAACAAAGAAATAAAGTTTTTTTTCTAAATGAAACAAAATATAAAAATTTTTTTATATTAAATATATATATATTGTTTTTTTTCCATTTCACAAGAAGTTTTTCTCAACAATTATTTTAGCACAGAAAAATTTTCTAGAATTCTAGGAAAACATTATTTTCCAGCTTTTAAAACGAATAAATATTTCATTGTATGTCATATTATTGTAAAAACTTTATTATAGTTTTTGATTTTTCTATTTTTTTTTTTTTTCAATTTCTGTATTGTTTTTGCAAAAAGTTTAAATAAACATTTAACATTGTATCCAATATAAGCTAAGTTATAGCATATATTGTATAAAAGTTGCAAGTTTAATTTAAGAATAATTTTTTTATTATTTGTTTAATTTGGTTGAAAATTTTCCGACAAGTTTTAAATAAAATGTATATTTGTATTTTATAGTTTAACTTTTTTTTTATAACTATCATACAATTCTAACTAATCTTCAATTTAATTTTATATCGAAGTATACAACTTTTTGTTTTGCTACAAGAACATAAGTTTAGCTTTTTAAAGAAATGTCATTCAACTTTATCATAATTTGGCATAAAATATAGTTTTTTCGATTTCAAATTAATTCTTCGGAATACTTTATATTATAATCTTAATAGATTCAGCTTTGTAATATGTTATTTATTAATAGCTATCAAAAGACAATTAAACGTGTTTAAAAACTATCTAAGGTGTAGTCGATACAGAGGTACATGCAAACAATGTGCTAACTGTTTAACAGATACGGTACCCTAACTATATAGGTAGATGTTGGAACAAACTGAATGTACTCGACTTATTACATTCTTACAATAATGATTAATCCCAATAAATTCCCATATAATTCAAGAACTTATTCTATTCCTTATATAGTACTAGCTAATACCCGGTGAGCAATGGAGGCTTAATTTAAATTGATGTTATTAAAAAAAGTTAAAACAAAAATTACACATGGTGTAAATGTTAATTTAAAAATGTATTAAAGCAATTTTTTTAAAACGATTTTTCTAGAATTATTTTAGCAATTTTTTACTAAAATTTATCAAATTCCACTTAAATTTTTTATAAGTATTAATAATGTGCAATATTATTAATTCACTTGACATTATTCGCCAGAAATCCACCATCATCAACTGCACCAGGAGCAAGGAGCACCACGTATAAGAAAATATAAAGTCAATCGGCCAAAGCTTTTCTAATTTAGAATAAAGTAAAAAAATCTGTAAAAGGCTGTAATTGGCTTAGTTGTTTGGGAGTGTATTCGCTACATACAAACAAACAAACTTTAATTTTTATATATATATAGATAGATAGATGTACAAAGTTTTTTTAATTTCTATACATACAATTTCTTATTTTTTATAGATATTGAATTAATTTTACAGACCGCCAAAGTGCGCAAAAGCCCTTAATTTAAATTTGTTATAAAGAAATTATATTTTCAATCTGAAAACGTCATTAAATTTTGTATTTAAATTTCAATTTTTTTTCAAAGACTTAAATTTAAAGGAAGAATATAACAATCATAACTATATAACGTCGATTATGACCGATTGTAACATCGATTGATTTCTGCAGTGCTCTATTTTATAAAACTATAAGTCTAATAACAATAAAATAATAATTATTAGTACTAATGAAAACGACATACTAATTATTCATTAATAATTCAGTAATTCCGGCAACAAATAAAATATTTCTGCAAAGTACAACAAGTTGTTGAGATGAGGTTTCAGTATCAAGTATCTCAAAGTAATATATTAAATTAATCAAATCTCGCTCTTCCTTCCTAGAATATCCTCTACTTTTTATACCCATATAGTAATTTCAGAAGGATATAATAAATTTGCCATTACCTTTGCGAAGCAGAGAAAGTGGTGGAGGGAGGTGACCGTCTGCACGATAACTCAAAAAATAAAGTAGCTGGTATTTTAAAATTTTGACAAATTCGTACTGAAGCTGAAATCCAGCAAGTTTGCTCCACGGGTTCGATTAGCTGCCACAGAACTTCATATTTTATATGACCATTACTTATATATACCTATACCTAATAAACCTGAATTTTTGAAATTTTGTCAATTTTCGTCTGTATAAAATAAAGTCGGTTTAGAGGAAGAGTTTCGAAAAGTTGCCTTTCAACTAATATTTTCTTTTATTCATAACTGAAAGCCTAAAAAGTTGTGTATTTAAAATTTTGCCAAAAGTAATTAACAGGATGATATAAAGACATACATTACCGTCATACGGGTGTCCTGAAGTTGACACAGTCTACTCTACTATATACTTCCTCGTTTAAAATTATTCATATGGTTAATTACTGAAGAAACGCACACACTAAATGTACTTAACTATATTGGAGATATATTACAAATTTTAATATTAGTTTTTTTAAACTAAAACAAAATTCTAACAAATATTAGTGGAACAGTAATCTAATATTAATTTTTATAAATTCAGTAATAATATTAGACTAACAGTTTTATGAAGTAGAGTCCGAAAAGTCTTTAGATAGAATAATTTCCATTATATTTTACTAATCAAAAAATCAACTCACAATTATTCATGAACCTATAAAATGTAGTCTTAATCCAATGTTAAAATGTTAAAACTGAAAATTTTTAGAAATTATTTTTTTTTTATTTTTTTTTAAATTAAATTTGTAGGATATAAATTAAATTTATTAAAATAATTATAATAAAGTGTCATCTTCATAAAAGAAATTATAAAAGAATTCCAAATTCTAAAAGAAAGAATTCACAAAGACAAATTTTCCTTGATTGACACTTAACTAGACTAACCTTTACTAATTTTATAATATACATATGCCTAAATATGAAGCCAATTGAAATTTTATTCAAAAATATTTAACTTAATAAATTTTATTAAATATACGTATATATATTATATATATATATATATATATATAAAATGCTTTTACATATTTTGAATATGTTTGATTGTTATCAAAAGAGAAAATATGAATCCTTTGAGTCCTTTTTTCAAAATATCCTATAAAATAATTTTTATTTGAATTTACATAAATTTCCCATACTTTTACAATTTAATAAAGATAAAAATGTTCTTTAAATATTTTATACATAGTTAAATTGTAATAAAAGTTATATGATCCTAATAAAAATTTTTGGATCTATAGATTAAAATATATCCTAGAATTTAATGAAAAGGAGTCCTTAAAGAAAATTATCAGATTGGAATCTCTTTTCACCAATACATAAAACGGATAATTAAAATGTTGTGTATTTAAGATATAATCGATGATTATTGAAATTTTTATTTATTATTATTAATTTTTTGCATGGGAAATGGATTTTAAAATATGTGTGTGAGTAAAAAATAATATTTTTAAATGTATTGAAGAAATAATTAGAATTATTATAATACTTATATATCCTTTCTTTGAAATACAAATTCATTTGGAAAACGAAGAAGAGTAAAGTAGAGTAAACTGTGTCAAATCTCGGTATTAAGGGTTTTACTTTTGACTTATAGTTATACGGGAATAAATAAGGAGCTCCAATATTGTGCCCAAATTCACAACGCATGCAAATTCTTTTTTAAATTTCAAAAAATTGCAATGTTTTAAAATTACGCATTACTCTGCTAAGTAAATGTGAAGGCAGAAAATTTTTGAAAAAGTTTTGAACAAATGAGAGTTACTGCTCCTAAAACCATCAATACTGCGTCCTCAACTGAATATAATTGCATCTGGGCGTAAAAGAGAAATCCAGGAAATTATGATGCCGAGGCTGACCAGATGAAGAAAATTGTTTGAAACCTACTGAAAATATTCGGATCCGAAAGTTGGCTACAAAATCAGGTTTATATAGCATTTCTATGAAAAATGTTGCTAGCGTAAATTTTGCGAATTTGTTTCACAATTTCTACAACGAATATTGGAGTTTCATATAATTCACACTTATTTTTAAATAACAATGGAATGTCAAAAAAGTATGCGCAACGTAAATGTTGGGCAAATATACGACGCTAAAAAAACGATTATAGCATCAAACCTAAATCTAGGTTCAAAGAAATTAATTGAAAAATTTCCAGAAAAGTATTATTGTATTTATAATTGTATTAAGATTACTTATATTTTGCAATTTAGGCCCTTACCTAAATCACGACGTACGGCGTACATTTTCTGTCAAAATAATTTTAAATACATGTAATTAAATGAGAGCTCCCGAAATACGCGACATACTATGCGTCGGGTTTTTAAAATTTAAAAATTGACAAAGAGTATTAAATTTTATCGACGTACGGCGTATTATACGTCATACGTCGTACGCTTTTGATTAGGTAAGGCCCTAATAAAATTTTATATTTTTTTCAGAATTTTATTTAGTATGTGAGTTATAAGAATAAATTAAAAATAATTTGAATTCATAAATCTTAAAATATTTACAATATGTTTTAAAATACCTTATAATTATTCAAAGTCATCTTTAGTATCAATCGATTAAGTTCAAAATTACAACAATTTTAGTCAAAATAAAAAAAATAATATTTTATTAAATTTTTATCTGACTTCCTATTATTAAAATAGCAGTGAACATTTATTTGACATAAAACATGTCTATTTCTCAAAATATTAAAATAAATTCAAATATCAAAAATACGTAAAATAAGTGAAAGATGTTCTAAAAAAAAATTTTAAATATTTAACAAATTAAAAACTTTAAAAAAAAATATTTTAATTGAATTAATTATTATTTTGAAGCTTCTTTAGTTTTGTTTTCATTTTTCTTTAGAAGCAGATCATGAAAAAGAAAATCATTTAAATATGTATAAATTTTACAATTAAGACTCAACCGACAACTCTTCTTGCCTACCTAAAGAATATTAAAACATTCACAAGCAGTATATAAATTATTCATAACGAATCTAATTAAATGTAATTTGGAATTTCCCCATCATAAAAGATGTGGAGGACCAAATTTTTTGGATTTTTTGTAATTTTATTTTCGTGTTTTGTTGGTCGTCTTTATTCACAAAAATAACGGTAAAAATATTCGTTCATGAATATAAATTTGGAGAGGAGAAAACACAAAAATCCTGCCAATTACACAAAATAAAAATGTAAACAGGCTGAGAATGGAAATAATAATTAAAAAAAAAATATATAAAAAATAAACAAATTTGGTCAAAAACATTCACAAAAACTTAATTTTCAATACAATTGTGAAACAAATGATATAAGAGTAAATATAGGACAGATCTGATAAAATATATCCAGAAATCATTGTTGGGTTTCGTAAACATTTTTAAAGTGAACATTCCAAAGATTTGTATCGAAACATTATGTTCAAATCAGAGTTTTAAATGAGATGACTCAGATATCCCAATTTACTCAAATCAGTTATTAAGTTCACTCACATTTTGAGCGATACTCTTACTCTTTGAGCGATATTCTAATACCCTCAGGTTTAAATGACTGAAGAATGAGTAGACTCGACCTTTAAAGCGAGCTAAAGTTAAGTTTAGTTCGCTCAAGTGTTAATTACGCATTAATATGAAACATAACAGCTATGACACACTAAAGTTCACTCAAATGTTAACTCCAAATTGAGTAGAAAATTTAAGATTTTTACAACCCTGATGGTAATTCTGGAATTAAACCAGAAAAATAATTTAATAAGTTTCAAATACCTGACAAGATGTGGCAGACGGACACTGAATATATGATAAAAATAGTGTAATTTTACATAAAACACAATTCGCAGAAGTTGAAGCATTCATAAAAGTACTAAATCTTCTTATAATCTTAATCAGCTAGAGTAGTTTTTTGAACTTTTTAAAAGTCCGTTAATTTCCATTATTTTTGGAATCTTCGTGTTATATCATTATTAAGTACGAAAATAGACCTTATAAATGGAACTAAGAAACTTTGATTCGCAAAAGCTAAAATTACTTTGAATACTAATTCATCTAAAAAACTAAATTTAAAATTATAAAGTAATAAGCTTATTTTTGGCCGTAACTATATATTTATTTCAAATTGTATTGATATATTTATAGCTAAATTATAAACACAGAAAATAACAAACAAACGAAGAAACAAAAAGAAGCCTTTATAAAGTAGGTAAATGAAAAAAATCCTATCACCTCACCCACCAATGCCTGGTACAAACATGACAGTTTTGACAGGTTACTCTATATTAATAAACATATAAAACCATGATTTTCCAATAAAGATATTATAAACCTATATATGAATATACAAAAAACCCGTTTGAATTTATAATTCACATAAAAATATTATATACAAATAAATATATATAAATATATATAAATACATAATAATATATACAAAAAGGATAATAAACATTGCTTTGAAAAAAATTATACATCTGTTTTCTGTTATCAAAAAGACGAATAAAAAAAAAAAAATAAAAATTGTTTTTGCCCTAAATGTAAAATTTTTTACGTGTTATCCTTGTTTCAGTTTTTATTCTTTACTTTTATTTTGTATTTTTTTCTTTTGTGTATTGGTAGTTTTTTTTCAAGGACAACAATTCGAATATTTGGGTAAAAAAAGCTTTTGCACCTTTATATATTTTCGAAAGTGAAATAAAAAAAACAATAAAAGGTAACTGAAAGTATAAATAAAAAATTGACATTAGGTGAAAGTTTTCTAATTTTATGTATGTATCTAGTGGGTTGTGCAATTAAATAATAGGATAATAATTCTAATAAATTCTTTAAAGTTAACGATATGATTTAATGGAAATTGAAAACACCTAATTTACATATATAATTAATAGTAACAAAATAATGTAGAAAGCGTTAGCTAAAAATTAAACGAAGGTCTTAATTTAAATCTGCAATAACACTGTATGTTATTTTTTTTATCAAAATTCCTATAGATTCATCATTCATAAATCTTTGGTGTCAATTTACAAATAGAAAAAATCTTAAATTGGAGCATTTAAGAACAGTGAAGTTTTTGAATCCACTTCTTTTTGGACTTTTAAGTTATATGTGTCAAACCTACCACCAAAACTGTATAGACTCTATTAATATTCTAATTAAAATTCTATTGAACCAAGTTAATCGAAGGTAAGCCTAAAATTTAAACTAAATACACTTCATTCCCTTTTTCCACGAATTTGAATTAACCCGGTTGAAAAATTATTCAATTCTTTATACCCGAATGACTATATAGCCAAAGGGTATAATAAATTTTGCGATTACGTTTGTGACGCAGAGAAGGAGAGGGGGTAGATATAGACTCATGTGTATGGATCGGATCAGAATCGAAAAATAAATCGATTTAGCTATGTATGTCCGTCCGTCTGTCCGTCCGTCCGCACGATAACTCAAAAACTAAAAGAGCTAGGATCTTGAAATTTCGCAAATTCGTTTTTTTGCAATAGCCGTCATCGCTATTTAAATCCAGCCATTTTGGCCCATGGGTTCGGGGAGCTGCCATACAACTTCTTTTTTTATATGAGTATTTCTCTGTACCTATTACAGCTACGTGTCTGAAATTTTGCCAAAAGTAGTTTAGTTTTATGGCCAAAGTTTCTGCAAAATTTGGTTAGTCTACTGCAGTGGGTTCGAGTAGCCGCCATACAACTTCTTAGTTTATATGAACATTTCTCTATACCTATGGAAGTTGGGTGTCTGCAATTTTGCCAAAAATAGTTTAGTGTAATGGCCAAAGTTACTGTAAAATTTGGTTGGTTTACTGCAGAGGGTTCAAGTAGCTTCCATACAACTCCTTCTTTTATATGAGCATTACACTACACCTAATAAAGTTGGTGTGTTTGAAATTTCGCCAAAAGTAATTAATGTTTATAATAATAATGATATAATGTTTATATAGCGGTCATACGGGTATCCCAGAGTTGACACAGTCTACTCTACCATACTCTTCCTCGTTTTTAGTCAAACTAATTTTAAATTACGCGATTTAAAAATACACGATTGAAATTAATTTAAAACAATTTAATATTATAAACTAAAAATAGTTCGCACAACGTGTATATCGCGTAACAAGAGAATTATGGGCATTCGAATTTTCCACATTTTTTTTAAATTTTCATTAAGGTTGGATAATTACCAACTTGAAAAAATTTAATATTACTTATATTAATATAAAAAGTTTACACAAGACTCCGTTATATTTCAATAGACAATACAGCAGAGAATTAATTCGGAATGACAAGAAAGTATTAAAAATTCAAAGTTGATAAACTATTATTTATATATTGTACAGGGTGTGAAATAATTAACTGCCTCACATTTTGTAACTGTAAAAATACATATTAGTAGGCAATATTTTAATTGCAGGGACTTGACAGAAGTTCTCCTGGTTTCCAAGATATAAGGACTAAAATTACTTTTACATAAAAACGGGACACCCTGTACATATCTTCTAGTATACATTATATATATCATTATCTCGTAAAGTTTAACAATCACTACTGTTTGAATAAGTTCCTTAATCCAATTTATATACAGCATTTTCCGATTAAATGAAACCATTTTTCAATTGAATAAAACTATTTTTAAATTGAGTGAAACAATATTTCAATTAAATGAAACCTTTTTCAAAATAAATGATAATTTTTTTGAAATTAATGAAACCTTTTTTAGAGTAAATGAAACTAAATTTCAAATCAAAATAAATTTCCAGGATATAATAGAAACTGGGAAGAACACACTTGCACCAAGTTTCTATTTATAGATCAAATTTGAAAAAAGGTTTCATTAATTTTAAAAAAGGTTTCAATTATTTTGAAAAAGGTTTCTTAAATTTTAAAAAAGGTTTCATTATAGTGAAAACTAATTTAATTCAATTGAAATATAGTTTCATTCACTTGAAAAATAGTTTCGTTTAATTAAAAAATAGTTTCATTTAATTCGAAAAAGGTTTTAATTTGTCGGAAAATGCTAAATAAAAAACATCATCAATAATATCACTCAACTTACAACCAATTTTCATATACCACGTATTTTTTATAACTTATTATAAAAAAATAAACTGTAATAAATAATTTTCTGCATAAAATATTGTTTTGCAGTATCATGCAAATTCTGCACAATTGTTGTTTTTGTTTTTTTTTAAACACAAATCATACCAAAATCAAATTATTTATATGAACGAAAAAAAAGCTTTAATTTTCGAAAATGCAGGATAGTGTTACCATATAGCAATTAAAAATTTCTGCAAAAAATATATGAAATAATTTCAATGATTCTTAGGAAAAGTTTATTTTAAAGTTTTAAAAAGTTTTTTTTATTATTATTGTATTTTTATTATTTGTTTGTTTTTGTTAATTTTTAAGTGTATATAATTTACTATCATAATGCGGGATTTCAGGGATTTTTCAACAATATTTCCAACAAAAACAAAAACAGTAGAAAAAACCAAAATAAAAAACAAAACAATAATTTTAAAAATTAAAAAATTAGGGCAGAAAATTTTCATTTAAAGGAAGGAAAATCAACGGAATTTTCAAAATAGTTGGAATTGAGATAAAGGAAGGGTATTATGAGGACTTTAAATGTACAATATAATTTAATATTATATATGTACTATATATATATATATATATATATAATAAACTTTAAGGAAATAGTTAAACTTTTCAAGATATATATATATATACATATACATAACATGTATATATCAATATATTAATGTATAAAAGATTTTAATTTCATTATAATAATTTTTAATTCTGACGTAGGCTAATTGAATTTCCAAATATTTGTTGTTGTTATTTTTATTTTCATTTTTTTTTTTGTATTTTCATATGATGGAAATTTTTTTATCTATTTTCTTTCTCATCTGTATTTTCTCTAAGGAAAATTGTCATTTGACAGTTTAAGTTTTCTGGTTTTTCTTTTTTTTTTACTCGTTTTTCCTAAACAATTTCTAAAAAAAAAAATTTAAATAGAAAAACTTGAAATGTGAATTATACTATGACGGGAAAATCTTAAAGAAAAACAAAAACAACAATATAAAAAATAAAATTGAAAACTCTGAAAATAAAATATTAAATTTTTAAAAGATAAAGGATAAAGCTCTTGAGGTATCTATTAAAAAGCGGGTGGGTTAGATATTTGTATATCTGTAGATTCTTTATATTTAATACATCTACTATACTATATATATGTATATATATATATGTATATATATACATATAAATATACTTATACAATATTTATATTATATTTTTAAAGATGGTATTAAGGATTTATTGGAGATGGTATTAAGGATTTGGATGGAGCAACCAAAAAGGACTTAAATATTTAAAGATTGGAATTTTTGGTATAAAACAATTTTTTTATTTTTGATTTTTTGGTATTTTTTCCTGGCTTTAATAAAAACCCAACCTTACAGCAAAAAACATTAATAGATTTATAAGAAAATTATAAATATCTTTAGATTTTCTTTAAGATAAAAATTCATTTTCATTTCTTTGTTAAAATTAAAATTAGTGGTGTAGAAAAATTGAATATCACAATGATTTGTTTGTATATTTGTAAGTTTGGTTTTCTGTTGTTTTAAAAAATAATAAAGAAAATTCTTGAAAAGAAAAACTTTCTAAGGAAAAATTTTTAATGTAAATATGGACAGTTAAAAGTATTAAAAAATAAAATAAATTTGTTTATATTTTTTTTTGTATTAATTTTTAATTAAAATTAAAATTAAAAAAAGAATTTGTATTTTATTATTGAAAAATATTTCAGATTTTTATTTCTGGTATTTTTGGAATTTTTTTTTTTTTAATTTTTAATTTAAAATTTATTGTAAATTTAAACAAAAGAATTTTGTATTTAAATGTTGTGGGTGGATATGGAATTAGGAAAAACTGTAGGAAAAAATTCTATAGAAAATGCGATATTAATTAAAGATTATAATTTGATTTATTTAAGGATTAATGATATAAAGCTTTTATTTTTTTTTTAATTTAAGGTTAAGAACATAGGATTTTTCTTATTATAATTTAGATCCTTGGGAATCCATTTTCAAAGTAATCTTACAGATGGAATAGAATTTTATAATATGAAATTTTTATTGAGTCGCTTACTACTAAGCTAATAAAATATAATTTTAAAATAAAAAGTTCTTAAAAAATAATGAATATTGAATTTTTATTTATTTTAATTTTAAATTTTTTATTGGTTTTAGATACATATAACGGTATTTCCTCGAAGCCAACATTTTATTACTTTTAAAGCTGTTTTATAAGATTAGTTCTCAAAGAATTAGTAATATCGAATATTGATTTAGTTTAATTTTTAGTTTACTTCAGTCTTAGATACACATAACGGTATATCCTCGTAGCCAAAATTTTATTACTTTTTAATAAAAAGTAATAAAATTTATGTTTTATTTAGTTCTTAAAAAATTAATAATATCGAATATATATTTAGTTTAAACTTTAGTTTACTTCAATTTTAGATACATATAACGGTATTTCCTCGTAATCTAAATTATGTTATTTTCAACACTATTTTATAGAATTTGTTCTTAAAAAATATTATACATTGAATTATCATTTAATTTAAAATTACTTCAGTTTTATGTACCCATAACGGAATTTCCTAGATGCATAAGATTGTATATGCTCAAGTGTTGAGGTAGATGGATGAAAATTAAAATTATACAAAAATTCATTCAAATTAATCTCAAGATTTATGGATAAATATATTTCAATAAATAAACAAATTTCTTAGATCGGAAGATTTTTTTTTTCGCCCAGTGGTAGAAAAACGAATTTCACTGTGGGATATTACATATTATTTTTAATCCCAATTAGAAACTATGTAATGTTAAAAAGTTAAATATGAAAGCAAAAACTGGTTGGATAGATAGACACAAAAAGGAATTAGTAAAGTACAAATATATAAGTTAATTTCCCCCTACTGCGCTTTTATGGGAAATTAAAATGAGTGTCTTACTTTTTCAAAACAATTCCTTAGTATCACATGCAGACTTTTACATAAGATTTGAAAAAAGATTTCTAAAACACTTCATTTTAATAATATTAAGTACAATATATAAATATTTGACAAATGATGATGGAAGATTATAGAATCATAAATTAATTAATTACAATATAATATTTATCTCTAATGTTTTTAAATTATATGAATTAATAAAATTATTGATTAATTTGACAACAGATGGAATCGTTTTCAACGAAGGCAGCTAGATAATTTTTACAAATTGGATGATCATCTTCTTAAATACAATAAATGATAATTCATTAATTAATAAGATAAGAAAAGATTCTTCGAATTCCTGATTCAAAGGAAATAAAAGTACTACGTTTCATTAGAGTTTTGCAGCGAAATACAAATATTCATTTATCCAATAATGGAAAAAAGTAAAATGAACAAAAAAACACACAAATATTTATGGAAGTCTAATTGCTAAAATATATTTGTAATGAATTCACACCAATTTTTAATACATCTTTAAGTAATACTTGTTTGTTCATGGTAAACATCAGAGATGGGAATTTTGGTTATAATTAAAATATGATTATTTTAAATGTTAATAATACTTGAAATAAAGCCGTTGTAAATAATTAATTAGATAAAATGCATTAATTTCTTTTAAAATTGATTTAAATTTTGTTTTTTTACACTAAATCATTAAAATATTGCATTATATTCAAAAATAATTCATATTATTTTAAAATATAAAAATAATTCAAAAATAATTCAATGAATTATTTTTTGTAATTCAAAAGTAATTCAAATAATTCAATATTGATTAAGTTTATTAATTTGAATTATTTTTAATAATGCGTTATAAGTTATAAGTAATGCATTATTTTTGAATATAATACATTATTTTAATGAATAATGTGAAAAAATAATTCAAAATAATTATATTTTAATGCATAATTAAAGAAATCAATGCATTATTTAAAATCGGGTTAAATTAATGTTAATGGATACAAATATAATGCATTAATCCCATCTCTGTTAAGTACCCAACTTGATATGTAAGTATTTTAAACCAGAAAAGAAAAAGTATTATCAAAGAGCATAGGAATCAGCCTTTAAGTTAGAAATCAAACCGTGACTTTCTAATTTAAAATAATAAAACTAGGATCTTTAAACATTTATTTGAAGAAAGTTTTAGGAAAAAAAAATATTTACAACTCTAAGACCCTACGTTTATATTAAGTTTTAAAAATTTAAAACAAAATAAATCAAATCATCTTTTCTAAAACTCTAAACCCAAGTTCTACATTTTTTTAGAAAATTCTATCAATTTCAAAAAGCAACAGATAGTACACATAAATAAATTGCATACTTACAGGCATTTAAGAAAATTATTCAATAAATCAATACGATATTCAAATAAAATTTTAATTCTTGCAATATTCAACTTTGTCATTTAGAAATTAAATCAATATCATAATAATTTATTATACCCACTCTTTTTATACATTTACCCCTTCCAAAAATATTAAAAAGTATAAAAACAAAAACTTTTATTAGGTAATCATAATATTATGCCATAAATAAAAATTTTGAAGGATGGCACTTAAAAAAAATAATGTAAATATGTATATATATATATATATTTTTTTAAGAATATCATGAAAATTTGTCCTATAACCAATCATGAAAAAATTTTTCATAAATTTATTCAACTGTGTAATTATATTATTATTTAAGTTAAATTATTTATACTCTGTAACCAATAAGCGTAACCTACATGATTTTTATACTTTATTACACTCAATAACGCTGTAAGGCAATAAATTTCATTTTTACGCAAAATATGATAGAAAAATATGAAATGTCATAATTTGAACGATACACAATATTGGTTAAAAAAAAATTTGTTTTATGAAAATGTAGGTTATGTTATTTTTTTTCTTTGACAATGTATATACTATATAATGGCCGTGGAACTATGTTAGTCATATACAGTAGAAATAGCACAAGGCACAAGATTCTATTAATATAATATTGAAGTAGATACTGATATCTGGTATTGACTGAGGAAATTCTGTGCATGATCTAATTGAATTTGTCTGTGACGTTTTATTATTAAGTCAAATAATTATTTGACGTTTTGTTGATTAGTTTTGACAAATTAAGCATGAGCAATGAGTTCAGAAAAATTAATTAATACTGATAACTGATAACTGGTACACATTCCCTTAAACTGATTTCTGCAAAAGCTTAGATATGAAAACTTTTTCTAAATACCAGTTCCAAGGTTAAGGCAAAAGATTCCAGACAAGAATGAGGTGAATATTAAGCTACTCACTTATTATTTTTCACAAATTCATTTCTTTTGGGTGAAAAAACCTTTTAAAATTCTGAAATTTATTAGTATGAGTAAATATATAATACTTTGTTAATAATGTTTCGAGGTTTATCCTTTCAAATTTTTCTCATCCCAAATGATCCTACAAAACATCCTTATTATATAGAAATATCCTTACACCAAATTCTTTCATATTCCTATCCTCGTAACTAAATTGTACATTTTTATGAGACAACCCTCTCTAACATGCGGTTCAAAAGGGTTGTGGCTTTGGTGTGTTAGAGTAGTACACTCCCCAAAGGAGCACCTTGCAGTTCCATTTGGTTATTTTCGAACCTTTTCGTGTTTTTAAAAAAATAAAAAAGTTTCAACAAGTGCTTAATAAATGAGAGTTTGTTTTGAGTGCCAGTTCGGAACAGTACAGTGAGGTGACAGCCTTGCTTATCTTTTATTAGTTTTCGCAAATTGAATTTTTACCATTATGCTAATTATGCCATTATTATAATAATGACAACCGGAGGTTAGTTCTTCTAAAAACGTATTAAGGGACAAAAACTTATAGATGACAAATCTTTTGCGAGACTCAAGTTCGAAAATTTAAGGTAAATAATTTCGAACCACTATCAGGCAAAGTTTACCTTAAAAACAATTATAAACTTTAAAAAAATGTACAACGTGCTCGTATAATCAAATCGTATCAGAATATTTAAATCGTATACACCAAATTGATTCAGAGCGGTTCTTTGACCAGAAACTACCCTACAGTTTTCAAGAAAGCAAACTAAACACAAAACATAAACAAGGAGTGTTATATTTCACGAAGTTTCCAAGTTTTGTGATTTTGACCTTAATCATTCATAATTTTACAAATTTTTTTTGCTTTATTAAATACTAGCTAATACCCGGTGCGCGTTGCTGCGCCTCTCAATGGAGGTTTAATTAAAGTTGATGTTACTGCAAAAAGTTAACACAAAAATTACACACGGTTTAAACATGTAAATTTTAAAATGTATGAAAGCAATCTTTTTAAAACGATTTTTCTAGGATTATTCTAGTAATTTTTGAAACTTTTTGTAATTCAAAGCAGTACAAACTACTTTCCAAAGTTTGACGTAATTTACTTCCAAAAAAATTTTTTGACCAATCGTAGGACCGACTGTTAACATACTCAACTCCATTTTCAAGTTGCTTCACACATATAAAATTTGAGGTCAACCGGTAAAATCGTTTCTAATTTAGAGTTAAGTAACGCAAAAATCTATAAAAGCCACTGTGCCCCATTGGGTTAACGGAACTATACTTTCTCTTTGGGTAAAGCAGTATTGCGCTAAATTGGACGTAATTTTCTTTCAAATCTTTTTTTTGTCAATCGTCGGGCCGGCATGAGTTAACCAATTGCAAGTCTGTAAAAAGAGCTAATTTCATTCTCAAAACGGAACACATATACAAAATTTGAAGAAAATCGGTTAAACCGTTTCTAATTTAGAGTAAAGTAACCAAAAACTTTATAAAAAGCTGTTGAGTCGCAATGGGTTAATGCAACTCAATAAAATTTTCGTGTGGGCTTTCTTTTTAGCCAAAGCAGAATTTCGTAAAATCGGACAAAATTTGGACCCAAAATTTTTTTTGACCACCCGTCGGCCCGACATGGGTTAACAAATTCCAAATCTGTTAATAGTGTCAACTCAATATTCACAGGAGAGCACGTATACAAAATTTGAAGAAAATCGGTCAAACCGTTATTAATTTAGAGTTTAGTATTGAAAAAACCAAAAAAAGCTGTTGGGCCCCAATGGGTTAATGCAACTCAATAAAATTTTTGTGTGGGCTTTCTTTTTAGCCAAAGCAGAATTTCGTAAAATCGGGCAAAATTTGGACCCAACATTTTTTTTGACCACCCGTCGGCCCGACATGGGTTAACAAATTCCCAAACTGTTAATAGTGTCTACTCAATCCTCAAGGAGCATCACGTATACAAAAATTGAAGTTAATTGGTCAAACCGTTTCGAATTTAGAGTAAAGTATTAAAAAAACCTATAAAAAGCTGTTGGGCCGCAATGGGTTAATGGAACTCAACAAAAATTTTTTTGGGGCTTCCTTTTAAGCCAGAGCAGAATTTCGTAAAATTGGACAAAATTTGGACCGAAATTTTTTTTGACCACTCGTCGGCCCGACATGGGTTAACAAATTCCAAAACTGTTATAGTGTCTTCTCAATTCTCAAAGAGCATCCCGTATACAAAATTTGAAGTCAATCGGTCAAACCGTTTTCATTTTAGAACAAAGAAGTTTAAATACTTGCACCACAGCCCCAACTTGGCGGTCCGTTAGAGCAAAGTTTTTGGGCCACGATTTCCTTCCGAACCCAAAAACCTCTATATACAAATTTTCATGAAAATCGGCTGGGCAGTTTAGGAGCCAACTCGTTACATACAAAGAAACAAACAAACAAACAAACAAACAAATAAACAAACTTTCGCTTTTATATATATAGATTTACATATTCATGTAGGTACTGTGTTTCTGGTACTTGGTATGTAGGTGTAATATATTTAAAAACCAATACTCTTTTTTGCTTCATAAAATGATAAAAAAATGAAGGTTCACCCTTGAAAATATTTTTTCATGTGTGTGGTACTTAAAAAAATTGATAAAAAGAAAAATTTTTAAATTTTAATATTGAATTCTAATGAGAAAATATTGAAAATTTGAATTTGAACATAGATTTTATACCTACAAGGTTTTTTTTTTTTAAAATGTTTAAAATTTATGAATGACGTTTTTCAAAATTTAATAAAAGGGGGGAACCTACGTAAAATGTATTATAGTATGATCTGTTTATTCTTTTGTTTTTTTAAATCAGGAACAGAATCAAAACATTTTAAAAAGTTGTTATATAAATTTGAGCCCATCATAGTGTAAATATTGAAGGAGTTTTTATAATGGCATTTGAAATTTGATCTTATTATATACTTTTAAATGAACTTGCCTGTGTCTATGGTTTTATTTTTCATTCTGTCAGTTAGTGATACATTTATATTAGAAATCTGACCATAAATTTATAAGTATTGTATTATTAGTGGTTAGCGAAGTCGCTTCGGGTGTAAATAGATCTGAGTTCGATTCTCGTTGAAAGGAAAATTTTTTTTTTTGTGTTTTTTGTTAAATTCAACAGAAATAATAAAAAAAATTACAAATAAAATTAATTTATTTGGATAGTTTCAATTTTAAACAAATAGGTACTTAAATAAAAAAAAACTTTTAGTTATTAAAAAAAAATTTCACCATGAAGAGAATTTAAACCAACGATTAAGATTAACTGAAAGAGGAACTGTCTCCCATTTTAGCAATTTACTTTTATACTAAAACACTTTTAAATGCAAAAAATCTTTCATCAATTTTTGGTTAATGAAAATTTTCAATATTTTAAGCTTAAAAGTTTTCAAACATTAAAAGAACTGTTTCTTATACCAGCAATTTTACCCAAGATCTACCTTCAATTTTTTATTTTCTACATTTTAGGGGGTTAGTACTACTTTAATAAAAGTATATATTAAAAAAAATATTTGTTTTTATGTTATTTTATTTTAATTGTATGATCAATATTAATTTCTGTATTAATTGAGGCTTGATTTCTACATGTATTAATTAATTTTCAACATTTATTGAGGCTTAATTTGTACATTTTTTTCATAGAACTTATTGAAAAATTTTATTTTGATTGATTGCGATAATTGGAGATGTCTAAGTTTTTAAATTTTATAAATAAAATATTTTTTTAATTCTTAAAAAATAACAATGTATAAGAATTGAAGTTTACTTTAAAAACTTTGAGATCGTATATTTAAACGTTTTATTGAGCTATTTGTATTCAAATCCGTATTGAGCTCTTGTTGATCATGTGAAAATTGATTCCAAATATGAAATATGAAGTAACATCCAAAATTTAACTAAAATAAACTAAAGAAATTCAAAAATAATAGTTTAAATAAAACTGTTGGTTTTAACGGACTCCAACATTTTCTTAATTAGCCGGAATGACACTGAAAACTACTAAATAACCAAATTGTTGAATTCTTTTGCCAGATTAAAATTTAAACATAATAAAAACTAGTTTTAAATGTTAATTAACTTAAATCTTTTTAGAATGCTTCGAATATTATTAATCCGTGTGGGAATTTACAAAACTTCAAAATTGTGAAACTAATTTTTCTTTAGCTGCATCCGTTAGCGAATTACAGCTCCCCCCTATTTGAAAAGCCCTATATTTAAAATATTATATCACAGGTTTTTAAAGCTATTTCTTTAATAAAAAAACCTCAAATTTTCGCCGGGTCTTTTTTAATTTATGAATTTGTCTTAAATAAATGGGAGCCAGTCTTTTTGTCGAACAAAACAATGTTAAAAAAAAAATGTCGAAAAAATAAATTTAAAATTTCAATTCTTCAAAATTTTTTTTAAAGTAATATTCGTACAATTTAGAACTAGTTACACAGATCAGCTTTTTTATTTACAAAATTTTTGTCTAAGAAATAAGAGTTTAAATAAACACGGGCTCCGGGGACATAACACCCACTTTTATAAGTGCTTTGTTGTTGATATAAATATATGCAATAAAAATAATTAGAAGGAATTTTAGAATTGAATTCATCATAATTGTATTTGCTTTTTCCAGAATATTTGAGATTCTGAATTAGGAAAGATTTTAGAGATTAATTCAGAATTAGGGTTATTCGCATTTTACAGAATATTTATTATGTGTAAATGTATATGTTGAATTGTGCATTATGTAGGATTTTAGAGTTGGATTATACTTAAGGGTTAAAATAAGGGTTATACTTCAAGAATATTTAAAGATTTACATACTTATTGATATATTATAGATATACAAGTATATGTGGAGATTCTAAATTAACAGGTTTCTTCCTTTTTTTTTTAACAAATCAACTCACATCCTAAAGAAATAAATAGTATTGCCATACATTTCAGTGTTTTAAAAATTTTTAATCACTTATATTCTTCAAGTGTTTAAACTAAAAATTTTGAAATAATGAATTTTAAGAAAATAAGTATGAGTCGATTCAATAAAATTTTACGAAAATTTCTAAGAAATAATTATAAATTTATTTTTTTATATACTTTCTACACAAAACTTTATTACCTTTTCATAGTAACTCCCAGTTCTTAGAATATGAACTTTCAAAAATTAAAAAATTTAATTGCATCTCTGAACTCCCCAACAACAAATAAAATACTAAAAAGTAACTGATTATTAACCTAATTATATTCGCAACAATTCATTTAAAAAAATTCTATTAAAAATAATTCTCAAATATATATTAACTCGTTAGTTCATTGAACCCTTAAATAGATTATTATATTTTGACATTTTCATTTTCTATCTCATTTTTTTTCTATTTTTTTTCTACTCTAGATATATTTCCCCTATTTTTTTTTTTATAACCTACAAAAGAATAATTTTAAATTGTTATTATTATTGTTATGTTTTTTTTTTGAATGTTAAATTCATATTTTCTTACACTTTTCGATTGAGTGAAAATTTAAGAAAATCTTGTAAGAAAAGCAAATAATTTAAAGTTTTATTTAACGTCTGTTTTATTTCATTTTGGTTCGAACTTAAGTTGTCTATTACTTTCAGTTAGCATATTAAAGTAATGCTTCTAAAAGGCTCTTAGAGACTCAAAATGTGTCAAAATGTATAATAAAACTTATGTTTCAAACTTATGATCAATTTGCCTCTAAATTAACGTCTTCATTCAAAGTTTATCTGTTGCATACAAAAATTTGCAACAGGCTCTCATTCTTACACCGATTTTTTAAGAATTTGACAGCTATCCTTTACTGAAGTTCGTGTTTAATTTGAATTTCGTAATTACGAAGTTAAATATTATATCATTTCTCTCTAACAGTTGGACGCCTCTCATATGCCTTTCAACCGACTACAAACTTACAACTTTCATCATTTCTCTCCAACAGTTGGACGCCTGTCACATGCCTGTCAACTGGCTACAGGATTTCAACTTTCATCATTTCTCTCCAACAGTTGGACGCCTGTCACACGCCTGTCAACCGAATGCAGACTTCCAACTTATGAAGAATCATTCCGCAGTTACAGACTTAGAAATTAACAATTTTGGAACTCTCTACTTTGAATGAACGATTAAATTAATTTCTATTTGAAATGTCTGTTCTTCGCAATTGTGGAGTCTCCTTTACCGTTTATAGCCCTAATAGCTTATTGCTACATCAGAGATTGAAAATCCGTTATTTTAAATGGACGTACAGAAGCTAGACTACCACTAGTGTGTTTCCCTCAAAACCTTTATTTAATATCTTATATCAATATTTTTTACTGTATGATATTTAAAAAAAAAAGAGACCTGAGAAAAAAAAAGGATGAGAAATTGATATAATCCTTTCTATATAGAATACAATAAAAGAAAATTTTTTTATATATGTAAATACCATGACATTTTTTTTTAACTGTATTAATATTTTTTTTTATTCTTTTTTGTTTTTTTTTTGTGAAAACGCGAAGTGAAAAGTGTAAGAATGATAAGTAAAAATATTTTTATATATGCACATATTTTGTTGGTTTTTGAATTTATTAAAATATATTCTCTTTTTTTCGTTCAAGGATATGATATTATAATATATACAAACACACACACACATACGTGTATATACATCAACATATGCTATCAAAGGATAAAATATCTAACTACTTCTATAATATCAGTTATGACATTTTTGTTTTTTGTTTTTGGAATCAAATACTGACGATGATTTTCAAAATTTATTCAATATTTTTATTTTTTTTTTTTCACAAGTTTTTATACCAATGAATGAATGAAAGAAAGAGAAAGAGAATAATGAAAGACAATAAAATAAGACTGAATTTTAATTCTATGGTTTTATTGAAAATGAAACAACAATAAAAAAAAAAAAAAGTAATAGGTTTTTTTTTTTGTTTTCTTCGAAAATAGGATGAGAAGATTAAATTTAATACCGACACATATATATATACATACATATATATATATATATATATATATATATATACATCTAGACCGTAAAATGACTTTTCATTGTTGACAATCTAGGAAAAAAAAGCAATTTGAAAAAAAATTATAATAATAAAATCTGCATACTATTAATTTAAATTTAATATAGTACATTTTATTTGAAATTTAATATTATAATAAATTATTTTTTTATTTTTTATTCAATAATTTCTTAAATAAAGCTGTGCTTATTTAAGTGTTAAGTTAACGATCTAGAAAAGTAAATAACAGTAAATCTCAATTTGAATTTTATAATATTTACTTTGCATCTAAATAAAATCTTTTGAATAATTCAAGAGTTACAATAATCGGGATTCTAATATTTAGGGTATGGATATTGGCTCCATTTAAAATCATTGATATTTCGAAATATTTTAAATGTAAAGCTCCTGGGAGATTAGTTTCGGATTACCATATTGAAAATTAAGACTTATTTTAGTTTTTATGTGATCAACTCTTATGTGTTCAACTATTTAGCTAACAAAACTGTCAATGCAATAGTTATATGTTGTAACAGAAAAACAATACTGGACATATTATTATTTCTTTGAAGTTGCAATTGATCTTAATGAATTTCACATACAATTTAAACATGACAAGGCCTTATCATATGGAGAAATGTCTTTCATTTCAATAGATACAATTATATCTCTAACTATATGACAAATTTACTAAGAAATTAAAGCATGGGTTTATTTCGCTATTTCGATCCATGTATACTAAATTTAAAGTCAATTGGTCAAACTGTTTCTAATTTAGAGAAATATTACGAAAAAATCTTCAAAAAGCTGTTGGGCCGTAATGGGTTAACGAAATTCAACAAAAATTATTTTGAGACATTCTTTTTGACTAAAGAGATACTTTACTAAATTGAAAGTGACAAACCGCTGGGCTGGCATGGGTTAACAAATTCCAAGTTTGTCAATAGTTTAAACTCAGTATTCTTGGATGATCATGCATAGAAAATTTGAAGTTAATCGGTCAAACCATTTTCATTTTAGAACAAAATGGTTTAAATTCTTGCACCACAGCCCCAACTTGGCGTTCTATTAGAGAAAAATTTTTAGTATAGGATTTATTTCCGTAACCAAAAACCTCTGCTGAGCAGTTTATGGTTCTATTCGCTACATATAAACAAACAAATAAACATACAAAGTTTTGCTTTTATATATATAGATTTTAAATTATATTTAGTCACCATGGTGATTTGTAAAGAAAAATTATTTTTTAAAAAAAATTTTTTTTAATTAAAATAATTAATTACGGGAATCAAATCCTTATTCCCTCGACTGCGTATCCACTAACCTGCCGCGGCTTCTATAAATATTTTGTACTTCATAAATTAATAAAGTGCATAAGAAATTTAATTGGTTTTTTTCAAGCATTCCATTTCAAGTATTGAATATTGAATGGAAATATATGACAACAACTAAATATTTAACTTTATATTCAAATAAAACATATTAATTCACAAAAATAAATACAAGTAATTATGAATCAACAAATGGTACTCTTTTCCTTCAACTACTGAAAGAAAGCTTCCTTATCACATAGTAAATACTGTCTCTAAAACAAATTAAACATTTTTACTTAATTATAAAGTATATTCTCGTATACTAAAAATTATTTAACAACTTGCGGTATATGTACATTTCCAAAAAATAAAATAATAATGCAGTTGTATAACAAATCTCTGAAAGATAAGAAGTACTTTAACTTCAACTAAATTAGAACGGAATTTTAGATTTTTTAATAAATCTTTGAAAACCAGCTAATAATTTTCTTCTCCAGTCTAATTCATTTGACTAATAAAGGCTAAGTTGAACCAGTGATACTTTGACTGCTGATTATTCAGATTATATTATTGCAATTAATTTTAATTTAATCCTAATTGAAAAATGATGTTTTCTTTATATAAATGTTTTTTTATATAATTTTTTTATGAACAGGGATATTCTTCCGCAGAGGGGATCTAAAATATCAAAATGACGTCATCACATAACTGTACCTTTTATGTCCAAGTTTTTTAATATATATGTCGTTAGTGCCGATGGCTCCATCCACCGATGGTCGAAAAACGCATTACAAAATTTTCTTAATTTTTTGTATTATTTTACGTAAAAAATCATATTATTGACATTAGGCAATATATAGGCACTAAATTATAACAGTTATATATGGCTCAATATTTGCTTTAATACACATCATGTTTAATCTGAATTGGTGCCACGGTGTAATTTTTGAGATATTGCAATTTCAAATGGAAATTTAAAACAAAAAAAAAAAACATCAAACTTTCAAAAAAACCGCTATAAGTATAAAATTTTCTAAAACACCCTGTATATTATTATTACACCGTAAAAAAGGTTTCTTTACACTCTTTCCAACGGTATATAATAAGTATGGTATATGTTGGCAAGTAGCCCTACAAAACTGAAACAACAATTTTATACCTTATTTCTCATACATTTATTAAGCCTTTTGTTTTCCAGTTGAAATATGTTTGTAAAAATGTAAGAAGGATGCACTTCAGAGTTGGATACTATTATGGAGATATTATGTATGTTAAAATATAATTAGGAAAAACCTAAAAGTATATTTTATAAATTATATTTTTTTATCAAGATATGACCAGCCAGGGGTTGAACCCTAGATTCTTCGAATGAAAGTTCGACATCCACCACTACGACATCGATCGGATTTTTATAGAAATATTTTTTCACATCTTCCCTAAATTATTTTGTAATTTTTTTTTTTAAAGAATTTAATTCAAGAACTTAATCAAATCCTTATTATATAATTTTTAATATCCTTATATTTTTAATCTCTGAATCAACTTCTGTTTTAATAAAAAAATTATTTCTTCTTTCTTAAAAATTTATTATTTTGACATTCCTTTTAAATTATTAAAAATTCCTTTTGAAAAAAAAAAAAAATAACACAACAATAAAAAACTTAAATATTTAATAAAAAAACAAAAAAAAACATTTCAATTCAAGGACAAGAAAATTATTATTTTATTTCATTATTTAATAAATAATTCCTTTTGTTATTCATATAATATTTATGTCCAATTCTTTAATATTCTTAAATCATAAAAATAAAACATTTTTTTTTTCTTAAATCTTATAATATACTAACAAGAACATTTTAATAATTTTTCTTTTGTCTCTTTTCATTTCCTCTTTCTGTTCTCTTCTAATCGAAAACAACCAACAATAATAAAATGAAATATTTTACACAAAATTAATCAATGCAAAAGAAAAACATTTTTCTGACAAATTATTTAACATTTTTCAAAAAAATAAATAAAACAAAAAAAAAAAAAAACAGAAAGAGAAAGAAGAAAACCAAAAGTAAGATAGAAAATAAAATAAAAAAAAATATTTTCCAAAAGAATTATTTTTGAAAAAATAAAAAAATAACCCGATTTCTCAAACCATTTGTTTTTGTTACAAATTATTTCTGATAATATTTCAGATTTTCCAAAGATTAAAATCCTCCCTCTCTCTTTCTCTTTGTCTTTCTCTTTCTTTTTGTTCACCAACTAAAACTAAATAGAAAAACCCAACAAAAAAAGTTTATTTTATCCAAAAAAATTTTATTCGATTTAAAGGTTCTGAGATTGACATTTTCTTTCTCTTTTTTTCTTGTGTTTATCTTTTTTTTTTGTTTTACTTTTATTTTTATTGTTGTTGTTATTGTTGTTGTTATTATTGTTGTTGTAATTTTTATTTTGAATTGCTTTCGACAACAATGATTGCAAAAATGTGAATAATTTTGTTTTTTTTTTTTGAACATTTACAGTTACAAAAAAAAATAAAACGAGATTTCAAACGCCACACAAGAATATAAATAACTCTCTTCAAAAAAAAAAAAAAAAACGAAAAAACAAAAAAACAAAAGAAAGAGAGCCTCTCTAGATGAATGATGCAAAAGATTTAGAGAAGAATTGAAATAACTGAATTTTTTTTTTTTTGTGACAATTTCGATAAAAAAAAAAACAAGGAAAAAAATTTTTTTGATAAAAAATTTGATAAAAAAATCCAAAAAAAAAAAAAAACAAAAGTTTTATTTTTTACTTCAGAATTATTCTTCTGTTTTTTTTTTTTTTAAAGCATCTGCAATAGATTTTTATCACTGATAATATTGTAACATATTTACCGTAATTTTTTGTCTGCTTCTTTATTTGTTACTTTTTTTTTTTGTGTTTTTGTTTCGCTTATCTTAAAGTAATATCTTTTTTATTTTACACTAAGCAGCTGAAATATACGTATATTGGTAAAAAGTTCATAGTAATCGTTATTTAACAAACAATATTGAGTCATTTGAGTTTTTTCCTAATGTTTTGGTAAGTTATAAGAGGCTTCCACAATGTCTAATAAGAATCCAATGTCGGGAATCATAAATTACAGAAAAATTAAAGATTACAAGAGATTACAACATACAATTTTACGTACAAAACCTAAATACTTTATTTCTAAGTAATTTATAATTTATCACCTTATGGAACGGTTTGATTTATATTATTACATTACGATATACACTATTGAGATATAATGAATAATGATATAAAAGTTATTACTATTACGATATAAATCATCTGACTGATCTAATCGATGTTCGAAACTAATATCTTTCGTTTAAAATATCGATGATTTAAGTACTACGTCATTGATCTGATTACAAATATTATTTTAAATCCTAGTATACTTAAATACATTCGATATACATTCAGCTTCATCAATCTCCAAACTGTTGGATATTATGTGAGTTTTTTATATTATAAATAATTTTAATTCAAACTTAAGATTAATTTATTCATTAATAATAAACAAATATTTTGTGTAAATTCAAACAAAGAAATAGCTCGAATTTCGAGCACAGGGCGGTACTAATTAATAAAAATATCATAATTTTTTTTATTTTTTATCTTGTAGGTACACACTTTAAATCAATTGCTCCAAATATTCTTTAACATACCTTTCACTTCTGTCAAATTCTACTTTGGAAGCATTTCAACCCTTAATTCGGTTCCAGTGAGGTTTGAAAAATTAAAAAACATCAGCAAAAAATAATAAGTACAAATTTTGATTGTTATTAATAAAACATTTTGTATTCAGTGAATACATTTTTAAGCTACTAATTGTACATTACAAAGATATTTAGGATATATTTTTGTAAACGATTTTCCTTAAGTTTTTTGTTTTTCTTTTATTGGTCGCTTTTGTTTTTTGCTTTTCTATTTTTTTTTTGTTTTTTTTTTTATTTTATGTTTTTATTTTTATTTTTTTTGTTAAATGTCTTTTGTGTGCCTTGAAGGAATTTATTTGATTTTATTTTATTACAGGAAGGTGTACAACATACACGAAAAAAAAAAAATAAAGTGAAAATATTACAATGCATGAATTGCCGATTATCTTAACAACTTGTATATATACATAAGTATATTTATATGCATCTATATCTATATATGTATAAGTAGTTGCTAGAAAAATTTTATATGAAAGGATGCAAATATCTTTAAATTTAAGATATCCTTAGTAATTCTTTTTGTTACAGTAACGTTACAGTAACTACAAGGTTACTTTGAATAATATATGAACCTATAAATAGACAATTAAATCAATATTTAGATTTATAAATACAGTAAAAGAATATTTTAAAAGAATATAAACAATAAAAAGTAAGGATTTAAAAAATTGCATTCACGGATACGTCCCCGATATGAAATTAAATAAATATTGTCCTGGCAAAACAGTAGGGAACGCAAATGAACTAATGAACTAATAGAATTAAATGGGTAATTGTCTAATAATTTTTATTATGTTATAAGTTAAATATTTTTGTAATTAAAACACAAATTAAAACACAGTTTTCCTTTTAAACAACTCCAACGTAGCATCAGACAGTAACACCTGTGAAAACTCATATATAGAAACGCATTTGTTGTGGGGACTTCTGTGTTATGAATCATCTAATGTGTTCGCTTTTGCGTAATAACGGCTTATTCTATAATTCCTTAAAATTCGAAATGTTCCTTTATAGGTTCATCTTAATCTAGTAACCCTAAGCTCTGCAACTCCTCCTTTTATATCCTATTTCCTTTTCAAGTAAACCTATCAAAAATTTCGACGACATTCTTCGCCTGTAGATATGCAATTCACTAAGCTGATTTAATTATATATTAATAAAGCTATGTATACATAATATACGAAAGAGACTTTCCTATAGTGGTCAGTAAGTGGACATAAAAACTGTAAATATTTTTGATTAGATAAATCTTGCAGATTCTTAAAATTTTTTTATTAAATAAAAATAATAAAATAATTTAGACGATATGCTGCGCCTATAGATATGCAATTCACTAAGTTATTTTATTTAAACTAAGTTAAAATATATTAGTTATTATAATATATTTTTATAAAGTTTTGATTTCGTACGTTTTAAATGTTAAAACTGTATTTAATTATTTTCTTAAATATTAAAATTTTAATAAATTATGGACTAGAATTTACCGGACCTCTGAATAAAGTTAAGCAATTGTTTAACAAGTCTCTGAAGCTAAAAATATACTTCTTTCCTGTATACATTTTTTTGTGCCGGCTTTTCTTGTTAATTGCAACCCCGGTAACTGAAAAAATGCTGAGGATCCCATAAAACATACCCTATGAAATAAAATATAGTCAAACCGATGGACAACTTAATATAAACTTCTAAATTAGAAAATATATTATTTCAGATACAGTTTCATTAAAAACTTAACTACTACTAAATATATATATAATATAATAAAGCCTTAAGGTGGATAATTGAGAATGAAATCAAGAAAAAATATGTTCGTGATAAGAATATAAAGACAGCACAGTTAAAAAAAAACACACGAACTTAAGAAACTCTAAATAGATGCAGGCTATCCATACATATTTACTTATTTTTACACTACTAATGTACGGTATATTGATCCTGTGTTTTACTTTAAAAGGATATTAAAGCAAAGAAAAAAAAACATATAAAACAGTTAAGTTATAATAACAATAATAATAAAAAATTAAGGACTCACTTAATCGATCCAAAACTAAATAACTTTTCTTTGAGGTTGTGCTATAATAGCCATATGTAAGTTAAGTTCATTATACATATATATATATAAACACATATATAAAAAGTTTTTTTAACTGCTGGAGGGTAAAGGTCATTATAATGAATATTGTTTTAATATTTTTGATATCAATAAAAAAAAAAATAAAATTTTGGGAACCTTAATCATAAAAATGGCATAATTGGGTTATGATACGTGTCTATCAAAATTCAGTCAAAATCAGTTAAAAATAATATATGCTATATCTAATCAGTTAAACATACTTTATATCATATTTTATATCTTTAGATATTTGTTCAAAAAATTGTGATATATATATATTTTATAAATATATTATTTCTCTTGTAAATACTTTGTCTTATCTTCTAACACAAAAAACCATCCTTTAGTACTCTATGTTAGAAGGCATGTGTGTGTTAATAAAGTTGTGTGAGAATTAAAGGAGTATCAGGTTACAGAGACCATTCTATTGGTAAAGCACGAGGAAGTTTGAATATTTTTCCTTTAAAATTAAGTTACTTTAGATGAATATCTGTCTGAGGAAACCTAAGTCTTCAAATAATGAAGAATGCAGCACATTTTTTCATAATTCAATCTATGCTGCCGATGCTGCTTCCTTCGGTTACCTGGGACGAAGTATAAAGGGTATTCTACATAAGCAAAAATATTACGAAAAGAAAGAGGTTTATTGCCAACAGCGTATTATAGAGTATTAAATGAATATTGCTGATATATGCTGATTAATTAGATAATGCTGATTGTTAGGCTATTCAGAACAATAGATCTAGACTTTCAATATTTTTGAAATTCAAAGAAATTATTGATTTTACCAACCCGCATTCATTAAATATTGAGTACTTTCATTTCCAATACATTCGGAATAGATCACACCTGCTGCAGAGCAGCTTTTCATGTTGGTTTATCCCTTATAGCTTTTGGATCTAAACTGTTCCAAAACCCATGGTCATACATACCATACTTGAGCTATAAACTTTTTACTTATTAAAAAAAACTTCTGAGAAGGTTTTAATAATAATTTAAATTTAATTTGTATATTAACATGTCTGGTCCCTCTCAATTAACACTATTCTGTCCTCCAAAGTAAAATAATCAAATAATCCCCTGTTCCTCCGTATTACATCCTCCTGCTCCTGTCAATCGTCGAGGTATTTTCTTTTGTCCAAATTTAAAGCAGCAACAAAAATCCTTTTCGAGGAAGATATAAATTAATAAAATCCACTCTAGGAGTTATTACAAAATAAGTTATATGACAGTTTTAAGGGATTCTTCCTGTATAAAATACCTAAGCAAAACCTTTAAGTTTCAATAAAAAGTTTTTTAAAAAATTTTTAAGTAAATCTGCCATTCCGCATTTTTTAACAGAAAGAACAGAGTATTTCTTCAATCAAATCTCTGATGATTGCGGCATTTAAGTGAAAGCAATAAAACAAAAGAAGAAAATCAATTGTCAACATTTTTCTAAACAAAAAAACAAACAATTTCTTTTTTTTAAAGTCTGATAGATACTTTTAGGGAATAAATTCATGTATTCCTTAAAGAGCAATTAATAATGAAAAATTGTGTGTGTTAATGTATTCTGAATTGTTTTTTTATGCGTCATTTGATGTCTTAAAGCAATGATATGGAAATACATTGTTCTACAATTACCTAAGAATTTGATTATAGAAGATGCATGTCTTCACATACAATAATGCAATTTTGGAAAAATTTAAAAACCATTTTCTTGATTTTTGAATTTTTTCATGCATTAAATTTTTAATTACATCATTTAGGGAAATCAATAAATAATACACAATCACCTTTGAGTGCGCTTAAAGTTCTTTTTAACTGTAAATTACAGTCGTGTATATAACTGCGTATATTTTTTTAACAGTAAACATATTTTATTGTTATCGTTCATGGAAAGAAAGATTAAGCAATGTTGCGATTTTTCTGGAATTGGTATAGGATCCGTGGCTTGTAATATAATAGCTCAATGATTAATATATTCTACAATTAATTCTGCAAGATAAAACTGAAGGAAGAAGCTAGAGCACATGTCGCATGTGTTTTGGCGCAGAGCACATGTCGTGGCTAAAAAATATCAGGCAATTGACAGGTCTCCAAACTGTGCGAAAATTAGTATTCACTTTTATTCTTACTAAATTAAAACTTGGGCTCTTCAATCTCTCCTTACCACGTCTATATTTATTTATTTTTCTATTTATTAGGAACTACGGTGTATTGAATAGGATTATTTATTTGGTACTAGGGAACGGTAGCTGTAATTCTTGTTTCCAATTTGAAATTTGAGGTGCTTTGATCACGTATAAATTTGAAAAGAAGAATTTGAGCCCAGTACCTTTCGTTTAAAAGGTTGATGTCCTTACTACTATGCGATTGGTCGAATATGCCATGTATTTCGAAAAACCTTATGTATATTACTAAATTTTCAAATTAGCGACAAAACCTTAAGCAATTAAAACGGTAGAAGGGAATTAATCATACCAGACAACTTAGCGATATTATTAGACAACTTAGATATAATCCTTATACAGTTCTGGTATAACGCTCGACAGTTAACAGACTTTTATTCAATATTTACTATAATCATTTGTACTCAGATAGTGCTATCCTTACCTCTTCAACACTTATACAAGTATAGAGCTTGAAGTAAGACTCGTCTATGTTACGTAAAATACAAATATAATATTACCCTTTTAGATGACAAATTATAAGCCAGATACTTCGACACTTCCGTAATATTTTGTATACTATTTTCTATAAGTAATACATAAGTGGATGTAAAAGTACATAATTAGGGGTTGAGTACGAAGTCCTGAAAATTAAATCCGCAAAGACAAAATCTCCAAACAATTTTTCCCATACAAAATCACCAAGACAATATAGATCTGTAGCCGATATAACTTGAATATTAATTTATTAGATTACTAACTTTATGAACTTTAAAAGGCTATGCATTTTTCGAGTATAATATTGATGGATCGGAGACAAACTTAGCAACATCATGACATACCATCAATAAAAATTATTTAACTACAGAAACTGTTAAAAAATCATTTAAATCTTCTATTCTTCATTTTGATATTTTTTTAAAAATTTTTTAACCCAAAAACTCAATATTTAAATTTTTTCTAAGAATTCTGAATATCTTAAAAACAGTTAATAAATTCAGCCTTAAATACATTCAGTTATCTTCATAGTACTTCAAGCATATATATATATATATATATAACTCTTGGCAATATTACAAACATAAATCTACAATACAAGTTAAGTTAAGTAAATGCACATAGTATATAAAAGTATACATACATACATACATATATATATATATATATATATATATATATATATATAAATCTGAACACGGTTCTGGAATGACTATAAGAGACAAACAAAAATGGCAGCACAATACAATCTACTTTTATAACAGACAACAAAATCAGATACAAAAGAAATTGCAAAATACAAATTTGAAAATTTAATTTCCTCCTTAAACAAAAAAAAAACACTACAAATAAGAAAATCTATTTTCCTCTTTAATTTTCCATGAAATTATAAATTTTCTTGATTTTTCCGTTTTTTTTAAAGATAAAAAAAAATTTTTATATTTTCTACTTTTCTATTAAAGTTGTCTAAAATTATTGATACTAATATAGTTGTATATATAGTCATCTATTTCCTGACATTTTATCTTTCAAACGACTATTAGATTTTGAAAAAGAATCTAATAGAATCTTTTCCAATGTGTTGGATGAATTTTAAAAAATTGGAAATGGATTTGTATAGGGAATGATTCAAAAAAAGTTTATAATCAAAATATCCATTCTAAAATGTTATTGAATTAAATTCTAGCTTGATTTCTAAACAATTCATTGAAAAATAATTAAATTTTTCCAGTTTATTTAATTAATTTGATAGTCTAGTGGAGATTAGATTATCTAACTATTAGATAATAAGTAGGTCATAGGATTGTTTCGTTATTCAAGACATTATTTGAGCATTATTTGGTATTTACCAAGAATTGCACATTTATTAATCGGGAACGGCACAAAATCTGCAAAAACAGAATCTTTAAAGTCAAAATCTCCAAAAGCAAAATCTCCAAACCCAAAGTCTCCAAAAGAAATGTTTCATGTTTAAATAATATATACGCAATATTCTTAAGTAGAACAGATTTTATAGTTCATTTACAAAATCAAGGTTTTTGATTATTGTTTTTGCAGATTTTAGTTTTGGAGATTTTGTTTTGCAGATTTTGTCTTGGAAATATTGTCTTGGAGATTTTGTCTTAAGAATTTGTCTTTGGGGAATTAATTTTGGTGATTTCGTACTCAACCCCTTTTTATCTAATATTACGTCTATTTATATATTAACTATATGCTATGCTTTGATGCAAGTACTTTTAATCGGAGAATCGGAGCTTCAGTTTTTGATGGGAATTGTTGTTGTTTCATGTCTAAGCAATAGGCAATGATACTTGTTACCGTACTAAAATATTCTCGACCTTAACCCTAGTGTACATTTAATCGTGCATTGAAATACCTGTGAATAGTTTGTTTTAACATTTCATTCGACATTTTGTTGACAATTTAAGTTTTGGAATTTATTTGGGGTTTAGAATTTATCGAGAGTGGTTTTAGTTTTTAGATTATTTTTTAGCCATAGTGGTAATATTTTACCAATCAACATTTCTGACAATATACCAATAAACCGATCAATATTCCTGTCATCTATAATTTTGTACTTTGCTTTTTTACAAATTTTATATTTTTCACTAGGCCAGTCACGCCAATGGTCGATACATTGTTACGTGCTTACCCCTAATGAATAATGTTAAACCAACTTAATCATTAGGAATAGGGGTAATGTAAAACAAATTTAATCAAAAACTATATAGAAGTCAAACACAAAGATATTGTAAAAAGAATTTTTTTTTACTGTAAAATATAAATTCATATATGGAGTCTAATAATTAAAGGTCACAATATTTGATTTATAACAATGAACCTCAGAGATCGAGTCTAGCAAAAAAAGTGAGGTTCTATATAATTAGTCAGCTCCTTTAAAATATTTTCCATAACTATCCAAGTGACAATGAAATGGACAAACGACAATGAAAAAATACTATGAAAATCATTAGTTTAAAAATCTTGAAGAATAAACGCTCCAGAAAATCCATCCATTTTAATAGATACGGTGAATGAAATAAATTCGAAATTCTGACACAAAAAAAGAATAATTAGAAACTCTCATAAGACTGGCAATTCTAAAACAAACAAGAGATAAAGAGCATCCTAATATTGATATAAACAAATTACACTTTTCCTTAAAATATTCTCTTGCTAATGAGTTGACTTTTGGGAGCTGATGAAAAAACCAAAATATGATAAAAATTCTCCAAATAGATTTGAAAAGCAAATGAAAATTTATTCTAAACTCTAAGGTAGCAGCAGCAAAAGTTCACCAGGTAAACAAATAATCAAACTAATGAACATAAAATGACTTTCATATTATGTATATATATATATATATACATATAAGAGCCTTTATTCCTTATAGATATATCCAAATAAAATTCAAATACATTACTATAATGAAGGTTAGTAGTTCTTGATATAAATTATGTCATTATAATACCGTTATTTTTATATAATAGGTAAAGATATATGAAGGTTTCGTCTACATATATATATATATATATATATATGTATATACAACAGAGTTCTGGCAATAAATTACTTTCATTCCCGTAATAATTGATTGTCATTTATTTTGTACATAGTATGGGGCTGTTCTTTTATATTATTGCAGCTTCATTGCAATTTTCTATTCTTAAAATCATTTTTATTTTTACTTATTCTTTTTTTCAAATTTCCAATATATGTATACATGAAAATATATATATATATTGTACACCTGTAGTTTATTAAAAGCACAAAACTATGTATAAAATCTAAAAAAAATTTCTTTTTCATTTATTCCTACAAGTTAAAAATAAATCATTAGAAATTATTGTATCATATAGTTTTGGAAATGTCCTTAGCAGGACATTTTTATCGTTATACGTTACTATACATGTTTCCTATTTTTTTTTTTTATTTTTTTCCTGTGGCTTCAAAAAATTTTAAAAAAATTATTTTTATTTTTCAAAATTTTCAATTTAATTTAAAAAAAAAAAAAAAATCCTGACAGTTTCAATATTTGACCTAAATTTTAAAATTTCTATAAGATATTTTCCTATATTTCATGGATCTTGTTCACCTGTTCACCTGCTATTGAAATAATCAAAAGAAATTGAACATTCGATAGGTATATCGTTAGCTTCAGGGGGTGAATGAAAATTTTTACAAAATTTATTTGAAAAAAAAATAAAAAAAAAAATAAAACAAAATATATGTGTAAGTTGAAAATTTATTTGATTTTCCGCTGGGATAAATATATACGTTATTAATTTTCGAGGTCACATGAAACTGATTAAAGTAGAGTTATACTATTTGAATTTTAAGTTATTTTTCGAAAATAAATTACATAATATACTTGTGTACATGTCTTTTTACTTTCTGCTAGAAGAAAGGTATATAGAAATGATATTCAAGTTAATAGTGACAGTATTGTTGTCTTTTCTTGAATGAAATTTGGAACGCAGAAAATATTGGTAACATCGTATAGATACCGACTTTTGGTATAAGACTGAAATTTTGAGATGAATTACAGTGGGAGTTTTAGTACTTTTCACATACCTTCTGGGATCTAATAAGTCTAACTGCAAAACTAATAGAGATAACACTGATCGGAGCATCGAAACAAACTAAAAATTGTAGTAACCACACAATCTAAATTTGCTACTAAAAGTATTCCAAATATAGGGTGTTTCAAAAACAATAAACAAAAAAATTCTTAAACAAGCATGAGTAGATAAAAATAAATCTTTTAATTGCACTTCTCCTAGAGAATCTTTTAAAATTTATAAATTTTTTAATGAAAAACACTAGAAAATTTTATAGTTCCATATTTCGAAAACAGGGCCAAAAAGACCTTCCCTACAATATATATTTTTTTGTTTATTGAGGGTCATACCTCAATATCACTGACAGCAGTATAAGTATTTTGAGGACAGCAACGAAATTAACACTCCTAGAATTAAATAAATCGAAACTTTTTTAATTTCTATTTGTCAAGTGGTGTACACTTCTTTACACTTATATTTATTTTTAAAGTAATTTTATTTTTTAAAATTAAATTGAAAAAAATTTTTGGAATTGAAAGGATTGAAATGGAAATTCAAATACACAAAATAAAATATTCCATATTATAACAAAATAATACAATGTGATCTTGAACCTTTCCAACCAAACTAATACACATATAATAAAGTTTGTATTACAAATCTAAAATGAATATTTCATGTATTGACATTAATTGTTTAGTCATACTTAGGTACACGTTGGAATCAAGGTATATTCTCCTATTGAAATATCAATCCTTAAGGAGGCCTGGGTGGCATTTGAGCGCCATCCTTTCACGCGAAGGCATGGATTCGAATTTCAGTAAAAGTAAAAAAACTTTTATATGGTTTTCGACTCGGCTCAGCTACCTTTCGCTATTGGGTTTAAATTAATGGCTTAAGCAATAATTAATAATTTAATTGAATAATATAACTCACAGATATAGAATACAATATAACTCTAATACAAGGTTATTATAATTTAAACCAAATAGAACGGTATATATTGAAAATCTTAGAAATTTCTACATGTTATAAGGTGTAGTACTATCTCATGTTTAAATTGTATGTGAAATTCATCTGATCAGTTCTAATTATATAAATATTATAATTCAACTTGTTTTGACATGCATTGTCAGGCTGTTTTACCTATAACAGTAAACAGTTAGCACGCAAGAGCCAGTAAAAAAAAAAAAGATAATTCTAAAAAATCAGAGAAACGGTCAGTAAAGTTAATTTAAGCCCCTCCAAATCGAAATACTCAAGCATGTTGATAATTAGCGCTGCTAAAATTATGTATTCTAGCTATTAATAGAATAGCTGAAATTAGAATTAGAATAAAATATTTTCTGTGACCCTTTCAAGTGACCCACATCGTTTTTTTCTGATACTGACCCGGAGGCATAAAATACTGCTAATGTCAATTTCAATAATCGTATTCTAAAATAAAATAACGACTTATGATAAATTAACAAATAGTATAAGAATTCCCATTTATATACAAGAAACTGACAGCATAATTTAGTGTGTAGAATATTTTTAATAATTTTATTAGATGTAAAATTTATATATATTTACATGTTGGCAAGGTCTGGCCCAAAATCTTGTGCATTATGATCTTGTACATTTCAAATTTCATTTATTTTTACAACATTTCAAAAGCTTTGTACAGAAATGAAAGACGAACTTTGTTAAACTTATTATCACATTTTTCAAAATATAATTTATATTCTACCTATTATGATATTTGTACTCAATCATAACCATTTTACTTAAATAAAACCTCATATATTATGATAATATAAATATATAAAATGTAGTTAATTATATTTTTTCTAACTATAAAGTTATTAAAATTAACATTCAATCACTTAGCATATTATTGGATAATTTAAATTCGAGTTCGCCATTATGAAATATTAAATAATTTCACATTAATCATCATAATAAATATCAAAACAAACATTATTTCAAATATATAAATTACAAAAATATCAAATTAATTTTATTTACATAGACAGAACTATGTATGATAACTATGATTGAAAAGTAAAAACTATGTCATAAATGATAGTTAAAACTATTAAATAAAATAAAACACTGCATTATGACAATATTTTAATGTCTTTTTATATGGTATCATTTTGATAAATTTTTACAATATATATAAATGATAATAGCTTTTTTTTTGCACAATATAATAATATTATTATACAGAGTACAGAGTGTCTCATACCTTACTCGTATAAGGTTTCATGTTGAAATAACCTAAAAACAGTAAATAGAACAAAGAAAAAGTTAAATTGAATTAGAATAATTGATGTATAACAGAAGTTTTAGACATTTATAATATTGACTAGCTAGTACCCGGTGCGCGTTACTGCGCCTCTCAATGGAGGTTTAATTCAAGTTAATGTTACTGCAAAAAGTTAACACAAAAATTACACACGGTTTACACATGTAAATTTTAAAATGTATGAAAGCAATCTTTTTAAAACGATTTTTCTAGGATTATCCTAGGATTTTTTGAAACTTTCTGTAATTCAAAGCAGTACAAACTACTTTCCAAAAATTTGAGGTAATTTACTTCCAAAAAAATTTTTTTAACCAATCGTAGGACCGACGGTCAACAGTCTCAACTCCATTTTCAAGTTGCTTCACACATATAAAATTTGAGGTCAACCGGTCAAATCGTTTCTAATTTAGAGTTAAGTAACGCAAAAATCTATTAAAACCACTGTGCCCCACTGGGTTAACGGAACTACACTTTCTCTTTGGGCAAAGCAGTATTGCGCAAAATTGGACGTAATTTGCTTCCAAATCACTCTCAACAAAATTTTTTTGAGGCTTTCTTTTTAGTCAAAGCAGTACTTCACAAATTTTGACAATATTAGTTTCCAAAATTATTTTGGCCAACCGTCGGGCCGACATGAGTTAACAAATTCCAAATCTGTTAATAGTGTCAACTCAATTCTCATAGGGGAGCACGTATACAAAATTTGAAGAAAATCGGTCAAACCGTTTTTCATTTAGAGTTAAGTATTGAAAAAACCTATAAAAAGCTGTTGGGCCCCAATGGGTTAATGCAATACAATAAAATTTTTTTTGGGGCTTTCTTTAAAGCCAAAGCAGAATTGCGTAAAATCGGACAAAATTTGGACCCAAAAATTTTTTTTACCACCCGTCGGCCCGACATGGGTTAACGAATTCCAAAACTGTTAATAGCGTCTACTCAATTCTCAAGGAGCATCACGTATACAAAATTTGAAGTCAATTGGTCAAACCGTTTTGAATTTAGAGTAAAGTATTGAAAAAACCTATAAAAAGCTGTTGGGCCGCAATGGGTTAATGGAACTCAACAAAATTTTTTTTGGGGCGTTCTTTTTAGCCAAAGCTGAATTTTGTAAAATCGGACAAAATTTGGACCCAAAATTTTTTTTGACCACCCGTCGGCCCGACATGGGTTAACAAATTCCAAAACTGTTAATAGCGTCTACTCAATTCTCAAGGAGCATCACGTATACAAAATTTGAAGTCAATCGGTCAAACCGTTTCGAATTTAGAGTAAAGTATTGAAAAAACCTATAAAAAGCTTTTGGGCCGCAATGAGTTAATGGAACTCACCAAAATTTTTTTTGGGGTTTGCTTTTAAGCCAAAGCTGAATTTCATTGAATCGGACAAAATTTGGACCCAAC
Source organism: Dolichopus griseipennis (assembly GCA_963082915.1). Lineage (NCBI taxonomy): Eukaryota > Metazoa > Arthropoda > Insecta > Diptera > Dolichopodidae > Dolichopus > Dolichopus griseipennis. Next base: position 66,237,011 of record OY720441.1, read on the forward strand.
ATTTTTTTTGACCACCCGTCGGCCCGACATGGGTTAACAAATTCCAAAACTGTTAATAGCGTCTACTCAATTCTCAAGGAGCATCACGTATATAATTTGAAGTCAATCGGTCAAACCGTTTTCATTTTAGAACAAAGAAGTTTAAATACTTGCACCACAGCCCCAACTTGGCGGTCTGTTAGAGCAAAATTTTTGGGCCACGATTTCTTTCCGTACCCAAAAACCCCTATATACAAATTTTCATGAAAATCGGCTGGGCAGTTTAGGAGTCCATTCGCTACAAACAAACAAACAAACAAACAAACATACAAACAAACAAACAAACAAATAAACAAACTTTCGCTTTTATATATATAGATTAATACGTACACTTACAACAAAACATAATTTTCTTATTTTTCATATTTTATAAAAAATTCAATCTGACCGATAACTCAATGGTAAAGCAGCAGCATTTCAATCGAAAAGTCTGGGGTTCAAACCCTGGTCGCTTTATATATATTACATAATAATAAAAACATGAGCATATTACAATAATTTAATAATAAGTCCAAATGTCGATTTCGTAGTGGATTAATACTATTAGACAATATTGACAATATCAATATTTATGTGTTATAACAAAATGGAGTTTGTTTGACGATTGATTAATTTTTTTCGGCTTGACAATTACGGCAAAATATAATGTTGTAAAAATTTTGCAAAGTGTTCAATGCACACCATTTAAAAAATGTCATTAGGCTGACCTGAGTACTTTCCTTCTCTAAATTTTTCAAAGTTATTAAAATTCTAAGGCGGTTCACCCTGTTAACATATAAGAAAATATAAGGTATATCTATATATTTACAAGTAACACATTAAAAATAGATTATAATAACAGATTTTTTTTTTATTTAAACAAATTTAATAAATAATATTATGAAGTAGGTACTCATGTGTTACTTTGTTTTTATCAAATGTAATTTGGATAAATATTTCAAAATTATTACAAAGTAATTTATCCTAATCCTGTATTCTGTTCTGTGTCTATCTATTATTGATTATTAGATCAAAATTTTTATAATAAAACACTAACAGTTCTAATGTTTTAAACTGAAGTAAACTGTTGTTGCATTGTATCTTTTAGGCTCTTCTTAATTGCTGGTACTTTTGTAGCATAAACAAAGAACAATTTACAAAGAAAGACGTATTCTCAATTTTGCAGCGTTGCTAATAATAAAAATCCCATTTGAATTTAAAGCAGCATTTCAGGAGTATATTATTTTAAAGGAGTATTTAGGGAGTACTGTATTTCAGGAAGTATAAATGCTTTCAAAAGAGTATAAGACTTCCAAAAGTAGTATAGATGCTCACCTTAAATACGAATTAGAACGAATAGTTGTAATATACAAATTATATGCATTTCAAAGGACACGTAGCAATAGAAAGTCAGCTATAAAATTACAGACTAAGAGGAAAACAAAAATTAATTTTCTTCAAAAATTCAAATTATCCCGAAAACATTCTCAGTGGCGCAAAAGCAGTTCGGTTCAATGTTAAACAATATGCAGGTAGAATATTAAAATTCGGTCAGAAAAGCACTCCTCAAATGCAGTTATAATGCAGTTTCCAATATAATTTTGTATAGGAAACGTATCAAAATCTCGCGAATCAAAATCTCGTGTATCAAAATCTCGGGTTTCAAAATCTCGCACTTTCTATAATTTTGTAGTTGAAATATTTTATATAAGTATGTAATAAAATGGGTGCATGGCACTTTATGCAAAAAAAAATCTCTAATGAAAAAATCTTAAAAAAACATTCCGAATTTTAATTCTGTAAAAAAAATCCCGAAAAAAAAAATATCGAGTTTTAGTTCTATAAAAGAATTTCGAATTTTTTAACTTATTATTTATAAAAAAAAAAGTTATAAAGCATTTTATAGGTGGATACGAAATCAGGGCTCCAATAACTTTTTAAACGGGGGTTTGGAAGCAGCACCCCTAATTATTTTAAATATTTTAAGTTTGTATTAAAATTATAAAGATTTTAACACGCGAGGTTTTGTACCCAACCTTTTTGTATACGCATAGATTAATTGATAGGAATTCTAGATTAATTTTTTAATAAAACAGCTTTTAGCTTAAAGTACTTTAAAACTAGTTCATATCAATATCATTAAAATTTTGTGATTAAGAGTTAGTACAACTATTGTGTGTCACCATTATTTATGCATTAATTTCTATCCAGACACGACACAATTTATCATTTATTATGTTATTTGCTATTACATTATTAATAATAATGAATTTTTTCTCTCAATTTGAAAACAAAATACAAAACATTTTTAATTACACTCATTCAAAATACAATTGACATTTTATTTCCTTTAACCTCTATATTTAAATTTTGACTTTGTCATTGTTCTTTTAATATTTCTCTATAGAATTTTAATGATTGACAATTTTTGAAATAAAATTGGGTCAACATATTTTTTAACCCCATTTTTTGTTTCAGAATAATTTACAATTTTCATATTTTTTACTGAAAAAAAATTGTATTAAAATACTGACCACATAATTGTAAAAAATACTGACCATTGAGAATTGAATATTGACTTAAAACAATATTTCCTTTAAATTTTTTTTCAAAATGGAAATTATAAAAACTGAAATTGAGTAAAAAAAATCATATTTTAATGAACTGGTGACTAGGTGACTAAAAATTTTAAATTTTTAGTATTGTTAATTGTTACAAATCGTTTAGTCAAAATCAAATTAATCTCCAGATCTTAGGTAGATTAAATATTTGATGTTTAAATAATAAATTTAATAACAATCCCTAAAGATTTCAAAAGTTTTATATAGTTTTGTAAAATGTATTTAACATAGAAATTAGTAGTTAGGGTCTCACTGAGGACGAACTTCTATACTTGATTAAGATGATTAGGATACTACATACAATTAATACGATTATATATCAATATAAAATATAATATTAAGTAAATTGTTTTGAACATTTTTTTAGAAATTACAAGGTAAAGTGTATTAAAGTTCTTGATGGCTAATTTAAAAAGGTTGGCTACGAAATCTCGCATTTTACATACAAATAATTTTTATTTTTAAATTAATTTAGGCGGAAATTAGGAAATTAATTTGAGCTCAACATCAATATTCTGTAAAAGGCGCACAATTCTGATTTTGAATAGATCTATAAAATTCCTTTTTACTTTTTTTAAACATACGATTTATGCCCAAACTCTCACTGACGCTGAACTGACCCTGACGCCGAACAACGCCGACCCTAATTTTTTATCCAACTCTAAGAACCGTCACAGTTTTTTTTTCATTATATGTCACCAACAAAGCATTTAAACAATTTTTCAAGTTTTCCCTAAGATTTTTAGACACATTCAATATTTTTAATACAGAGATTTTAGCAGACGATTTTTAGAAACACGAGATTTAAAAAGCACGAGATATCAATTTGCGAATTTCGATACACTCCCTTATTTTAAAGATGTACATAGTTAATATTAATAATCAATTTTAACTAAAAGTTTAAAAAAAAAATGATTACAGTACCAGAGAATTGTTAAATTAAATTGGTCATTTATTTACAGCATTGAATGAATAATAAACTTTGTATGGTTTATAGAATAGTGTCGTTTTACTGTCACTTGTTTTGAAAAAAAAATTAAAAAAAAAAAAAGAGTAAAACTATTTTGTATTTTTTAATAAAACAACATTTCAGTCTATAAATGAATATAAAAAGTTTTATTTTTAACATGATATATTTGGGACTTGATATTTAAGAGTCGTTTACAATGTTTTTATTTAAAAAATGTTTTTTTTAAGAATATTGTTTAAGTGTCATATGATGACATGGCAGGAGACATTAATTTCAAACCTTAAATTTATGTCAAAATCTTAAGACCATGTTTCAGGATTTGCGTCAACATTTTTAAAAATTGGCGCAAATAACATTGAAATTGGTCTTTATTTCAAATTAAATTGTTCGCAAATAATAATTAATTAAAATAGAGCTTAAAAGTACAGTTATTCAAATGGTCCGACTACTGCATCGCAAGAGTAGGGGTTAATTAAAAAACGTTTTTAATAAAAAAAAGGATTTAATTTAAAAATGTAAGACTATTTGTATTTGAAAAATAAAATAAAAAAATATTTTTTATCTTCAAACGACGATCGAACTTTTTTATACCCGAAGGCACTTCGCAAAGCTGTACACAATACAATTTTTATAAATTTATTGTCAGATTTCTAATATTAAGAATTCACTAAGTGACAGACTGAAAAACAAACCCATAAAAATAGGCAATCTAATAATATAAAAGTATGCATAAGACACCACATTCATTCGAAAATAGATAAATTTCATTTGACAAATGACCAAGTTCATGCAAAAAGACTAAAGAGTATATCTATATTTGGTATATTTTAAATTCTATGTACAGTTTGTTTATTTTTCAACATGTTATTCTTTTCAACTTAAAGTTTTAGCTTCGGTGCAGGGTCAGAACTCCCAGGGTCATAAGTCCCTTAGGGAATTATGACTCACTTAGTGGGACTTAAATTCCTGAAGGACTTATGACTCACTTTAAAATATTTACGTGGGACATAAATTCTTTTACAAGTGGGTCATAGGTCCCTTTAGGAAGTTATTTATTAAAATCAAAATTTTGAAATAAAATCTAAAAGTTTTCTCTGATCTTTATAATTTAAAGTATGATAATATAAATATATATATAAGTAAAATATTAAATGTACAACAATTTGTATTTATATATTTATCTATGCCAGATACTATATTAGGAAGCAATTTGGTTAGAATTCAAAATTAACCCTTTTTCCAGAGCATTCATGAATTCATGTATGCGAGACTTTGGTTACAAAATCAGGATTACCCTTTTTGCAAAATAGTCTTTCAAAATGTAGTTTAAATGTAAAATTTTGGTTGTTTTCTTAATTTTGGAAAAAGGGAATACTCTGATTTCGAATCCAACACCAAAATGTGTACCGGTCACTGATATTATATAATTAAAATTAATATTTTTTTTAATATTACTAATAATTTTTAATCTGAGAACTATATAAGGGAGTTATGACCACGCTGAATCAAAACTCCCAGGGTTATAAGTCCCTAAGGGAGTTAAGGCTCACTAGTATCCCTAAGGGACTTATGACTTTGGGAGTTCTGACCCTGCACCGTAAGATACAATTTAGAGCTCGAAGAAGAGATGTGGTCAGAAGTTTATCAAGAAATAGAGCTTTAAGGTCTAAGCGAAGAGATTTTGATATTTAATTAAAACTTTTAAAAGCTTCAACCATTTAAAAAAGCATGTCGATGACAGAATTATAAGACGGTTCGTCTTAAACTGCATTTTATATTCAAAAAAAACTTATAATAAAGGATTTTAAACAACCCAAAGCAAAATTTTATATTTAACTAGACCTTAAAAAATAACCTAACATTTGATAACTTAAAATTTTAACATTTAACATGATATAATTTTGTAGTTTTTTTTTTTTTTTTTCTTGTTTTTTTGAAAAACCATAAAATATTGGTAACCTATATTTGGAGATTCTCAATAGATTATATAAAGATATACATATCAAAATATACTCTATTAGGGATAAACCATAACAGGATACCATTTTTAATTAATTCATGCATTTTCATATAACGTTAGCATATAAGAGTACCTATATATGAATATGTATTTCACTAAATATACATAAGAAATTTGATGTCTTTTATATTTTTTATGTCCAAAAAAAAAAGAAAAAAAAATTAAAACATGGGAATTTTTTTTTTTTTTTTTTGTATTTTTCAAAACAAGAATTGACATTTTTACAGACCTTTGCACAATCATCCCTTAACACATACAACAATATGTACTCTAAATAAAATGTCAATATTCCATTGTAGGAAAATAAAATTTATTTTAAGTATAACTTGTTGGAGTCCAGTTTACATAGATAGAATATATTTTTATATGTAGGTATGTATATTTTGTTTTTCAATAATTTTAAATAAAATGCAAAATTGATTAGAAAAGACCACTCGGAATACTTGCAGTGAAAAGATAAAAGTTTTTTATTTTAAATAAATATATACAATAAAATTCATAAAAGTTTGAGTAGTTCTGAATAATATTAGGTTTTTAATAACTAAAACTTTTGGTTATTTGAATCCGTTTAACTGTAATCAAAGCTTACAGTTTCTTTAGAGTTATCGAAATTATAACATTGTTTTGTACTTAACACATTCGCCTTCACTTAATTTTTAGCAAGCCAATTGAAAAGATCACTTAATGTTTAGCAAGCCGACTGAATAAATGACTTAGTTTTAGCAACCCGACTGAAGAAATGACTGACTTTTAGCAAGGCGACTGAAATAATAACTTAGTATTTACAAGCCGACTGTAATAATCACTTAATTTGTAGCAAGCCAACTGAAAAAATCACTTAATTTTAAGCAAGCCGACTAAAAAAATCACTCAATTTTAAGAAGCCGATTGACAAAATCTCTCAATTTTTAGAAAACCGTTAACTGCAAAACACAATTAATTTTAGCAAGCCGACTAAAAAATCACTTAATATTTAATAAGCTGATTGAAAAAATCACTTAATTTTTAGCAAGCAAACTGGAAAAACCACCTAATTTTTTACAAGCCAACTTAAAAGATCACTTAATTTTTAGCAAGCCGACTGAAAAAAATCACTCATTTTTCCCGTGCATTTAAATCATGACGGGAATTGCCGAAATTATTTTTTTAAGTGGAAACATGAATGAGGGCAATTCCCGCAATTAAGGCGAATGTATTAAGCCATAATATTTCTAATCAATCATGCCATGTAAACTTTCCGTCAGTGTTTAGTTAAGAAAAGTCACCACTTAAAAATTTAGTGAAAAATTAAATCTGTATAAGACCAGTTAAGAAAATTTATAGAATTTTGGTATTTTTTCAAAAGATAAAAATCGAAGTTTCGAAATTCTGGGACTCGTTCGCACGAGTAATCTTAAAAGAAAAAGGTTATAAAAAAATATAAAAAAAATGCTTAGTTAGTTTGATTACTTCACAGTTTTCCCAATATATAGCTTTATGATTTTAAAATTTAATCTAATAGTGTGATTAATTCCACAACAGTTGGGTAATGAAATTTATTTAAAAGCAGATTCCAAATCGTTCTTCCAACCGTTCTTCTCAATAAGCTTCTTTAAAACTAACTTCAAATTTTTAAAAATGCGCCTGTCTTATTATTTTACGTGTTTATGTAACTTAGCTATAGTGTATATATATAAAAATACGGTTCAAAAATTTGTATAGCAGCTATTCAAAGATCCCAAAAAAAAAATTCTAATTATACAAAGAGTATTGCTGTGTTATATTCATTTAACGGCTCCATTTTTATTTCACTAGACGTAGTAAAATTTTCAAGATACGCAATAAGCTTGAAAAAATTGTATGGCTGCTGCAATAGCTACTCCAAAAAGTGGTCTATTTTTACAAAAAACGATGCTGAACCTACAAATTCTTCGGCGAATTTGAACATTTTACTATTTTAAATTTTGAGTTATCGTGCCGACTGACGAACGAACAAAATTAACAAAATTAAGTCAATTTACTTTTCGATGCAGATCCGACCCATAAACCTTGAGTCTAAATCTTTCATACTTAAATCGATGCATTATCAAGGGGAAGAACAATTTTAATTAGCCCGAGACTACTATTAACATGGGTAACTTGTAAGTTTTGCCAAAAGAGGACCTATAATTAATTGACGTCGCAAGAGAATACCCCCATACATAAAATATATATATATATACATATATACAAAAATAAAATTTAAGGATATTTTAGCTCACATATACAAGATTATAATATTTTGTGGGAATTTGTTTGGCATGTTGTCAACAAATATTATTATTACCATGGTGTTCTCGTTTATCCAATTTTTTTTATATTTTTTTTTTATTATTTTTAATGCTTATATTTTATTGTCTCAAGGATTTTATTAAGTACAATTTGAAGGATAATGTCCTCATACATATAGAAAACGAGATGCATTCTGATATTCATATTTAAAAATAAAAATTTTTCGCCTCAAGTTAAAAGTAAAAAATCGAAAATTTAATACATAAAAATACAAGCATTAAATTCCATTGTAAAATAAATGAAAGAAAGAGACAAAGGGATAGGAGTAAAGGAAATAAACTTATTCGGAATTTTTAAAAATTAAATATCGAAAGTAAACATTTTTAAATAAATACAAAAATAAGAAATTTTTTTTGTCAATTGAAGAAAATATTTGGAAATTTTATATGGTTTAATGAACGTCTGCAGGATTCAGCATCAACTTCTGATAAACGTGATTCAGCCAAATTTTTTTAGCAAACAAAACAATTTGATCTTATGTTCACACATCTTCGGTTTGTTTATTTATTTTAAATCAATGGTGCTTTAAAGTTTTGGCACATGTTCTCTAAGAAAATATTTTGGCATAAAATTTTAAAAATCAAAAAAGTCTGCTAAATAATATGACGTGAATATATACAAATAGGTTATTTAGAATCAAAATATAATTTACTGACTCTTACCTATATTATATGAATGTTTTATTTGGATCCGTATTCTTCGTTTTATTGTTAATTAACATATTTTTTTTGTTTATTCCTTTTCCACTCCTTCAAGGAGTATAGGGTATTTTCTAAGTCTATTTTGACTGCTTCAGTTTCTTTAATCGTTATATTCACTAAAGCGTTGATTACTCAGCTGTAGCCATTGTATAAGATTATGAATACACAAATGTTAATTTTGTGCGACATCTTTTATTCATTACATCTTTCACAAGAGAAATATTACGGCATAATTATACAATTTTACGGTATTTTTTTATTAGATATATACTGACTGGGGCTTAAACCCGAGTCCCTTCACATAAGAAGCGGCGTCTTTGCTACAGTTTTAAGAGTGTAATTGAAAAGCTATAAAAGCCTCCCAGAATCATTGTATTGGATTCACCTAGATAGTCTTAGACTTTCCCCACTATGTTCATCCCCTTTGAAAACAAAACTTGAAATGGCCCTTAAAATTTCTTATCCTAGGTGTATAACGCCAGTATTTCGATTAGTTTTAAGAATCAAGATTAGGAAATGAAATCAAATATAGTACGACTAGTTTGGAGTTCTGGATTAAGTTGTATATATATTTTGAGAGATATTATGAATATTTTGGTGTTCTTCTTAAACTCCTTTAAATTTTACACATACGAATTACCTATTTTTGAGAACACATTACCAAGTAATTGATTCCGTAATAGCATAATTCTAATTCAACTGATGGAGATCCGCCCTACTCGTTTTTTTACTTTAGCAAATTGTGAGAAGGAGATTTAATTGTTTGATTTCTTTAGAACAAGGGTTCTTCTCTTAAAAATATCTATAAAACTAAGTTAATGATGAGACTCTGCATACTGTAACCAAATATCATATGTATATATAATATTCTATTAAAGATATTATACTTTTTCATTAACTTTATAATATTGTATTACTAAAATGAAATTAGGGTCTAAAATGTGTCAACTTAATAGAGTACCAGGTGAGTGCAATATAGAAATACACCATATATCATTTAATTAACTACTATAGTCAAAATTGGAAATAAATAACCTTGTAGACTCTGGGTAATGTATGAAAGTAAGTCTAGGTTTTATGGTAATTTAAACCTAGTGCAAGAGGTACTATATTTTATGCAGACGTTCTCCATTGAAGCATTAGATATTAAATTATGTTAGTATGAAAAACAAGTTATATGGCAGCTCTAATCACGCCGCAGAGAAAGAAGAGTGAACATATTAATCTAGGTACTATATCGTTAAGAAAATTTATTCCATATAATTTAGTAATATATTACAGAATATATTTAATGATTCAAAAGATTAAAAATAGTTTAAATCGCTTTTAAGCATTAAAATAACAGTAATTATCAATTACGTCATCCAAAAGAATCTTGAAATTTTTCTATCAACAAAAATGTAATACCAATTAATTCTAATATTCTACTTTAAGTATCAAAATATCTAAACACCTTTTTTCTTTATTCAAAAAAATCTCAAACTCCCCCGGTAAAATCTCAAACTACAAAATAATAATTACAATTTAATTATTGTAATTAATTACGGTCACAGATAATTAAATTGAAATTAGCCTCTTTAAAATAATAACAGATATAATCGATAATTACTTAATTTATAATAAATAAATTTTCGTATTTTTTATTTATGTAAATTGGCAATCTTTTAAAAATAAACTGTTTTATGGAGGGACTTGATCCATGATAATATTTTTTTAAATGGTTCTTCTTAATTTGATTATTTCGTAAAACAAAAAGAATTTCTAAACAATGGGAAATATTGTATAGAATAATGAAATGCTGTTTCTTATCTAACTTAATGTATCGATTCATGACATGTTTAATAATCGATTAGTATTTTTTTGTTTTGTTTTGAAAATTATTTCTGGAAAATTTCGTTTTAATTGGAATATCAAAAATATTTATTAAAATTTATAAACTATCCTAATTATTAGATATTTTAGGGGAGAGGGTAGAATATTTTCAAAACTTTGTTTCAAGTAGAAATTTGATTCAAGATAAAGGGGGAAAATAGAAATTAAAGTTTTTGTTTACTCATTAATTGGTTTTATAATATTTTATATGCCTAGAAAAAAGTGGGGGATTAAAATGTTTCAATAATTTTTAGGTAAATTTAAAAATTTGGGGATAAAAATAACATAAAGGATCTTTTACACTATATTTTTTTCATGAAGGCATATTTTACGAATATCTAGAATCGGCGTTTAATTATTTAACATTTCAGTAAAGCAGTTCTCATTTGTGTTTTCGGAGTAATTTCCGAAAATAATAAAGAGTATTTTGATGGATTGCCTACGAATTATAGCATTTTAAAATTTTGTATCGTAAAATCTCACGATTTTTGATTAAAATTGATACATAATTGATTTGAATACAATTTTAAAACCATCTTCCAGATCCAAATATATATAAATCGCCTAAAAGGCAAAATCTCGTAAATTATATAAACATTCTGGAAATGCGTAAAAATTGATTTTCTAACCAAGTTTGGGTGTTTTGTATTTAATATGGATGCTGAAAAAAATTAGCTATAAGTACTGAATTCAAATGCCCACATTTAAGGTATGCATTTTGAATGTCCAAATGAGATTTATGAAATATATTAAAAAATTTTCGCATGTGCATTTTTTCTATCAATTTATCAAAATACTGCATTTCTCACACACTGACCATGTTTTCAAAAATTATTTTGAAATGCGTAAAAACTAATTATAAAATTGATGGTGTGTACCACGCTTTAGGTTTATCAAATAATGGATTTAAACTAAAAAGAAAAACAAGTTTTTGGGTTGCTAGGAGATATGGAACTAAAAAATTATTTACTAACATATAATGTGTCTAACTAACATATTACGTAAAAAAGATACTTTATATTCCCTTAGCTTCTATTTTCTTTCTTTATTGTACCCTTATCTGAACCCTTTAACTACAATTCTAATCTTTAACTTTCCATCCAATTTAATTTAGAATTTAACTACACCCAAAAAAAAATATTAAAATTAATATTAAATATATTTTTTCAAAAATTAATATTAATTTATATGAGGTTCAGAATTTCTCAAGAAAATTGTTTTAAAGTTTTCTCTGGAAAAACCCAAAAGGAAAACAATTGGAAAAAATATTTTATAATGGTAGACCATAATTAATTTAAAGTGTTGAGGTTTCTTGAAAATTTAATTTGATTTAACAAAATCTTATTAACATTTTAATCTATACATATTATATATTTATATATTATATTTAAATTTATATACTAAAAACTATATATTAATATATTATTATATACTTTATATATTTAATTCAAATTTATTGATGTTGATTTTATTTAAAATATTATTTTAAAGGAATTTTAAATGATGAAATCTTAAGTATCTGAAGAAATGCGTATGTTATAAAATCTTCAAAAATATTGTACGTGATATTTATAGATAAATTGTTTTTGATTTTACTTCAGATATAATTTGAAAATTTGTACATTATTTATAAAATATAATCATATTTTTGTATAAAAACATTTTAAGAATATTAATTAATTTTATTTTAATTTTCTTTTGAATGCTAATTTAAATACAGATATAAAAGTTTCAAAATATAAATATAAAATTTGAAATTAAATTTTAAATTATATAAAATATAAATTTGGTCTCTTGACTTCCTTCTTCTGTTATTACAATTTACAGACATTACGTTATGAAATTATAATTCTCTATATATTATAAATATTTAAAATTTATATAAATTTAAATTTTAAAATATATAGGATATAAAAATATTGAAAAGATCTAATAATAGAAAATAAACTAAATAGATTTCTTATTTCTTATGATAAAAGAATAGGTAATCAAATTTTGTGAATTTAAAATATTTGAATTTTTAAATAACTAAAGGAAAAGATTAGACATATATTAAACAGAGATTATAAGCTCTAAAAGTTAAAAATATGCTTTGTTTTATGCAATAAATACTTATGAGGTCCGAGATCTGGCTTATATACTGTAGAGCTTTTTTGAACTGGATCTTCTAATTTATGAGTCTTCTCTACAAATTGAGTCCCAAACTTGTGCTTTAGAAAAATTCAAGAAAAAATTCAATTAATTTATTCTGCGTTTCCTATTTAACCTATTATGATTGAAATTTTGAATTTGATCTTGCTGAACCCTTCAGTCATTGTACTGCACAAACAGTTTGGGTGTTTATTCCATTATTTTGGTTACGAGTTTCTACGTGGAGAGTTTTAGTAGTTCCAGATACCTTTTGAAGATATTTTTCTTCGTTAAGGTAAAGAGATCTATAATTATAACTTAGGACTCAATATAGAATTTGACAACACATTAACAGGGGCTCCTTTTAAAAATTTATTTCAAAAAAGCTATTGATACAATTAGATATTTGAAAATGAAATTTTCAAGCTCGACTTAAATTTCTATATTAATTAATAAACTGAATTGTTACAGCTACTAAAGTGGTTCTCTATATACGCAGAATCTTTCGGGATCTTTTTTGTGTATTCAAATGGGACTTGAAATCCTAGATTTCATTTCCTATAACAGTAGATTTAATTAAAAATATTATTTTCATTGCAATTAATAGTCAGTTTTATAAATTTTTTTAATTTTGTAAGTCATAGTTTCATAACCATACTAAGGGTGGTCCCACTATTGAAAAATGTTGCTCCATACAATTTTTTGAAGAAAAAATCAGGACTTCTCCTGATTCCCAAGATAAGGAGGCTTAAATGAAGTTTCAAAATTTTTTTTTTAGTTTTAATAATTTTACTCTTAACCTGTTTCTAGACTACTTATAAAATGTCTGTAAAATGTGTTCGAAAGATTAAGAAATTATATTTTAAACAAGAACCTATCTTTTACAGTTTCAAAACTGCGAGCTTCTACATTTAAGAAATCTTGAAATTTTCACAAATATTTTTTTTAGATAAACCACATTTTCGCTATGATGTTACATGAAAAAGTTTCAAAAATTTTATAACACAAAGTTTATTACTCATAAGTTAGTATGCAGTGGTATATATCAGTGCACTTAATTAAGAAACACCCTGTATAATTATATATAAAAATTCTTTACATTATTCAAGTAAAAATATAAGTTAATAATAATTTAATATAAGTAATAGTTTATGGATATACTGGTATAACTGTACCGGAGAAGATAATAATATTACATCCATTTATATGTAGTGCATATAAATGGATATGTAAATATTTTATACATAGCTTTGCTTTCGCTTCTCTATATTAGTTATCGTCTGATAACTTTATTACTTTATTATAATATTTATATTATATATTTTTATAATTATATTATCTTATAAAATCAAAACTTTATAATTATATTACTTCAAATATATTTAAAAATAAAATAAAAACATTTTTGAGAACCTATAATATAAATATTTTCATTAAATATCCTTAGGCTTTGTGATTGTAATATCTATCATTTAATTATTAAGTTAATAAGCTCATATAAAACTTTTTATAAATTTCAATTTAATTACCATTAACTTAGTATTTAAGTAATTGAGTTAAAATAAATATTAATAAGTTATTTTCAGAATTATTTTTATCAATAATGAGCATTTAATTTAAAAATTAATATAATCAATTAATTACTTATTAATTGTTATATTAATAATATTAATTATAAATGATTTTGAAAATAAATCAAAATATTTTCATAGTTTTATATAAAAACTCCTATACTCTATATTTCATTGCTATTATATTAATTCTACATTTAAATTAAACAATAATATTATTAAAATTTGTTAAAAAATTTAATTTAAAACTAATTTATTATTAATTTTTAATTTATAATTTATAATATAGCTATTATCCTGAATATCCTATTATCCATATTAAAAATGTTTTAAGTAAATTTTCAAAAGACTTTGTAAAAATGTGCTTTTATAGTTTCACTCTGTTCGTCCGTCCGTCTATCTGTCTGTCTATCTACATATCTACAAAAACTTTTACACTGTTTGAAAGAGAGAGAAGAAATTTTAGTGTACAGGTAAGTATTGCAAAAACAGTAATTTCATGGAATAACATTTTTCTGTAGTCCCACCCGTTACGGAGCTAAAGCCCCCCGAAGTCGAAAAAAGCCCTATAGTTAAATTTTTTTGGCCCTCATATCTTCTGAACGGCTCAAATTAGAAATTTTGGGAGAAGTTAGATCTTAGACAGCTGTAAGAGGTCAAAGTTTAAATTTTACTATTTTTAAGCACTTGTAACTTAAATACCCATCTTAAATTTTTTTAAGTAATATACAAAATTAAAAGCTCCAACATTATAATTCAACATGTTTTAAAGATTTTCCTTATATTTAAAAGGAGTTCTTAAAATAGAAGAATGAGTGTGTCTCATAGTTTTGACCATTTTTTCTTAAATAATAAAATTCTAATAAAAATTCCAAATTTTAGTGGAAGTGAAAAATTAATTTCTTAAACCTCAAAGTTTTTAGCGGGAGAGGTGGGGTTAGTATCTCAGCAAGCATCTTAAGTTTACTTAGTCAAAATTTCGAAAACCTCCCCATTCAATACCTTAAGATTTAAAATATTCCATTTTTATAAATCAGGAACGTAGTACAGTACATGCATTTCCAAAATTAAACTCAGTATGACACACTATATAATTTTGAAAACGTGTTTTTTTAAGACACCTTTCGTTTTTTTCATTACTTGCTTTTTTAATATTTTTATTGTTTTCATATCTTAAAAAATCATAAAACATTTAATTTAACATTTTTTTGCACCTTTATTTCTATTAGATCACATTTTGATAAAATTCAATTCAACATTTTTTTTTGTGTTAAAACCCTTCATACATACAATATACATCTAAGATCTAGATAATATCCATTTTTTACTCCTTTTTTCGTATTAATAGGTAAGCTTTTGAATATTTTCTAAAATACTTAAAAAAAAAAAAAAAAACAATAAACAAATAAAAATTTCCTCTAAACCTAAACTTTCCCATAAAAACATTAATGTTAATTCCATTTTAATTTGGAACCAAAATAAAATTCTTATCAAACTTTAAATCTCTATTTAATCCTATTTCAGTTTCCTATCAAAATAAAATGGTTTTTTATTAAAACGCCACCAGCTCTTCCCAAACCACCGCATCCTCTACACTTTTCAAATTCCCCCCCATAACTAAACACCACTCCAAGCACAAAAATAAAATAAAAAAAAAAACATATTTCCCGTGTTAAGTTTATATTAAATCTCTTTAACATTCAAATATCTATCTATATAGCATAATTATAGGTGCAAAATCAATTTTCCTTCTGTTTTTTTAATTTTTTTTGTTTTTTAATTTTTTTTTTATTCAATCAAACGGAGGAAAAATAAAAAATTTTTTATAACTACGAAAGAGAAAAAAAAATAATTCGAAAATAAGAAAAATAACAAAAAAAAAATAAACATTTAGATTCTTATCATAATCCTATTAAATATAGAACAAATAAAAATAATAATAATAAAAAAAAATAAAAAAAAGTTCCGATCGATAATTTTCAATTTTGATTTTTCCTTTTTTATGCAAACTAGAAAAACTTCATTCCATAAATTCTAAATTCGTCTGATAATCTCATTTCAATCAAATAAAATATCCGAACCCCATCTACTATAGCATATACATGTATACAAGGTATTTAAATAATAATAACAACAACAACAACAATAATAACAAATAATCAAACTTAGAAAACCTATTAAGAGAACAGTATTAGGCTATCAATACCAAGGTAAAAATAAAAATAAAAAAACAACAACAAAACAAATAAAAATGAGAATAAAGAATATGTCAAAAGATTTCAACCAATTGACTGACACCTGCTCAATTCTTTTCTATTTTTATTTTTCACAAGAAAAATTTTTTTTTTTTTTGTTTA
>OY720441.1:66253780-66434937 GCA_963082915.1 Dolichopus griseipennis
AATTTGTTAACCCATGTCGGCCCGACGGTTGGTCAAAAAAAAATTTTGGAACCAAATTTTGCCTAATTTTGCGCAGTACTGCTTTGGCTAAAAAGAAAGCCTCAAAAAAAATTTTGTTGAGTTCCGTTAACCCATTGCGACCCAACATCTTTTTATAGGTTTTTTCGTTACTTAATTCTAAATTAGAAACGGTTTGACCGATTTTTTTCAAATTTTGTATACGTGTTCCGTTTTGAGAATGGAGCTAATCTATTAAAAGATTTGGTTAACCCATGCCAGTCCGACGATTGTCCAAAAAAATTCTGGAAGCAAATTACGTCTAATTTTGCGCAGTTCTGCTCAGGGCAAAGAGAAGCTCTCAAAAAATCTTTTCAATTTCAAATAGTTGAGTTTCGTTAACCCATTGCGGTACAACGGCTTTTTACAAATTTTCTCGTTCCTTTACTCTAAATTGGAAATGGTTTAACCGGTTGACTCCAAAAAAATGGAGTCAAGTCTGTTAGCAGACTTGATGTTTGGTAACACATGTCGGTAGTAAAATCAACTTAAATTAAACCTCCTTTGAGAAGCGCAGCAACCCGCGCCGGGTATTAGGTATTTTAATATAAAATTTATATTTCAAATAAGATTTTCGAAAATTTCAAATTCAATTAATATAATTTACAATACCTGGCAATACCATTTTCATTTAAAAGCTTTCAAATTAAGTATTCAGCTAAGCACTAACTGTTTTAAATTTTAATAGATTTTGAATAAATTTGTCATTTGTAATTCATTTAACAATTAACAAGATACAGATTATTTTGGTATTAGATATTTTTAAATAAAATTATATTTTTTGGACACAAATGTCAGACACACTTTTTATACCCTACACCTATAGAATAGGTAAAGGGGTATATTAACTTTGGTATGGTGTTTGTAACCACCTAAAGGAAGCGAGCTAGATATGGAAAAGTATATATATTTGTGATCAGCGTAACCGCCTTAGTCGATATAGCCATGTCCGTCCGTCCGTCCGTAGGCACGATAACTCAAAAAATAATGGAGCTATCTTGATGAAATTTTAACTGTAGGTTACTAGGACTGAAAGTACGGCGGGGATTGCATATGGGCGAAATCGGCCCATGGGTTCGGATTCTGGACCTTTTAATCGAATTTAGGCCAAACGAGCATAATTCCGAAACCAATGAAGATAGAACCTCCAAATTTAGTATCAGGATGTCCCTTCCTATTTCCTAAGTGTCTTGTGAATTTGGGTCCCATTGGAGTAGTGGGTCGGGGACCAGCCACACATTTCCGAAGACCTTAAAGCATATCTTTAAAATTAAGAAAGATAACAACTTGAAAAAAGGTAGAAGCTTCCAATTTGCCACAAGGGTGTTCTTTACTATCTCTTGCGTGCTCCCCTAATTTGGGATCAATTGGAGTGGTGGTTCTGTACCCCTCTCTGACCTACCAAGTTTTAAAGGCTTATAATCGAAATGCCTAAAAATAGTTACTTAAAATTAGGATAGACCGTTCAAATTGTGTACAAGGGTTAACTAGTACTATAAGTACAGCGCGGACTATATAAGGGCGAAATCAGCCCAACGGTTCGGATTCCGGACCTTTTAATCGGTGTCAGGGCTAACGAACATATATAAAAAAAGTCACGATAACTCAACAACTAATGAGGCTATCTTCATGAAATTTGTGCTGTAGGTTATTGGTAATGAAACTACGGCGGTGATCACGTACGGTGAGGATTGGACAATGGGTTCGGAACATAGAACTTTATGATCGAATTTAGGCCAAACGAGCATAATTCCGAAACCAATGAAGATAGAACCTCCAAATTTGGTATCAGGGTGTCCCTTCCTATTTCGTAAGTGTCTTTGAAATTTGGGTCCCATTGGAGTAGTGGGTCGGGGACCAGCCACTCAGTTCCGAGGACCTTAAAGCATATTTTCGAAATTAATAAAGATAGTCATTTGAAACAAGTGTAGAAATTGCAAGTTTCGCATATGGGTGTTATTTACTATTTCCTGCTCGTCCCCATAATTTGGGATCAATTGAGGTGGTGGTTCAGTACTTCTCTTAAACCCCTTCAAGTTTTAAAAGCTTATCATCGAAATTAATAAAAATTATAACTTAAAATTAAGATAGAACCTCCAATTGTGTTGGATTAACTAGTATTGAAAGTACGTCGGGGACTACATATGGGTGAAATCGGAACATGGGTTCGGGTTCTGGAACTTTTGATCGTTTGTGTAAATAAAAATTTAATAGTGAGGTAAGTAATAATTTCCAAATAAAAAAATATATAATAGTATATAATATAATAATTCATATTATTACTAATTCGGTAATTATATAAATTCTTTTTTATGTTATTTTATGATATGTATATATATATATATATATATATATATATAATATATTTTATATTTATCAAAATAAAAATAATAAAATAGATTTTCAATTTAATAAAAAAAAATTTATTATTTTATAAAACTTTGCGAATGTACCTACCTAAATATTATACACCTCTATGCATTTATTAACTTATAATTATATATTTTGTATGTATTTAATTAATGAGAAGATGTATATATTACATTTACTTATAAAACAAAATTATTTAAAAAATTTTTTAAGTAAAATGTTTTTCTAAATTACAGTTATTATATTATATTTAATTTTTTTTATGTTTGAATTTGCTTTAAATTAAAGATCTAGCACATTTTATATAAATGAGGGTCTAGAACGGAGTGATAGTGTTCCTTTTATCAAATTTTAAACATTAGTCTCAGGTTCAAATCCTGATGGTTGTGAAAGACACATTTTAATTTTTTAATTTGTTTTTTTTTCATTTTAAATTATTTTTTATACCCTACACCTATAGAATAGGTAAAGGGGTATATTAACTTTGGTATGGTGTTTGTAACCACCTAAAGGAAGCGAGCTAGATATGGAAAAGTATATATATTTGTGATCAGCGTGACCGCCTTAGTCGATATAGCCATGTCCGTCCGTCCGTCCGTCCGTCCGTAGGCACGATAACTCAAAAAATAATGGAGCTATCTTGATGAAATTTTAACTGTAGGTTACTAGGACTGAAAGTACGGCGGGGATTGCATATGGGCGAAATATGGCGAATCGGCCCATGGGTTCGGATTCTGGACCTTTTAATCGTTTCAGGGCTAACGAACAAATATAAAAAATCACGATAACTCAACAACTAATGACCGTATCTTCATCAAATTTGTGCTGTAGGTTACTAGTAATGAAACTACTTCGGAATTGCGTAAGGTCGGGATTGGACCATGGGTTCGGAACCTAGAACTTTTTGATCGAATTTAGGCCAAACGAGCATAATTCCGAAACCAATGAAGATAGAACCTCCAAATTTAGTATCAGGGTGTCCCCTCCTATTTCCTAAGTGTCTTGTGAATTTGGGTCCCATTGGAGTAGTGGTCGGGGACCAGCCACACATTTCCGAAGACCTTAAAGCATATCTTTAAAATAATAAGATAACAACTTGAAAAAATGTAGAAGCTTCCAATTTGCCACAAGGGTGTTCTTTACTATCTCTTGCGTGTTCCCTTAATTTGGGATCAATTGGAGAGGTGGTTCAGTACCCCTCTCAGACCTCCCAAGTTTTAAAAGCTTATAATCGAAATTACTAAAAATAGTTACTTAAAATTAAGATAGACCGTTCAAATTGTGTACAAGGGTTAACTAGTACTATAAGTAAAGCGCGGGCTGTATAAAGGCGAAATCAGCTCATGGGTTCGGATTCTGGACCTTTTAGTCGTGTCAGGGATAACGGACATATATTAAAAATCACGATAACTCAACAACTAATGAGGCTATCTTCATGAAATTTTTGCTGTAGGTATTGGTAATGAAACTACGGCGGTGATTACGTACGGTGAGGATTGGACAATGGGTTCGGAACTGAGAACTTTTTGATTGAATTTAGGCCAAACTAGCGTAATTCCGAAACCAATGAAGATATAACCTCCAACTTTGGTATCAGGGTGTCCCTTCCTATTGCGTAAGTGTCCTTGAAATTTGGGCCCCATAGGACTAGTGGGTCGGGGACCAGCCACTCAGTTCCGAGGACCTTAAAGCATATTTTCGAAATTAATAAAAATAGTAACTTGAAACAAATGTAGAAGCTTCAAATTTGGCCTAGGGTGTTCTTTACTATTTCTTCCGTGCCCCCCTAATTTGGTATCATTTGGATGGTGGTTCAGAACCTCTCTTAGACCCCCAAATATGTAAAAGCTTATCATCGAAATTAATAAAACTAGTAACTTAAAATTAAGATAGAACGTTCCAATTGTATACAAGGGTTAACTATTATTGAAAGTATGACGGGACTGCA
Organism: Dolichopus griseipennis; assembly: GCA_963082915.1. Taxonomy (NCBI): domain Eukaryota; kingdom Metazoa; phylum Arthropoda; class Insecta; order Diptera; family Dolichopodidae; genus Dolichopus; species Dolichopus griseipennis. Next base: position 66,258,156 of record OY720441.1, read on the forward strand.
TATGGGCGAAATCGTACCATGGTTTCGGGTTCTGGAACCCTTGACAAGTTCAAGGACTAAAAAACATATATCTTAAAAACACCATAACTCAAAAAATAATGCCGGTATTTTGATGAAATTTAAACTCTAGGTTACTAGTAATGAAAGTACCATGCGAATTGGTTCTGGTCGAGTTTAATTTCAAAGCCAAAGAATATATTTCCTATGTCCTATGTGTCTCCGAAATCTAGACTAAATTGTAGTGGTTCAGCTATGTTCAAAGGTACTTGCTGCATTTATGTAAAATTTATTTGAATATTTAAATGAATTATATGAAAAGTTCTAAATTTGTAATTGTATTTTAGAAATACATTTATTGCATATTTTGCGTTTATTAGCTTTTCTATTAGGTATATAAACTAACCATTTAAAATAATTGCAATTTTTAAAAATTTGGATTATTAAATATATTATGCTTTGATTATCTTTTTATCACAAAATTTAATAATTAGAATTTTTTCATTTTGTAATTGAATTGGAATAAATATATTTTCATTTATTTCAAGTTTGTTTGTTTTTTAATATTTTCAAATAGATAAATTAGTAAGAATTTGTAATATTTTTTAATAGATAGTGTAATTAGAAAATGTTTTTAGTATTATAAAGTTAATTTGGTTAGCTATGTCTTACGATCAAATTAATAACAGCTTTTATGGTGTTAAAATGACTTATGGATATGTCCTTAAATTTGAACCAAATAGGTGTAGGGTATTTCTAAGTCGGTTGCACCGACTGACTGTTTCTTTACTTGTTTTTAAATGATTTTGTGTTGTATTTTGTTATACTTAAAAAATAAGATATATTCACCTATTCTACCACACCACTACTACTACAATTTAACCAAACCATCACTCTATATCAAAAACGGGTCTATGACACTTTATTGGAAAACAAATTTCGAACAAAAAATCACAAAAAAAAAAAAAAAAAACCGAATGATTTAAAATCTTGAAAAAAAATCCCGAAAATATCAAAATCTAGAATGTTTTCGAATCCCGAACCTCACGTTTCGGAAAGCTCCAAAATCCTAAATACGAAAATCCAAAATCCCAAATTATGAAACCTTACGAAGTTCCAAAAAAAAATTTCTACTTGAATATACATACATAAATATTTAGTAAAAGGTACTGTGGAAAAAGGAGCACTCCCGATTTTGTACCTAACTATAAAATCCCTCCTAACTTAAATTTAATATAATGTGGGGAGATTTTGGGTTTTCAGAATTTTTGGTTTTCAATATTTTTGGTATTGGGTTTTCAGGACTTTGGAACATTCGGGATTTTTTTTACAGAATCAAAATTCAGGATTTTTTTGTTGGGATTTTTTCATTCGGAATTTTTCATTCGGAATTTTGTTCTTCGCAAAAGAGTCATGCACCCCATGTGAAACATATAATTAAGAGAGGAGTATTATATAATGTATAGGTTCGTAAATGATATATGTAAAATAAAAGATACAAGGCGAAATAAAAACAATATTATATAGATTTCATTTTTGTAAAATCAATAAACAAAAATTCAAAGGATAAAAATATCCTTGAATAAAATAATAAAAAAAAAAGAAAAAATATTAACCTATTGTTGGCCTACTTAAGTAAAAAAGAATAAGAACAAAGTAATATGAAATGAATATAAAAATTGAAATAAATAGGAAATTATTGGAAATTTTTTTTTTATTTGTATGTTCATATATTTTTTTTTTGTAGACCCACCACCCTTCATTCTTAAAGAAATTGTTTTTTGTCAATATTTCACCTGTAGCTATACTAATTTTCATTTCCTTGTATGAATTTTATTTTATTAATTTTTTGAGTGTTTCTTAAACTTAAATTAAACATAATAATATCATTTAAAGGTCAATAAGTATAATTATGTAAATTTAATAAGGTATAGAATTATTTTTTTTGGACCTAACTTTACTTTCTCTTTTTCTTCAAATTTTTGAAAAAGTTTTTGAGATTTTAATAAAATTAATTACACTTAAATTACACTTACACTTAAACATAGGAATGTATTAACTTTTAGGGGTATCTTACTTTTGAGTATTTACCTTTTGGATATTTGATTTGAGTGTATTTTTGGATATTAAACATTATTTTATAGCATTTGTTACCACGAAAACGAAGCATATCTAGATATTTCGATATTTTATTAAAATATACATGTAATTTAATGACGGCGGCTTAACGAGCCGATTTTATGATGTCGAACAATTATTTTGTTAAATTAATAAAATTTAAATTGTAGTATTCTAATTATTAAAGAAAAATTATTTTAATTATTGCTGATTACAGAATTTAACAAAGTTATTTTGTAACAAGTACAGGATTTGAACCTTTTATAATCTCTGAAGTGGCTGGTCAATTTTTTCAGTCACTGGCAGTCGAAAGCATGTAATTTGTTAACAAATAGTGTAAGATGTAGTGTATTATTTCTTAATTAAAATATAATATTACCGATTTCAGTTATTACTTTATATTTCTATAATCAATGACTGTTTTTCAAAACTTTATATGCAATTATAATCAAATTTATAAAACAACAATTACAATACATACTTGCTTTTAATTTTTTGGGAAATTCAAAAAGTAAAATTTAATTTTAATAATAACAAATTTTTTTTTTTTTTTATTGAGCTTATAAAATTTCCACAATTTCAATTATTGTCTAACAATTTAATATTGCTGATTTAAATACCTGTTCTGTCATCTGTGATATTTAAAAGCAATATGATCTACCTATGTTTATCATATTTGTTTAATATGATTTGTAAAAATACTTATTATATTTTATATTCTAATTATATACTTGCTCAAGGCTGATTTACATGTGCTCTATAAGAATAATAGTAATAACTAATATAATAACTAATTTTCTAATAAATTTAAAAAAGTCATTTTAGGGCAGATTATTTATATATTATCATTTTTTACAATGTTTTGTATGCAAAACTTTTAAACCGTTTGAAATAGAGAGGTGAAAATTTTAAGTACGAGTAGTTATCGCAAAAAAAAGTATTTTCGTGGAAGAATTTTTTTCTGTATCCCAACCGCTTACAGCTTCCGAAAGTCGGAGAAAGCCTTTGATTTAAATAGCTTAAGCATGTGTTCTGTAAAATATATTTTCAATCTGAAAACGATAAGAGACAGCTCGTTTTATAAGCTTTATAAATATTTAAGTTGCGAATGTATTGAGATGCCATTCGTTATTAAAATAATTTCCGTTATGCAAAGCGGAATATAATTTCAAAATTAAACATTAACGTGGAAGCTTGAACATTATATTTGAGCACAGCACTTGTTAACAGTGTGCTCAAATATAATAACAGTTTCTTGTGTGCATTGGGATTATATTATAAATATTGGTAGCACTATTATTCATAATTAATAATGAATTAATGATATAACTAAATAACTAAATATAATATTATCATTTATTATTATATATATCTGTTACCCTGAACTCTTTTGAAATACCAGTACTATACAATTTTGAAAATTTGCTTATTTAAAAACCCTCGTTTTTTGCCATCACTTGAAATATTGAACTTTTATACCATTTAAACTTTAATAGGTACTAAAAAAGATAAGGAAATAAAACAATAAAGGGCGGGTTTTAATGAACTGATTAAAATTCTTTTTAGGATCTTTCAATTCCTAAAATTCTTATTAAGGATCACAATTAAAAAGCATACTATAATCCTATCCTAACTTTGGGAAAATTAATCATTATCATATAAGTACATACAATAATTTTTAAATGTCCTAGATTTTTTTTTATAACTCAGAAAATTATTTTTTAAAATCCTATTTTTTAATACCCACTTTTTAAAATCTCATTGCCAGATTTTTCACTGTTTGTGGTCTTTATTCTGGTTGGTTGGTCTTTCATACCAATGGAAGAAAAATTCATCATCAATGTGGGTTTGATAAAAATAAACTTTAAAATATGTTGTTATAAGCCCCCAGTATTCAGTAATCGATTTATTCTTTGTATCACTCAGTGTGATATCAACTATACCTTATATAAGGATATAAACATTATTCCAAAAAAACTTGGTTACCTACATACAAAATTGATTATTTAAAATCAATTGAATTAAAATTTCAAAAATTTCTATTACAATTCAGTAATTAAAGGGCTTAAAATTTTGTCCTTGCAATAAAACTACACACACACATTTAATAAAATATATTAAAGGAAAATTTCATACACAAAAAAAATACAGAACAACCGTTATATCGTGTACAAAAAACATTAAATTCATAAAAAATAATAATTTATATAGCTCTCTAGGTGTACCAGTATATATATATAGGCATGTAATAACTGTTTCAATGTTTACATTTTTACAAAAATGATAGAAAAAGGACCTTGCTTCAATTTTACCTTCTTGTTTCGTTTCATATGTACCTTTAAATATATTTTTTTTATTAAAAACAATATTTATGTTTAAAAAAAATATTTTTATGCTCAGATATAACGGTAAAAATAATTTCAATCGTGCTCAATGTGAAATTTGAGAAAATAACGATGTTTTACTGTTTAATTTTTTTTTTTTAATTTTAATTTTTTGTTATGTGCAACAAATAACACCTACATTTCAATGCAATATAATAAACAATACAAGTACATACCATTTATTTTAAAGTGTATTATGTATTTTATACTTATTGTTATGTATTATAAAAAATAAAATACTGTTATTAAATTGCATACAATTTTATTTTTGTATTTTTTTTTTTGCTCGTGTATTGTTTATGGTTGTAAATAACGTAAAAATGACACGTTATGTTATTGTATAGACTTTAATTGTAATTTTTTGAAGGGCAATCCATTAAATATATTGGATCAAGTTAAAATTGAGCAGTTGCTTAGAAGAAAAATAAAAATTTAATCCTTTTAGATTTAAACTTCACAAGGTTTAATAGTGTTAAAAGCTTAATATACATATCTAGAAACAAATTTTAATGCGGCTGTGTGATACATTGATTAGATTGTCATAATCTCATTTGAAGTTCTAATCGCATTTTCCCTGTTAAACTTTCATAAGATTTTCAATACGACTCAGCTTTAATTCACCAATCTATTCGAACCGTTTGGTTAATGCAAGAAAGATGATTGATATTTCTATTAAAACAATGAATAGGCACATAATACATAGTGTTTTGTCATTATTCTACTATTATTCGAATTTCGCCATTACTCAAAATTATTTTGAAGTTCAAATAAGATAAAAATATATTTTCAAGATGAGATCGATTCTTATTTATTTAAGAAATATAAGCTTTTAAAAGTTTTTTAAGTTTTAAGTTTATAAATTCGGAACCATAGCAAATATCCAACTTGATAAGAACTTGATAAGAGATAATTGTTAAGTGCTAATATAATTCTCTAAGACTTTGTGAAACATTATAAGCAAACATTATAACGTTTTTATAAGCAAAATATTGGTGATGGGAAATGGCAGCACAATCAAATGAATATTTTTGAAATAATCGCTTGTTCTATGGCACCAGTTTGAAACACCATGTTTTTCAACTAATGACGAAATATCAAGTAATAATTTAACTAAAACTTATATAACTCACAGATAAATGATAAATAAATACTTACGCATACATCAATAAATAATTTACATGGAACGCACATTAAGTACAAAATTAATACAACTTGCCTTAAACTTACATAAAAATTTATCGATTCAAGAATGTAACACAATTTTCATGTGACACACTATTACCCCTCATAATAATATAAAATGAATTCTTATAATATGAAGATTTTTTGTCACTAGTTCCAACATGAACCTATGATAGAAACAATCTGGTAAGGTTATTTATGTACAATTAGCAATGGAGAAAAATTATTCAAATTTCCAGGGATTGTTTTATAACTTTTAAACATTTTCTATTTAAAAACTAGTAATGGCGCAACAAGTGAAGTTTTATTAAAGCAAATTCAAACCTGCGCTTTACTAAAATCTATTAAATAGGTTTAAATTATTTTTCGAATTTACAAAAACAAAAATAAGATTGCCCGCAGTTCAATTGGGTGTGATGTTTTTGAAATATTAATTTAAAAAAAAAAAATGTTTACCAATTTTTTTTTTTTGTATTTTTAACAGAATGTGTACAGGTATTCAATTCTATTTTTATAAATTTGAAAGAATTAATAAATATAATAACTTATATAAAAAAATATAATACATTATGTAAATACCAGATACATTATGTTTGCATATCTATATAAAATATCTATGTGATGTTTTCTGTTGCATACCTGTAGGTTAACGAGAATTTTGTATTTTATACTTGAATGGGACAATTTTTTTTAATTATAGTTTTTTTTTCAGTTAGTTCTGATAAATCTTTTTATATTCAATTTATTCTCAAAATTAAATTTATATTAAATTAAAATATAATACAAAATTTTGTTTATATAATATTTATGTGCTTCAGAAATATACGAAAATAAAAGCATGGTGTTGGTGCTTACTATATATATAATAATATTAATATAGCACATTCATTTATTAAAAAATTGAACAAAAACTGGAGTTTAAATGGAATTTTAACATAAAATATTATACAGGAAGTGTATGATGACCTATTTAAATTATCTGTGGATGAAAGTTTTATGAATAGATTTAGAACAAAGAGATCAAAATATCTTCAAAATTGTTGACATACTATAACCTAACATGCTATCAAATTTATATTCTAAATTGTATTACTCTTCAATCATTTTTATAGTATTATGAATTTTTTTTTAATTTTATTAATTCGTTTTTACTTTTAAATAAAACTGCTCTACAAGATTATTACTTTCAAAATATAAAACACAAAAATATATTATATATATATATATATATATATATATATATTTCCATTTAACAAAGTTTTAGTTCATCATTTTCTTGTATGCTTGTTCGATTCTGGAATATTTTACTTTTGCTTCGATTCTAAAAATTTTGCATAACTTTAGGATGAAGTATTTATTTATTTATTATAAATCATAAAATGTTAAGGCAATATTTTAAAACTGGCTTACATATAATGAAGAATACTATTATTTAATTATACCAAAACTATTTATTATGATTATTTAATTATTTTGTAATATTATTATTATTATTATATGATAGAATGAATTGGAAATTGTAATGACAATTCTATTTTCCAGTGATTTCCTTAAAAAAAATTTTTCGATCTAAGCGGGTGTCAAAACCCCACACATTCATTTGGTACGCCAAGTACTTAAACACTGCATCATCGAAAGTCTTTTGTCCAATACTGAAATACTTTTTTTTTTTTTTTTTATTAAACTTTATTTTACTCTTTTTAACATTCTTATATTATTTTAGCTTATAAAAGTTTAGAAAAACAGCTTATTTTTATTTAACTGTACAACAAAAAGCCTTTTGTCCAATACAGAAATACTTTCCTGTTGTTTTGAATTTACAATTATTGCATACTTTTAGGATGTAGTATTTTTAAAAAACAATTTTGAATTAACATTTTTTGCATCATTTTAGGATGATTTAGCTTGTGAGAAGCTTCTCAACTAGAGAAATTATACTTACAGATCATTTCATGCTCCATACGTTTTACGTTTTAAATGCTACAAGATTTTTTAAAGCTGTTAAAAATTCACAATCGCAAATTTTGCAGCAGAACACTGAGAAACTAGAACAAATTAAAGTGTAACTAGTGAAACTTTAAACCTTCATTTCAAATTTATTCAATTGCTTAATTTTTTTACTATAAAATAGTTATTAAGTCAAAGTATAACGAGTCACCATTAATCCATTAAAGGTAATCTAATTACTATGTATTTCATGAATCAATTTCTTTTACACCTGTAAATGTAAAATATGTAAAACTACTTTAAAACTTATTCTGTTTTAAAAATTTTTAATTACATAATAATATAATTAAAATATTTTGAACTTTGTTAGAAAATATATTTTTTTAAACTAAAAGCAATTATTATTTGTTTCTACATACACACTAACATCTAATTACACTAATTAATGATTAAAAAAAGTTAAAAAACAAATAATCTCTACAAAATAAAAAAAAAAAATTCATATTAGTAACTAACTACTTAATATTAAATTACAATATTATCATTCAATGACTTGTAGTCGTACTTCCACACGTGTTTATAATTAAGTGCCACCAAAACGAATCATTACCTTTTTTTTGTAAAGGAGCTTATTTAAGGAAAAGTTTTTATTAAAAAAAGGAGCCTACACCCAAATTTATTAAACAAGGTCATACATAAAATTATACATATTTATTTGATATTGAAAATGATACAAGAACAAATGATATTAAGGAAAAAATTCTTGGAAAAGTAAAAGGAAAAATCTAAAGTTCAATAGCTTATTTTAAATGATTCCTCATGGAATAAAATATTTATTATTAAGAAATTCAAATGAAATAAAGAAGAATACGTGTTTTCTTGGATCTGATGACATCAAATTGAAACCGGAAGTATAAATAACATTATACTTATATAGAAAGGAAATACAAATATGTATATCGAATTTTGTATATATTGTACATTTTTCTTTTGTATTACGTTAATTCGTTAATTTATTCACAATGAATATTTAATAATAATAAAGGTTTTGTCTTAATAGAATTTCATTTAACTTATTATTTTTTTTAAAGCATTTGTTAACTTCTTTAATGTATGCATTAAAAATATTGAATTTAAATTTTTTTAGTACAATACATCAACGTAAAGAATAAAACAGTGTAACACCTATTAAGAAACTGTTATTTATTGCATTGCAATTATTAAGATTTAATCCTAAGAAAAAGAGTTCCATAATATTTTTTTCGGACACAGTTTTTATACATTTTTCCTTCACGGCTGAGTGGCGCCGGGTTCTAATCCCAGTTTTAAAACTTTTCTGGTTTCTGGTCTGGTTTTCGACTTCACTCAGCTACCATTCGCCATTGGGTTCATATTAATGACTTTAATCAATAATTAATAATTATATATCTTTTAAAAAAAATACAATAATACAACAATATGAACAAATAATTTAATTGAATAATATAACTCACAGATAAAGAATAACATATAACTTAATTAAAAAATATTACAATATAAACAAAAATAGAATTGTATTTATTAAAAATCTAAGACGTTTCTACATGTTATAAGAACTAGTACTATCTCATGTTTAAATTGTATGTGGAATTCAGTAAGACCAATTCTAATAACAAAATATAATATGACCCCCTGTTCCAACATGTACCTATGGTATTGATAGGCTTTTTAGTCTAACAGTTGAACAGATACAGCTTAAAAAAAAAAAAAAATGATTGTGAAAAACTAATAGAAAATCCTACACAACTCACAGATAAATTTTTATGACATTTTCTACGTTTTAATGTGTAACTTATAACTATACAATAATCTTAAGATTGATGCTGCTATCTCCTTCATTCCGTCTAATAACCATTTCCTAACTTACATAAAAAAAATTGGTTTCGCAATAAAATAAAAATAACATAACAATAGTTTTTCAGTTTTAGAACTTAAACACATTCTTTTTGATTTTCTAAATATTTGAATTTTATTTTCTAAATAATTTAAATTTAATTTTTATTAAACTTCAACCATTAATTTAGCCCTGATAATCTAAATTTACTCCTATGATGCAACTTAAACTAAATTTACTCCTGTGATGCACCTAAAGCTCTTATGAACTTTACCTTCAGATAAATTTGAACTGTTTTATATTTCCTAACCATAAAATTCTTTAAAACAAAATCAATACCTTCATATCGACATATTCAATTTCAAAATCTGAACTTTCAGAACCACTGTTTATTCACAAAAAAAAACATCATATGGTTTATTCTGTCAAAAATAGGTGATATCCAACTGTTTTTATAACACAACCGCACGTTTCATTTTTTTAAATACTCTGAACACTGAACATTAATAATTCATAATTGTATTTGTATTTTAACACTCATACCATAAAAAAAAGAAAAATAGTAACAAAATTATATTATTATTAAATTATTATTTTCTTACAAAATGTCAATGTACGCGCACACCTACTAATTGTGTTGGTGTTACAATATCATTCTTTCTTGCTTCCTCTTTATTTTTATTTATAGTTCGTTTTTTTTTTTTTTGGTATTTCAGATCAAAATAGAATTATGATAAATTGTTTTTGTATTTCAGTAAAAAAAAAAAAAAAATACAAAAATAAAAGTAGAAAAAGAAAGAGACAAAAAAAGATGTATAGTAAGAATGAAAAGAAAGAAAAGTTTTTATTTCACTCAATTTTTTTTTTCTTTACAAAATGAAAGGACATTTTATTGAAATATTGTTCTTAAAATGAAAAAATTGAATTATATTATGATATTTTTGGAATAATAATAAAAACAAAAAAAAAACAAAGAGACAAGGAAAGAATGAAAATATATTTTTCAAACATTCAATAAATGTCAAAAAAAACGATATGTCACACAAAAAGCAATTATCCTTTGTTAAAAGCAGTCATACAACAACGATAACACAAAATAATATTAATCAGTGTGGTATCTTTTAAAATACAGTTTTTTATATTATGGAGTCAGGAGCGAATGTCTGTTACACGCAGTGCAAAATAATGCTCCTCAAAAATTAATACTGCGGAACAAAACCAATATAAGCTTTAAGTAGGAAATTTACTGGAATTTATTTTTTAAATCAAAGTTTAATTATATGTACAACTTACTCCGTGTTTACCCGAAATTGAAATAACGCGATTTGATAAAATGATTCAGTTCCACGTATCGCGATTTAAATGCGTATCCACAACGCGATTTAAAAAACATGATTAGGTTTAATTTTAAATAGTTGGAAATTTTAAAAAAAAAGTTTTATAAAAGAAAAAAATTTTTTTCGTGGCGCGATGTTTTTAAGCGGAATTTCGCAGAACGTATCTATCGCGTAAAAAGAATATTTGGTGGATTGTATATTTTAAGTAACGGTAAGTAAAATAAAACTCGTTGAAGGAATATTTGAATTTATGCAATATTAGAAGGCTACAACTATCAACCACAAACCACAATTTTAAATATGAATGCTTAACAAATATGACGGCTATTCGGTTATAAAAATATTTTATTTTGACAGCCATTTTGCGTCGTACCTTTTAATTTAAATTTGACAGATAATCATCAAAATATTTTTATTTTTGATTCAATCAAAATATTGCACTTCTTAAATTATTTAGCTTTTAAATATTTAATAATTTTATTGTTAACCAACACTATTAATTTAAAAATTAAATCTATTAACTATGTTAAAATTAATAATGATTAAAAACTTTCGTGAAAATATAAACGTTTTTTTCTAATCAATATTAATGTTGTTAAAATAATTTATTTAAATCACGTACCGAATTTTCTACTTAGTTTATCATTAGTTTTAAAAAATAATAATTTATAATGTCAAAAATAAATATTTGGATTTATTTTTTAAAATTAATTATAAAATTTTTATAAATGTTGATGATAATAAATGTTTTATTTTTTTTTTCATTAATGAATTTGCATCATTAATTTATTACAAAATTTTAATAAAATATCATCTCTCCTTTCATACTCTCTCTTCCACTATATTGTATGTGAAAGCTACATCACTGATGGAAATAACATCAAAAGTCATTATTATTAAGTAAAATGATAACTGTATTTTTTTTTATTTTGTAATACAATATTATAAAATTCATACCATTATCAGAAACACCCCCCTCCCTTCTGCTCTTTTAAAATGATGGTTCCTATAATATAACAAAAATATACTGACAAACACAATGACCTAACGGTAAAATATCACTTTACCAAAAAAAAAAGAAAAGAAGAAAAACAACAACAATTAATTTTTAAGAAAAATGAAAAATTGAAGTTATTTAAAAAGTTTTTAAAGTGAATTTTCTACGAAAATTAAATCAGTGTGTCAAAGAAAGAAAGAAAAACAAAAGAAAAGTAGAAAAAAAATCTCAATAAAATGAGCAGGACAACAAATTCATCAAAATAATAGCGGTAAACAGGTTGGTAATGTGATAGATAGAAAAAAACGAAAAAAAAATAAATAAGAAAAAATATTATGTGAAACTTTTAAGAAAATATCTTCTGTCCCTTTTTTCAAATGTCAATCACTATTGAAGAAAATAAGACAAAAAAAACATAGAAAGATTAAAATTAACAAAGAAACTTAACCTAAACACCTTGTACGAAACACATTTAAGTCGTACCTATCTTTTATTGATTGATGTTTAATGATAACAAATGTTTATTTTTAAATTCGTATTTGGTTTGTTTAAAACTTCAACTTTTATTGAAAATTGAATTAGATTTTAATTTTTTTTAGTAGGAGTTTTCAGTTTTCAACATTCAATTTGAATAAAATATAAAAAAATCAACATTTTTTTATATTTTATTCAAATTGAAACTAACTATGAATACTCCTTGTCAATCGGCTGCGTGGCACAGTGATTAGAATGCCAACCATTCATGCGAAAAATCCGGATTCGAAACCCAGTGAAAGTGTAAAAACTTTTCTAGTTTCGCCAATTGGGTTCCAATTAATGACTAAATCAATAATTAATAATTATATATCTTTAATAAAAAATTCATTAATATAACAATATAAACAAATGGAAAATATAAATAAATAATTTAATTGAAGAATATAACTCACAGATATAAAATACCATATAACTCAAATACAAAATATTACAATACAAACAAAATTGAATTGTATCTATAGAAAATCTAAGACGTTTCTGCATGTCATAAGGCCTAGTACTATCTCATGTTTAAATATGTGGAATTCATTAAGATCAATTCTAATAACACGAATATAATATGTGACCCCCTGTTCCAACATGTAACTTTGGTATATATAGGCTTATTAACCTAACGTTAGAACAGTTAGAGCTTAAAAAAAAAAATAAGTAAAAAAAATTTATCATTGAGTGTGATAGCTGATGAACAAGTTCTGGTTTATCAAAAAATCTGGTTCTCCACTTAACATCAACGCATTATTAACGCAATATTCTCAGTTATCTTTCTTTCATATTACATACTTACTTACATATATAGTAATTAAATACATTACCTAAAGTTTAATAAAATAAAATCATCATATCAAACAAAAAAAAATTTTACCTACAGTAATTCACTGTAAATTATTTTTAAAAATTTCTTTATAATTTTATTTTAAACTTATTTTTAATCACAATATTTAAGTATTAAGTAAATTATATTTTCATCTCCATTTAAAACTGATAATACGATTTTAAAATAAAAAATAAAGAAAATCTTTTGACTTTTGAAAAGTAACAAAGTATAACGGTATAATCTGGTGATAATGACATAAATCAAAATTTAAAAGAAAATAAAAAAAAATTAAAAACTTCTAACGAAAATTTATTACAAAAATAAACGAGAAAAATTAATTAAATAACAATTATTCATTTGTATTATAAAATTTCTCTTACGTTTTGATTTTTTTTTCTTTTTTATAAATCCGAAACGTTTTGGGTAAAAATTTCGAACATATTTAACAAATGATTAAAAAAGTTGATATAACCTTCATGAGAAGGGAATAGGTTATTTAGTTTCCTAATTAAGATAATATTAGGCTATTAAATGGTTGGAAACTGTACCCTGTCAAAAAATCATATAAAATATACAGAAGAAGTGCTACAGTTATATTTGCATTCTATTCTTTGAATAAGGAACCACATCCCACATTAATGAAGATTTTGCTGTCGGAACGATTTAGAAAGCTTTGCATGGCTTAACATATTGTTAAATTTAAGTACAAGGTGTACATAAGTCTACAAAAAATAATTTTAATTCTTTTAGTATTATATTAAAACGTAAATACAAACATTAGAAATGTCAAAAAATTTAAGCCGATAAAATAATGTTTAAGTTCAATTTACAACTTATCAGAACCAAACCAAAATTACAAAACCAGTACGTTTTTGTAACTACACTTGCACATTAGGTACTAAATGGAAGTACAGTTGTCAAATTTTCAGTATAATAATGTTACTGTCATTTATACTTGACAACGAAAATCGTTAGCTGCCAATTTGACAGCTAAATAATGAAATTAAATATCATACAAGAGTTATTTAATCAAAAAAATGCCTGTTTTATTTCATATTTTACAGATAAATAAAGTTATAAAAATTCAAACTTTTAAAAAGTTTTTTGACAGCTGTCAAATTGTCATTTTTACGCATTAGGCCTAGACGGAAACACCTAGCGAACGATTTTTCTGCGAGCGATTTTTTTTTTTGTGAGCAAATGGCAATACAATTTTGCGCTCAATTATCACTCTTTTATACACATTAAGCCACTATAATGGAATTAAAGAATTTCCTGCAAATCATAGGAATTTCCTGTTATTCACCACTAAAAGTTTTTAGCAATTTTGAACTGATAGTGGAAAACATCTATATTTTGAGATTTAGATAAAACAATTACCAATTCTGATTTTAATAGTCACTCGAATCGCGTATAATTACTTCATTTTTTAGTTTTTTAGTTCTATAAGTTTTTTTTTAATTTATTTTTTTGTTTCATAACTGAATTCAATTAAAGTGAAAAAGAAGGAACATGAAAATGTCCTTAAGGTAATTTTACAAGCATAAAAATAAAAAAAATACGAATGCAAAGACAAAAGACAATTACTAAATCAACAAAAATATTCTGACAATTTCATGATTGTTTTTTTTTTTACTCTACGTAATTTTAAGAAAAAACTATTCAAAAAAGGTCCTGAATTCCCACACATTTACTAAAAGCTTTATTCATGGTAATTGCCTACAGTTATTTCATGGAAAATATACAAAAAATTATAAAAAAAAAAACATTTAATATTTCTTTCAGTTTTTGACAAATGTGCCCTTTTCAACAAAATATGTCTGTTTTTAACACAGAGGGTAAGTTAATATTTTAAGTCATTCCAGATAAATTTAAATCTTGTTATACGAGATAAAAGAGGGGGAATAAAAATAGACTAAAAAATGGTAGGTTCAGTTTTATTTCAAAAAAATTCCGCAAAAAAAAAACAAAGCATTAATTATGAAAAGAAAATATTTAATTTTCAAAAAAAAAAACAAAACAATTTTAGCCATTTTCTTTTTCAGTTGACCTGATATTCAAAACAGCGAATCCCTTACAGAAATGGGGACAGAATAACAAATTCTCTTTTTTGTTTTCATTTTGCTCTTGTGTGTACTGAACTTGTCATAATATACATATTATATACATATATATCCATCCTATGTTAAACTTAATTTTTTTTAAGTTTTTAGTGATTTTAATGCTGGGTTCTAAGAATTCAACATCAAAGTGGTATTCACAATAGTTTTTTCAGAAAATGTTACATTTTGTATTCTAGTTAATGTCAAAAAATAAACTCTTTTGGTTTATTGTTTCATAAAAAATGTTTTAAGGCTATTTTTCTGAAAATTACATATGATTAATTTTTAATTCAACTTCATTTAACATTTTTTATAAGTATTTTATTCAAAGATCCTTATAATAAATAACGGTATCAAAGACTCAGCGACTCAGCGATTTATAACTCCAATAATAGATGAAACTTCGCTCTTTTTCAACAATAATTTATTTTTAGACTAAAACACTGAAAGAATCTTAATACTGATTCCCACTACACCGGCACGTGACGACAATGTGAAGTGGCGACATCGTATTTTTCTGTTCATGTTATACTGAGTTAAAAAAATGACGTTAGTAAAAATTTATTAACAACAACAATATGTAATAATAAAAAGTCCCAACATCACTTGGCGCAGGACAATTTACCAAGAAATGGTTAAATGTAACATCTTCCGCGATCACATTAAAATATCAGCTTGGAATCGCGTGAGATGGAGGTGTCAAGCGGAAGTCCTATACTTCCAAAAAGAGTAAGGAAAAAAAAAATATGTAATATCCTATTGAGTTGTAAAATATATAATTGTTTTTTAAATATACGGACCGTATTTTTTTGAATGAAAAACCAACTTGTCATTACTGACATATGATACGTAATAGATTTCTGATCTTATTTTGTTGGTTGGTTATGTCCATTTCTTGTTTTCAAAAGACACCTTAAAATCTATATCCACTGGTAGATTGAGATTTGACTTCACCAAAACAACCTTTCCCCTAGCCAAAATAATGTGATAAGCTTCCAACCTGCTTACGCTGACAAGTAACAATGAGACAAAAAAGTCGATGTCTAACCAGGGTTGAATTGGAAACCGAAAAGGTATGGGAATCATGTATCGTGTAAGCGAGAATCGACCTCTTATTAATATATTCACACAACAAAAGAAAACGACGTCGGACAGCAAAATAAATCACTATCTAGTGCAGGACGATGGCGGCTGCGATCGTTGATTTCGTTGTCGTTCAAGTGAAATATGCTCATAAGAAATGCATAGAAGAATAAAAAACACTGTACGTCGTTGTAACTGTACCGGTGTAGTGGGAATCGACCTTTAAAAACTAAATATTAATTTCAACTCATTGCTTATAGCTCGCAAAATATTAAGTTAATGCAATTTTAAATTATATTTTTTTATTAGACACTAGCTAATACCCGGTGTGCGTTGCTGCGCCTCTCAATGGAGGTTTAATTGAAGTTGATGTTACTGCAAAAAGTTAACACAAAACTTACACACGGTTTACACATGTAAATTTTAAAATGTATGAAAGCAATCTTTTTAAAACGATTTTTCTAGGATTATTCTAGTAATTTTTGAAACTTTCTGTAATTCAAAGCAGTACAAACTACTTTTCAAATTTTGACGTAATTTACTTCCAAAAAAATTGTTTTGAAAAATCGTACGATTGACTGGACCGAATCGTGGACCGACGTAGAACAGACTCAACTCCATTTTCAAGTTGCTTCACACATATAAAATGTTTTCTTTTTCTTTAATTTCTAATTTAGAGTTAAGTAACGCAAAAATCTAATTAAAGCCACTGTGCTCCACTGGGTTAACGGAAATACACTTTCTCTTAGGGCAAAGCAGTATTGCGCAAAATTGGAATTAATTTGCTTCCAAATCACTCAACAAAATTTTTTTGAGGCTTTCTTCTTAGCCAAAGCAGTACTTCGCAAATTTTGACAATATTAGCTTCCAAAATTATTTTGACCACCCGTCGGCCCGACATGGGTTAACAAATTCTAAAACTGTCAATAGTGTCTACTCAATTCTCAAAGAGCATCACGTATACAAAATTTGAAGTCAATCGGTCGAACCGTTTCGAATTTAGATTAAAGTATTGAAAAAACCTATAAATAGCTGTTGGGCCGCAATGGGTTAATGGAACTCAACAAAATTTATTTTGCGGGTTTCTTTTAAGCCAAAGCAGAATTTCGTAAAATCGGACAAAATTTGGACCCAACATTTTTTTTGACCACCCGTCGGCCCGACATGTGTTAACAAATTTCAAAACTGTTAATAGTGTCTACTCAATTCTCAAAGGACATCACGTATACAAAATTTAAAGTCAATCGGTCAAACCGTTTTCATTTTAGAACAAAGAAGTTTAAATACTTGCACCACAGCTCCAACTTGGCGGTTCGTTAGAGCAAAATTTTTGGGCCACGATTTCTTTCCGTACCCAAAAACCCCTATATACAAATTTTCATGAAAATCGGCTGGGCAGTTTAGGAGTCTATTCGCTACATACAAACAAACATACAAACAAACTTTCGCTTTTATATATATAGATAGATAGATAGATCGATAGATAGATAGATAGAAGATGATCTTATCAGGGTTTGAACCCTAGACCTTTCGATTGAAAGGCGACGTCCTAACCACTCTTTCACCGTACATAATATTATGAAGAGAAATCAAAGAATTACCATTACTTCCAGTCTGATCCAGTTTGAAAATAAATAAAAAACTAATATAACAATTTATAAGAAAAGTAGAATTAAATTGCCGTTATAAGATGAAACCCAATCAGAAACCAAATGTACTTAAAATTATAATTTATACAACTTCAATTAATTCTTCTATCTGAATTATTGAAAACAAATTTGTTTCCTAAAACAACGTTCAATTTACTTCTAATTTATCATTTTCTAAAAATGTCTAAAATTTTGAACGCAGTATATATAGTTAATAGCCCAAATGACTTTAAATGGAAATTTATTTTCCATTCCCATACTTCTTTCAAACTGCTAATTTTAAAATTTTGAAATTTTCTCTTAGTAAAAAGTTACCTTCAAGGCAAAATGTTTTCATTTTTCTGAACTGGACGTGATTTTCTTGGCAACTAAAATAATTTTTTAGTACATTTCAAAAAAATTTTGAAAAAATGTGCTTTTATAGTTTAACTTTGTCCTTTTGTATGTCGATCCGAGTAATTATGGATGTTCTACATCGTTTGAAATAAAGCAAGAAACTACAGAAAGGTAACGCAGAAATGAGTGTTATTGGAACATTGTTCCTGCTGTGTCATCTATAACGGAGCTACAGCCTCCATAAATTCAAAAAAGTATCATTTTTAAATTGTTATAATAAAAGTTTTATAATGTTTTATAATTTCAATTCAGAAACGTCAAATGAAAACTTGACTTTCATAGGCTTCATAAATATGTTTGTTAGTTCAATTTTAACAACATTTAGATACATCTCATACCTTCCAAATAATTGAAGTTGGACACTCGAGGAATTTTGAGGGCGGTCAGATCTTTAAAAATGAGTTAATTATTCAAAAAAATATATTTTCTTAGCTGCAGCTAAAGACCAGTAAGACCTCGGGCACGCAGTAAACAGAGAACGAGTGACTTTTTATAAAAAATTTAAAAAAAATATTGATTTTCATTTAAGTAGACACATGGAAGATCAGTGATCAGACAAGTGATCGCAAAATTATATGATCTTTTGTTCAGAAAAAAACTACCGCTGGCTGTCAGCGTTTTTGAAACCTAAGAAGTTAAATACTGAATATTTACTATTTGTAAAGATCTATTGAGTTAATCTATTGAGAACCAAATATACTGATCTAAAAGTTGAAGCGTCAACAATATTTCAAATATTTGAATTAAATTAAAGAAAGTAGCTCTTGATTTTTTACAATTATTCCTTAGATAATTAGACGAATCCATAGAACTGATGAGAAAGAACTTAAATATCAATTTTTAGCTCAAACTTGACGTTTTGACTTCGAATTTTATTTGTGAAATTTGAGTAAAAACGGTTTCTTACATAAAAAAGTGAGATTTGAGTTCAACGTAAGTCTAATGGCTCTACCCATTTAAATTCTGCGAAAAATTTTAAGAAATTATTATAAATTTATTCTTCATTACACTCCTTGTATAATTTTGGAAAAGTGCTTTTTAAAAACCCTTAGTTTTTTCTTCACTTGTTTTTCTTGTTCCTAAACTTTTCACATTCATCAATTTTAAGTTTATTCGAATCGGAAATCCTTTTCCAATAATATATTTTTTTCTCTTTTTTACTCTCAAAAGTTTCCTTTAATTTAAAAAAAAATAAAAAAAAATATTTTAAATTAAAATCAAAAAAATTTTTTTTTTTTAACTTTTAAAAAAAAAAAAAACAAAATAAATCTAAACTTTTATTTTTTTGGGACTTTATTTTTCTATTCGAAAGTTTTAAACAATTAAGTACATACATATATATTTAAAGTACATACATAGGTACTACATTATAAAAACTTTCTATATTAGAATCTATTTTTTAAAAAAATTTTTCTAAAAAAAATAAAAAAAAACAACTAAAAGTTTTCTAGTCCAAACTAAATTCATAAATTGGTCTTTTTTTTTTAAAACTCTATATTTTCCTAATGTAGATTGGCACTAACATTTAGTACATTCCGGAAACTAAAACTATATGTACTTATAAGCTTAAGTTCTTTCAATATATTTTTTACATATGAGTTCTTATGTGATAAAAATGGACACCTTTTATAAATAAGTGGATGAAAATAAACCAATTAGTTCAATAAGTGCTTTATTTGTAGAAGAATAGTTTTTTATAAATACACCGATGTCAATTTGTCTAAAACAATTGTCTAAGACTATCGACCTGAGCAAATCACATTTTAAAATATATTTATAATAAAGGAATATCTTGAGATGTTCTTAAATTTAATTTCTTATATCCTTAAAAATCTATGATTAAATACACCTAAAAAGGATTAATATGCTCATATTTTCACTAAAAGAACCTTAGGATATCGTTTAAGCGGAAGACATACAAAGGATATACAGTTAGAACATCAGCCGGAGAATATTATGATAAATTTTTCTTATACCCACAATCAGAGTTACTTTGATATTCATTCTTCTTAATTTAAATATAATTCTAATAATAATTAGTAGTACGAAAGTGAAAAGGACCAACAGCACCCAATACACTTAAATAAAATTTAGTGCGCTTAGCGGTATGTGTAAGCATCGTCTAATAACTTATTTAAATCTTATTATGTAGTGTTTACATTGAATAAAATGTCATTAAAGTTGTAACATAAGAGCATATATAATGGTTTCCAATTGAAAAGCATTTAAAAACTTATAGCACTCACATTTTCTTATAAAGCTGCCAAACCCTGTCAAGATTCATAAAACCTTCCGGGGGTGTGTTTATATTTGAGCTGAGGTAAGGGTGCGTTTATATTGGAGCTGCGAAAATTGATAAAAGCGCCAATAAGAGCATAGCGTATAAAAGTATATATTGGCTATCGTATATCATATGGTCTTATCGATGCTCTTACCACTTATTGTAACTCCAATATAATTGGACAATGATAATTATTATTACAAGAAACAATTTAGTCTCCTTAAACATTTCATTATACAATTATTTGTAGCTTTAAAACAACAAGGTCAAACAGTGGTTAGACTGCCAAACTCCCATTCAAGATGCCCGAGAGATATGCGAAGCCCAGTAAAAGTGATAAAACAATATTTATCTGGTGTTTGATTCGATTAAGCTACCTTTCCTTATGGGGTCAAATATTCCAAATCATTAAATACTTAAAAATAAAAAATAACATAATAAATAACAAATAATTTAATTCAATGAATATAACTCACAGATACAGAAAAACCGCATATAATTTAAATACAAAATTATTACAATTTATTACAAACACATATTGTGTGTTTATTGAACTGTAATTCATTATTTGAAAGTTCTAAAAAACTTCAAATTCATTTCTAAAATTTTAATTTTAAATTTCATTAAAACTGACAGACTGTCAAACAATATTTCTCAATCCTATTTATTTTATTAAAATTTTGTCAAAATGTATTCAAAATATTATTAAGTAACAAATTTTTTTTTATAGACTTTAAGTTGTATTATTATATACATATATATATATATATATATATATATATATATATATATATTAGTACATTAAAAATGTATAAAATTGCATCATCTTGATGAAATGATACTTTATATAAAAATAATATGTAAATTGTTTTCTAGAACTATAAAATTATTTTATAAAAAAAAAAGAGTTTTATTATAAATAGAACCACTGACATAAAAACAAGGCTTAAAATATGTTTCAATTTTCATTTTTAGTACTTTTTACAGTTTTTTTCTATTTTATTTTATATGAAGATTACAAATTACTTTGATGAAAATCTACTTTACATTCTTATACAACATAATATCAACACATTCATCTCTTTAGTGAAGCATTTGAACATCTTTACGGAAGATGAGACACTTATGTATAAAAAATGTTTTTTATACTATTATTTTATACTCTTAGTATATTTATATTTTTTATGCCTTTCAATTTAAATTGTTTTTTAAAAACATGTTTTAAAAATAATGTAACTATATTGTGTATGAATAAAAAAAAAATGGAGAGATAAATGATTTATCATATTTTAATATTAGAAAAATATAATAGAAGCAGTAGCGAAGAATTCTTTTAAGTTGAAGATCTATTTGTTATTTAGTTAGATGAATGACTTTTAAAAAGCCTTAATATGTTGTTGGCAAGTGAAGATAAAGTGTAATTGATATGGGCTGAGATATCAAACTGGCCAATATTCAAAAATATTAATAGAAAATTTAAATCCGCATTGTCAGGGGCGACCCTACCGCCAAGACGACTTTCACTACTTTTACCACATGTCGAAATATTGGAACATTAACAAATGTTTATAGATATTTTGGAAGTAATGACACTTATTCTATTTAATTGAAATTAATAATAGCTTCCTTCTAGCAATTCCGTCGTAATACCAGACAGACTTCGGTGCTCATTTCTACGCTGTGCAAACTTTTAAATAAGGTATTTTGTTCCAAGTTTTTTGTAAAACTGGTTCAAAACTGATTTTACATTATTATTCTTCTGATAACTCATTCATTTTTATAACTACTAAAATATGAAACATGTTCTATCCAATGTGTTCCTTTTGAAAGAAATATACCATTGCACAATTTTCAACATTTTAAAATGAACGTAGATAAAGGGTGTTGTTAACAACCTACCCTCCATTTTTATCATATTTTTCGCCAAATTTACGCAAAAAATAAAGTTTTAAGCGTTTGCATTCGTTGATTTTTGAAACTTTCTGTACTTTTTTAATCATACCATGAAGATCATTTTCAGTAGGTCCATAAGTTCAATTATATATTTTTGCAAATATTTAATTAAAAATAATCTTTTTAAGGTATCAATTTCTACGATTATATGGCATAGTGGTTAAGAAGCTGATCTTTTAAGTGGATGGCGTCGAGTGCAAAGCCCCAAATCATATGTAATTAAAAAAATTTTGTAAAATTGTATTTTTCGTAATTGTTTATAGGGTAATAAGATCAAATAAATACATAAAAATATACATAACTCTAGGGATAAAATAATAGATGGCGCATAAGTCTTAGCATTTTATGTATTTATAATCTTATACAACAGATGCAGTCGGGTAGTCCAATGGCTTAGTAGGAAACCCTAAATTGAAGTTCTATAAAAATAGCTTGATAAATACCTCATCCCCCTTGCACCCTAACTTATACCACCATTACCTCCGCATTCTGCTAATTAATTAGCCCAAAAAAAAAAGAGTAATAACCCAATACACAAATTATCCTGCTATCCAAAAATTTTAATGAAATAAACTTTTATTACTTCTAAAAGAAACCCTTTTTCCAAAATTTAACATTTTATTGCAACTGCAATATTATTATTCTTTTGTTTTTAATTTTCTTTATTTCTTAACGACTTTTAAAATAAATTCTCAATCTTTTTTGTGGTAATTTTCCAGGCATTGATTTTTTTAAATGATTATGAAACATGAAAATTATTTTATAATATTTTTCTTTTTTCATTATTATTATTATTATTTCCAACTGCATTTCAATTTTCTTATTCATGAGTCATCCCTGTCATTGTTCTGACACATACATCATATCATGTTGATTCCTTTTTTATTTTATTCAACATTTTATACTCTGCACACAATCACATATTATATTATTTATTATTAAATGAATATTTTACAGGTATATATATATAAAATATGTAGCATCGTGGGGTGAAATAAAATCGAACGAAATAAAGTCCATTCGACTTTATAACCAAAAACAGTGGAGATACAGTCGAATTACTAATTCCATATTATTTCCAAAATAAAAAAGTAGAAAAAGGAGAATGAGTGAAATAAAACTGAATCCGTCCATTGCTTAACCCATTCTATCTTAAATATGCAATATTGTTAATTCACTTCACATAATTCAAAGTTACTAACGAAATTAAAGTTTCAATATTTTTTTTTGTGGGGAGCTTTAGAACCGCAGCCTTGGAATACTCTCTTACGAAAATATGTTCGAAGATCAACAAAAAGAAGAATCAAAATCAGGGTATTCTCTTCTTCCGGTATGTTTCCATGGAATTTATTTCACCCTCCCATATAGCATATTCTTTATGTAGAAACTGATAATATATATAATATTATGTAATAAACATATGTAGATATGCTTAAATTTTCAAGAAATGCATTTTCTATTTTATCTTATATTTATTTTTTATTATATTTCTACACTTTAATGTTTAATGTTCTTTTATAGGATTTGGTTTGGTTTTATTTCTCTAAGAATTCTTCATAGTTAAGAAAAACTTTTTAGTTTTGATTTAAAGGAATTTTAAAAATGTTTTAATATTTAAAAAGTTTTACATTAAATATATAATAAATTTTTGGGTTATAGAAAATGTAATTTAAGTATAAAGTTTTTGAAGTATGTATTTTTCCAATTGTTTAATGTGATAAAAATTGTCTGTCATTGACTTCGAAATAATATTTTGGATTTAAAAATTTTCTATACATAGACAAGGATTTTCTAAAGGCTCAAACACATAATGAAAGTAAAACGGCTTTGCCAAATTTAAGAATTCAACGAAAAGTCAACTACAGTCCTGTTTAAGTTGAGAACTATCTTATTACTAACCAACCAATTAACTTATTAATTAAACTAGTTAACATATTAACAGGTCTAACTATTATTAATTGATATTTTTTTTTTTTTTTTTTTTTTTTTTAGTGTTTTATTTTTCTATTCATTATATTATTTTTTAACAATTCAAAAACAAAAACTTAAAAAGAATTCTTATATGCTAAAATGTAATTTGTACATGGCTGACCAATATGTCAGCTCTCACAATTTATTTAGAACTATATTAATATAATCTCTTTTGATGTTTTAATATTGATATTTTGATTTTAACATAATATATTTTAGTTTTAATTTAATATTAATATAATTGAATTTATTGGAAAAAATTTTTTTATATAAAAACCAATTTTTTTTATTTATATGTTTTATAAAAACTTAAAACTAAAATAACCTAATACTTATACCTATAACTAAACCTACAATAACCTACGTTAAATCTAAATTTTTCCAAAAGTATGGTTTTTTAATTTCTAATTTATTTTTTGCAGGAATATACTTATCATATTTAAACAACTCATTGTCATTAATATTTATTATATTTAAATTTAAAGGTATTTGTTTTATTTTCGCGTTTCTTTTATAGTGGTATAAAATCGGAATATTTTGATTATTTTCAATATAATTATGTTTGTCCAAAAACACGAATCCTTCTGGAGGCAAAAAACCTGTAACTAGGCAGTTTTTAATGTACTCAAAATCTTCGTACCATGGATGGCAGATTAATGAGTTCTCGCATGATTCACTACTCCTTTGAATATGGTTACGTATGAGACGAATGATAAAATTGTCGATTCTAACTATGTTCACCTTATCATATATAAATTTATTTGAATAATAGTGCATATTAGTGTTAGGTTTTCTATTGTAATTTGTACAAGCTCTTAAACACTTGCGTTCGAATATTCTTAATTTTTCCATCACAGAAGCATTAACATTATACCATATTGGACAGGCATATGTTAGTACTGGACGGATTAAGGTTTTGTAGCAGAGCAATTTAACATTGTTGCAAAGTGTTCTGGAAAAGAACAATTTTCCTAAATTAATAAAGGCGTTATTTGCTTTTCTTATTTGATTTTTAACATGATAGTTAAAGTTTAACATATAATTATAGTGAACTCCTAAATACTTGAAGTTCACAGAGTTTTTAATTTTTGTTTTGTCTGGAGTTAATATATAAAAATCTCTCCAGCATGATTTAACATTATATTTTACCTTGTTAATAGTATTCCTGAATAACATAGTTTCACATTTTTGATAATTTACTTTTAGCTTCCAAAGATTGCTATAAGATATCACTTTATAAAACATTTTTTGTAAAATGTATTGTGCATCTCTTAGATTATTACTTGTTGCGTAAATTGTCAGATCGTCCGCAAATGCTATACTGTAATTGGGCTCTAAATTTTTATTTAGAGAATTCAGTAATTCGCTTATGTATATATTGAACAAAATAGGGGAATTTACGGTGCCCTGTTGTAACCCATCGGATAATTTGAATTCTTTGGATAAATGATTATCCGACCCCCATGTGCTAAAAGTTTTACCTCTTATCATGTTGTTAATCAGAATAACTAAATGTAAGGGATATTGATATTTTAAGAGTTTGTATATTATACCATCAATCCAGACGGTGTCAAAAGCTTTTTCAAAGTCCACAAAACATGCTGCTACAACCTTATCATCGTTTATATTTCTACATATATCCGATGAAAGCTTCGTCATAGCATGTATTGTGCTGTGTTTATGACGAAAACCAAACTGATTTGATGGTATAATATTTTTAATCTCAGTTATTTTGACTATAAATTTATTTATTATTATTTCTAGGATTTTTCCTATATTTGGTAATAAACTTATTGGTCTATAACTGCTAGGATCTGAAGCACTTTTTCCTGGTTTTTTTAATGTAATAACAACTGCTTTTTTCCACTTATTTGGGAAGTAGCTTATATTAAGGCAATTGTTAAAAATTATTGTGTATAAGTTAATTACTGAAATAGGAAGATGTTTTAACACTATATTTGGAATTTTATCTATACCTGACGATGTTTTACCTTTAAGTTTTGATAAAATATCTTTGAGTTCATTTTGAGCTATAAAATAATTATTTAAAGTTTCATTTTCAAGTAAATTATTTGAATGTAAATGATTGTTAAATTTAACAAGGGATATTTTATTTGTTTTGTTATTTTGAATTATTTGGTTTAAATTGTTAATACTTTGCTCTATATTGTTACTTATCGGGGAAAATCTGTTTGTAACTTGCTTTTGAACTTGGTATAAATGTGTTGCCATTACTTCATTTATGTGTTCGTTTTCTTTGATAATATAATTATTGTTTTCTATTTTAAGTTTATTTAAATTTAATTGGGCGTCGTTTAAAATTTGCGTATTGTTAATTGGAATTTTTAAGTAGTCAATTTTGTTTGAGGTTTGTTTTTTATAAATTTTTTTAATTTCAGAGAACAAGTTTTTATTGTTTGATAATTTTATGTTTTTGATTCTGTTAGTCCAATAATTATTTATTGAGAGTTTAATATTTTGTTTTATTAATGAATTTATGTTTTTCAGTAATGAATTAATTCTTAGAAATGATGGTGCGTTTTTGTCTATTTTTATTTTAATTAATTTAAATTTAGCTGTAAGTAATTCACTTTTATATTTTTTAAGTCTAGTAATAGTTGGATTTAAGTAAATATCTAGGCTATTAAAATTATTGTTTTTAGATGGGATTGCTAACGACATATTATTAATTGATAAATTTAGTTTAAACTGAAAACATGCTAAAAATTGCATAATTTTAGGAGACATTCTATATTTTTAAGTTTTTTTGAGGATTTTCTACTTTTTTTTTTAATTTTTAAATTGTGGGTCTAAAAAGCAATGTGAGACAATGTGGGTCTAAAAAAGGTAGTGTTAGATTTTTTAAGAAAGAAATACAAAAATGTGAATAAAAGAAAATATCTATATATATAAAAGCGAAAGTTTGTTTATTTGTTTGTTTGTTTGTTTGTATGTTTGTTTGTTTGTTTGTTTGTTTGTAGCGAATAGACTCCTAAACTGCCCAGCCGATTTTCATGAAAATTTGTATATAGGGATTTTTGGGTACGGAAAGAAATCGTGGCCCAAAAATTTTGCTCTAACGGACCGCCAAGTTGGGGCTGTGGTGCAAGTATTTAAACTTCTTTGTTCTAAAATGAAAACGGTTTGACCGATTGACTTCAAATTTTGTATACGTGTTGCTCTTTAAGAATTGATTAGACACTATTAACAGTTTTGGAATTTTTTAACCCATGTCGGGCCGACGGGTGGTCAAAAAAAATTTTGGGTCCAAATTTTGTCCGATTTTACGAAATTCTGCTTTGGCTTAAAAGAAAGCCCCAAAAAAATTTTTGTTGAGTTCCATTAACCCATTGCGGCCCAACAGCTTTTTATAGGTTTTTTCAGTACTTTTCTCTAAATTCGAAACGGTTTAACCGATTGACTTCAAATTTTGTATACGTGATGCTCTTTCAGAATTGAGTAGACACTATTAATTGTTTTGGAATTTGTTAACCCATGTCGGGCCGACGGGTGGTTAAAAAAAATTTTGGGCCCAAATTTTGTCCGATTTTACGAAATTCTGCTTTGGGTTAAAAGAAAGCCCCAAAAAAAATTTTGTTGAGTTCCATTAACCCATTGCGGCCCAACAGCTTTTTATAGGTTTTTTCAATACTTTACTCTAAATTCGAAACGGTTTAACCAATTGACTTCAAATTTTGTATACGTGATGCTCCTTGAGAATTGAGTTGACAATATAAACAGTTTTGGAATTTGTTAACCCATGTTGAGCCGTTAACCCATGTTGGGTGGTAAAAAAAAATTCTGGGTCCAAATTTTGTCCGATTTTACGAAATTCTGCTTTGGCTTTAAAGAAAGCCCCAAAAAAAATTTTATTGTATTGCATTAACCCATTGGGGCCCAACAGCTTTTTATAGGTTTTTTCAATACTTAACTCTAAATTAAAAACGGTTTGACCGATTTTCTTCAAATTTTGTATACGTGCTCCCCTATGAGAATTGAGTAATCTGTTAATAGATTTGGAATTTGTTAACCCATGTCGGCCCGACGGTTGGTCAAAATAATTTTGGAAGCTAATATTGTCAAAATTTGCGAAGTACTGCTTTGGCTAAAAACAAAGCCTCAAAAAAATTTTGTTGAGTGATTTGGAAGCAAATTACGTCCAATTTTGCGCAATACTGCTTTGCCCAAAGAGAAAGTGTAGTTCCGTTAACCCAGTATCAAATCATACTCAAATTTTATATGTGTGAAGCAACTTGAAAATGGAGTTGAGACTGTTAACAGTTGGTCCTACGATTGGTGAAAAAAATTTTTTTGGAAGTAAATTACGTCAAATTTTTGGAAAGTAGTTTGTACTGCTTTGAATTACAGAAAGTTTCAAAAAATCCTAGGATAATCCTAGAAAAATCGTTTTAAAAAGATTGCTTTCATACATTTTAAAATTTACATGTGTAAACCGTGTGTAATTTTTGTGTTAACTTTTAGCAGTAACATCAACTTCAATTAAACCTCCATTGAGAGGCGCAGCAACGCGCACCGGGTACTAGCTAGTATAATATAAGCAAAATACTTTACTAATAATTACTAATAAGAGATAATTGATAAATAAAAGTATTGACTGAAAAATATTGCAAGTAATATTATAGTAATATTGCAAGATCCCATGTTTTTTTTTATATAATATGTTAAATAAATTAATAATTAAAATAAACAAGTAAGGAAAAAAACCAAGGGTTTTTAAAAAGCACATTTTCAAAATTATATACGGTTTCTTACTGTATATTTCATCATTTATTTTTTTAAAAATATATATAAAAATAAATGATAATATTAATTTAGTTACCTATTTCATTAATTTATTAATCATATGACTAATAGGGAAATTCTTACAATATAACCTCAATGCACTCAAGGAAACATGTTAATAAGTGCGGAAAATAATGTTGCAGCTTCAATGTAATTTTGGAAAAAACTTACACTGGTGAATAAGTTACTGTTTTATATAAACATAAAAGTTTTAATTTTTAAGACCTAGTAGCCCTTCAATGGGGAAGGTTCGCAAATTTTTGCTTAGTAAACTTATGATGGATTTGCCCACCCACCTCCTGTCCTCACCCTTCAATTTTTTTAGGGAAATCAATTTTGAACTCCACCAAAATTTGGAATTTTACCTAAAATTTTATTATCTAAGCAAAAATAGTTAAAACTAGGAGACAATTTCTTCAATTTAAAGAACCCCTTTCAAATTTAAGAAAAACCTTTAACATATGTTGAAACTTAATGCTGCAGCTGTAAATTTTGTATATTTGTAAAAAAAAATTTCAACAGGTTTTCAAGTTACAGGTGTTTAAAAATAGCAAAATTTCAATTTTCGAGCCCTTATAGCTCCTAAATAGGGGACGTGACAAAAAAATTTTGTTAACTGACTCCTACTAATTTCTAAAGGTCTAACTTCTCCCAAAATTTCAAGACCCTAGCTTGAACCTTTTAGAAGATATGTGGGGCCAAAAATTTTTCAAAAATTGAGTTTTGCATAATTGTATATTTTAGTACCGTATGGCAACCCTAAACATTTGCTTTTAATTATTTATAAAGCTTATAAAACCAGCTATCTTTTTCTGTTTTCAGATTGAAAATATACCCAACAGAACTCTCGTTATAATAATTTAAAAATAGGGCTTTTTCCAAATTTGGGGGGCTGTAACTCCGTAACGGGTGGGGCTACAGAAAAAAATTCTTCTACGAAATTAATTTTTTCGTAATATCTACCCGTGGTTAAAATTTCTTATTTCTATTTCAAACGGTGTAAAAGTTTTTGTAAACATACGGACAGACATACGGACAGACAGACGGACGGACGGACGGACGGACGGACGGACAGAGTGAACTATATAGGCACATTTTTACAAAATTTTTTGAAAATGTGCTAAAAAGTGGATTAACTAAGGTTATAATTGAAGTACATAATAAACTATAATAACCGAATTCAAAAAGAACTTGATTTCAATCATATTAAATTTTTTATAAAGGATTTATTTAAATAATAATTACTTAATCAAATTTAAAAAAAAAAATATTTTCTAGAATTATTTATAATTCATAATAATAATTAAAGAATATTCATATAAATTTAAAAACCTTTTCACGTAATCATATTTATATATAAATATTTATTTAAAATAATTTTCGAAATGTTAATATAAAACATACAAAAGCAAATGTTTTATGAAATAAAATATTGAAATATATTTAACACAAATATGATTATAATCTCACGAGTCATAAAAATGCAATTATAAAATTTAAATTACAAATAGTTTATATAACATAAAATTAATTTAATTTTTTTTGGTTTTAATTGTGTTTATTTAAAAATTTTAAATAATTACAAAATATTAAGAAAATATTTAAAATACTGATCCCAAAAAGATTTTAATAAAAATGCTAAATTTTTACTTTGAAATATGCCAACTTTATTGTTTGATAGCTTTAATTATGAAATATTGCAAGACCGTATAAAATGTCAAATAAAAAGATTCATAGCTCAATTTATAATGTTAATATTAATAATATATAAATTTTTTTATATGAAATATACATATCTAATTTTTAAAAATAGACACTTCACTGTCTTATACATTTTCATATATTTAACACATTTCCAAAAAATCTTGTAAAAATGTACCTATATAGTTTTGCTCCGTGCGTATTTACAAAAACTTTTACACCGTTTGAAATAGAGAAAAAAAACTACAGGTAGATAAAAAAAAAACAATAATTTCATGGAAGAATTTTTTTCTGCACGCCGCACTCTGCACCGGAGCTGCATCCCCAAAGGCTGAAAAAGCCCTTAATTTAAATTGTTATAACAAGATTTTTTTTGGGTTTATTTTCAATTTGTAAAAGTTGGTAACATAATAGAGCTCCTTTTATAAACTTTATAAATTTTTGAAACGCAATTTTATAGGGTTGCATGCTGTACTAAAATTCTCCATTATCCAAAACTCAATTTTTCTTATCTTCTGAATGATTCAAGCTGGAAATTAGAAAATTTGGGAAAGTTGGATTCTCAGAAATTAGTACGAGTCGGTTAAGAAAATTTTTATTACTCGCCTGTCCAAATATTTTATATGCAATTATATAGATATATGCAATTAGCTAAAAGAAATTAATTTTTTTTTAAATCACTAGTATTTAACAAACTTCTTAAAATAATATACCCAATATTACATATCAAATCTATCAATTACATATTTAATTTATGTTTCCAGCCATTAAATAAACATCCACTGCCAAAATAAAATTAAAGTACTAAAACTGAAAATCAAACACTTTATATTTTTTAATTAAAAAAAAAATATTAAAATTGAAACCAAATACTTTAAAAAATTTAAAATTATTTAAATCTCACTAAAAAACCTTGAGTACAATTTCAATTCAATTAAGTAAAAGTGTCTCAAGCGCATAATTAGGCCAATTAAATTGTACAAATAGGCCATATTATTTCTAAACTATCATATTTTTAAAATTTAAAAAAATTTTTCGAGTATTTTACGAATTTCCCAGTTTAAATAAAAAAAAAACTTCTTGAACTAAATTATTTTAAATTAATTTATGACCTGTATTCTATTTTTCATCATTCTTAACCCACCACACTTGCAGCTATCTCAACACTCTTTGCATTTAATTTTCACCAATGTTATTGTAATTTACATAATTGTAATGAGTTTCAATGGTTCTTCCGTTTGTTTTTGCTCTTTGTTTTTTTTTTGTTTTTATTTTTTCTGTTTCTCTTTTATTTGAATGACAGGAAAAAATCCAAAGGAGCGAAAAAAGAGTCTCGAGAGAAGTTAAAAAAAAAAAAAAAAAACAAATGACATAATTAAAAGCATTAACATCTTTTAAATGGTTTTGTTTTGTTATAAGAAAAAAAAAAAGAGAACACTGTAACAGTATTAAAAGCTTGAGAGGAAGTTAAAATGAAAAAAGTTTAAAATTAAAATGAAATAAAAAAAAAGATACAACTGTTATGTCATCTTTTTAAAATTGCTCTTGTTCATCTTCTTTTTTTTTGTTTGTTTTTTTTTTTTTAAGATTTTGGCTTCTTGATTTCTTGAGTTTTCATTTTACATTTGAGTGTTCTTTAGTTTCTTCCTCATTAGAGTGATAAGAATTATAAAAATTATAAAAAACGTGTTTGCTTCTTTTTCTGTGTTTAGATTGGCTTTGAATTCTTTTAAGATTTCTCTTTAAAAATAGTGTCTCATTCAGGAGTTTAAAATTTATTTGAGATTGCTTGATTTTATAAGATAATAAAAATTTTTGGCAAATAAAATTAAAGGTATTAAATTTTGATGCCCTTAGGACATCAATAATTATCAATCTTTAAAAAAATCAGTTATCTATAGGTTCAAAAGTCGTCAGTTTTCGATAATTTTTAAAATAAAAATCTTCAATTATACATACATAAAGAATGTAGCTATCTGTCAAAATAAGTTAAATGTATTGAATTATATGAAAGTGTCTGCAACCCTGAAAGTGCAACCCTGACGCAGGCACTACGTAGCCTTTAAAAAATTGGTTTAACTTTTAACTTTTTCACTTTCTCTTCGTATTCAAATGTCAAATAATTGAACTTTAAAAAATATTTTAATTGGAAAAAAAAAGTATATTGTCACAATAAAAAATTAATAAATTTATTCTTTTTTTTTTATATCTAGGGTTAAATAATGTCAAACCATTATTTAAAATACCTATACAATAAACTTTAAACTATTGAATATTTTTTAATTCATGAAATTTAGAAACAATACAATATCAAAAAACGCTGTCATATATATTTCATTGTGCACACCCCCTTTCTTGACTTCGTAATTAGTGCGAAACAAGAGCGAAACCAGAGCGTCATTGTAGATAGACTAAGATAATTAGGGTTAAAATAATTTTTTGTAATTTTACTATTTAACTTTTGTAAATTTGGAAAGAATCGTATTTAATTAAGTTGTAAATGTATCGAATGTCAAATCTCACATGTTAACTAAAATTACTTTATTTTAACTTCACTACATGTTATTATTCGTTATAAAGTTTTGTTCTGGTTAATGGTTAATTGAAATTGGCAAGTAGACCTTATTCGAAATATAT
The DNA here is from genome assembly GCA_963082915.1 of Dolichopus griseipennis. Classification (NCBI taxonomy): domain Eukaryota; kingdom Metazoa; phylum Arthropoda; class Insecta; order Diptera; family Dolichopodidae; genus Dolichopus; species Dolichopus griseipennis. The sequence continues at coordinate 66,291,918 of OY720441.1, forward strand.
TTTCAATAATTCTCTATAAGATGACACTAATATGTCTATTAATTCTCATATTTAAGTACCTTCCTTTAAAATTGAAAAGTTGTGAAAAAGAACAAAAACTGAGGGTTTTTTTAATATTTTCTTATAACATATTTTTTAGTATAAATTAAATTGAGAATCATTGATTATTTTCTAAAAAATTTTATTTTTATGACAGAACAAAGCGTACAATTTTTTTTTCATATTACATGTATATATGATAGAAGCTAAAAAATACTTTTTCTATTATGATCTAAAGGAAATTTTTCAAAATTTATAACCATATGCATATTTCATTGTTTAATTACGAATTTTAAATATAGCCCCCTTAAGTATGCAATTTTTTTTTTAATTTAGAGCTTATATTCTTTTAGTCTTTTATCTATTTCTTCTTCATATCATATTCTCAACTTGTGTAAATTTAATTAATTACCATTATTTAAGAACCTACATAAGCATTAAAATAAATTTGAAAACGTTTAGAAAGCATTTTTATTGCAAAAGAGAGACACAAAAATCACGAATAATTACATAAAATGAAGTAATTTAAGTTCAAAGTAAAGAAAACAATTCTTAATTATTCAATCCTTAGAAAATAGTTATAGAAACTTTATTGTAAGGAAATGTAATGAAATTTAGTTTTTTTTGTTAAGAATACGAAAAGTTAACTAAACTTTTTTGCAAAATTAAAAGAAGACGGATATATTATCAAATATTTAGTAAACTTTAAGTACAAACAAATTTCAAATATTTTTATATTATTCAATTTGACTGTTCATCTATTTAAACATTTATTTTGTTAAACTCGTAGAGTGATTTTAAACGAAATTTTAAAAATTTTTAAATATTTTAACTTTTATCCAGTACTGGAATGTAAATTGGTATCTTCTGTTTTTATTGCTACCCGTATCACTATAAGTCAAAGGGTATAATAAATTTGACATTACGTTTGGGACGCAGAGAAGGAGGGGGGGGTAGATATAGACTCAAGTATATGGATCGGATCAGAATCGAAAAATAAACCGATTTAGCTATGTATGTCCGCCGTCATCACGATAACTCAAAAAATAGAGGAGTTAGGATTTTAAAATTTTTCCAAATTCGCTTTTATGCCATAGCCGCCATAGCCGCCATCGCTATTGAAATTCAGCCACTTTGGTTCACGGGTTCGAGTACTTGCCATACAACTTCTTATTTTATATGAGCATTACTTTATAGTTATTGAAGCTGGGTGTCTGAAATTTTGCCAAAAATAGTTTAGTGTAATGGCCAAAGTTACTGCAAAACTTGGTTGGTCTACTGCAGAGGGTTCGAATAGCTGCCATACAACTCCTTCTTTTATATAAGCATTGCACTACACCTAATAAAGCTGTTTGTTTGAAATTTTGCCAAAAGTAATTAATCGGATTATAATGTTTATATTAAGGTCATATGGGTATCCCAGAATTGACACAGTCTACTCCACTACAATCTTCCTCGTTTATTAATAAATTAATAAAGAACTGCAAGTTTTCAGTTTTGTGTTCCATTGAACTGAAAAAATACTACAATAGCTTGGAGTCTAATAATTATGAATTTTATTTGATGTTAGCGTATAATTTATTAATTATAATATTATATGTAATTTTGTTCAAAAAACCAATTGCATTTTTTTGACATTAGATGCCAGAGCTGCAATAGAATTAATTCATAAAATATTTCGTTTTCGAGATATATCGTGACACACCATCGCTCAAGATGATAGCTATAAAGTACTCTAGCAATGTTGTGAAGTTCGTGATACACCGTAACCTAAAATAATAGCTAATATCTATTTAAATGCATTTGGCTGTTTAATCAATTGTTTAATAAATTTAAAAAATAAATTGTATTGGTTTCTTATTTAATAAAAATATAAACGCCTAATATAAATATTTGATAATTCATATTTCTATTGTGAGTTATAAAGTCTGAAGTGAAATAATTTATTTAAATTAAACCCCTAACTAGTCTGAATACATCAATGGAACACATATAAAGCACCAATCGAATACCACCCTTGTTGTCACTTCTAGCTCTTTTAACTGCATTAACAATCCAAAAAATGGATTATCTCTATTATATTAACGGTAAAAATTCAATTTTCATTTTCAATTCGCCTTTAAAACTTTCCGCTAATTTTTTTCATTCATACATGTATCTCTAGTTTTATATAATTTACTTTTAACTGGCTTTCATGTTTTCTTTCGTTTCATTTTTATACCCGTATGACTATATAGTCAAAGGGTATAATAAATTTGCCATTACGTTTGTGACGCAGAGAAGGAGGGGGGGTAGATATAGACTCAAGTGTATGGATCGGATCAGCCAAAGTTACTGCAAAATTTGGTTGGTCTACTGCAAAGGGTTCGAGTAGCTGCCATACAACTTCTTATTTTATATGAGCATTACTCTATACCTATTGAAGTTGGGTGTCTGAAATTTTGCCAAAAATAGTTTAGTGTAATGGCCAAAGTTACTGCAAAATTTGGTTGGTCTACTGCAGAGGGTTCGACCAGCTGCCATACAACTCCTTCTTTTATATGAGCATTACTCTACACCTAATAAAGCTGAATGTTTGAAATTTTGCCAAAAGTAATTAACCGGATGATATAATGTATATGTTACGGTCATACGGGTATCCCAGAGTTGACACAGTCTACTCTACTACACTCTTCCTCGTTTTTTTTCAAAATAATTTTTTTAACTCTTTTTTTTTTTTTCTTATATAGTTTTTTTTTTTATTATATTTTCTTTCCTATGTTGTGTTTTGGTTAAAGATTTTGTTTTTTTTTTTAAATGTTTGTTTTTCATTAGAAATAGTTTCTCTTCTTTTGTTCTTGTGTTGTATGTTTTGTTGCAAGCAATTGCTTCAGGCTGATGACCTTAATTTTCTTTTGTTTCAATTTTTTTGTATTTTTTTTTTTTTTCAAACATAAAAGGAGCGCGCAAACAAATAAAATTCAAACAAATAAACAAACTAAATACAAAAACAAAAATTATACTTTTAAAGTATTCAAAGGGGAAATGCCATATCAAGCCATGCATGCTGTATAGTTATTGTTGTAATATTGTAAAATCTTTATAAAATCCGAATTGTAAGAAACAAAAGGATTTTTTTTTTAATGTCCTTGTAAACTTTGTATAACAATTATAATGCGATTTTTAATTATATTAGAAAATAAAATAAAAACAAATTTTGTTACTAGTTTTACATTTTGTTTTTTTTTTTTTTTAATTTCATTGTAAATTTAAAACAATTCCAAGTTACAAAAGAAGACATTTTGTTTTTAATAAAAGTTGTACTTGCATTGCAAAAATAACCGGTACAAGTTCTTTTAGAATAAAAGTAATAATAATGAAATTTAAAAAAAAAATGGAACAGGATAAAATAAAACAAGAAAAGATATAATAAAAGAAAAGCTTTTCAATGTAACAAATGAGGTTATGTTAAAATAGCAATCTAATTATCTATCATTTTGTCTATGTCTGTATATGGTTATAATTAAAATAGAAAATAAGCAAATTAAATCTGGAATTTTAACATTCTTGTAGTTTTATCTTGGTTTCCTTACAATATCGAAAGAATGGATGACTTTAGTTGAATATATGAAAACCACTGAAACCCAGAAGCCACATTCATTTTAAAAACTTACAATAGGGGAAAATAATTGGTAGTTATACCAATCGTGTAGTGGTTACTATAGCGATTTTAATTTAAAATAAATTTATTAATAGTATTACTATAATATCAATTTAAAATAATTTTCAATATTTCATATACAATTAAATATGCCTATTGAATAATGTACATTATACAACATGACCCTTAATTGAATAGTGCAGGCATATATCTGGCATATAACTGGTACTGGCTTCTGGATCGTAAGTCTATGTTGTCAATTTATAATAAAGTGTTACAATCAAGTCATAAAACCTATATACGGTTGTATGGAATTTAACTTTGATGATGTGCTTCCTAACAAAGTTATATAAGCAAAATACAAGTCTTTGAAAATAAAGCTTTACGCAACAAAGTTGCAAACATCAAGCACGTCTAGAAAAACAAATGGTTAGCATTCTCCAAAATAGGCTTAAACGAACAAAACCTCTAGATTTAGCGCACAATATTGATTTCCTTAGAGGAATCCCAATTATATACGAGAACGCAGGATATTTTAAGGGGTGGAGTAACGATCCCTCACTACTGCAAATAATAAGATGTTAATCGCCACTCTTACAATGTTTTCCGTAAGATTTGTAACACCTAGAGAAGAAAACCTTTAACGTCAAAAAACTATATATAGAAATATTTGAATATTTTCCATTAATTATACAAATTGTTGAGAAATGCAATGTTGCCATATTGTTCCAAAATATTTAAATTAAGGTTTTAATGGAGTAAAGTATTACAATATTAGTAGTTAAGTTCAGTGGGTTCGAGTAATGCTCATATAAAAGAAGGAGTTGTATGGCAGCTACTCGAACCCTCTGCAGTAGACCAACCAAATTTTGCAGTAACTCTGGCCATTACACTAAACTATTTTTGGCAAAATTTCAGACACCCAACTTCAATAGGTATAGAATAATGCTCATATAAAATAAGAATTTGTATGGCAGTTACTCGAACCCTTTGCAGTAGACCAATCAAATTTTGCAGTAACTTTGGCCATTACACTAAACTATTTTTAGCAAAATTTCAGACACCCAGCTTTATTAGGTGGAGAGTAACGCTCATACAAAATAAGAAGTTGTATGGCAGCTACTCGAACCCACTCTACTAGACCAACCAAATTTTGCAAAAACTTTGGCCATAAAACTAAACTACTTTTGCCAAAATTTCAGACACGTAGCTGTAATAGGTACAGAGAAATACTCATATAAAAAAAGAAGTTGTATGGCAGCCATCCGAACCCATGGACCAAAATGGCTGGATTTAAATAGCGATGACGGCTATTGCAAAAAAACTAATTTGCGAAAATTTCAAGATCCTAGCACCTTTAGTTTTTGAGTTATCGTGCGGACGGACGGACGGACAGACGGACGGACGGACGGACATACATAGCTAAATCGATTTTTTTTTCGATTCTGATCCGATCCATACACTTGAGTCTATATCTACCCCCCCTCCTTCTCTGCGTCACAAACGTAATGGCAAATTTATTATACCCTTTGACTATATAGTCATACGGGTATAATAATAGATAATAATAATTATTTATTAAATAATTTTAAAATCATTTGAATCGCAATCATAACCCGGAAGTAACCTACAAATATACCTGAAAGAACTATGCAGAACGCACAGTGTTTCCAATCAAATACAATTCACTTGAAATTTTAGAAGTTGTGTTTATGATTTTTATTAAAATCAAAAAATTCATTAAAATTCATTAAAAAAATATTTATATTATTCTAATGAAATTTCAATTATAATTTTGTTCAGATTCATTTTCTAACCAATTAAAATTTCAATTCTACCTTAGAAAATGATAATAAAACTGTAGAAAAAGCATATTTTTGTATTCTGCTTATACAAACCTCCAAAAATATGCTAATTTATTTTTTCCTAAAAAATTCCAAACTAATTTATTTTTAGAGTATTAAAAAATTTTATTTACAAATTTAAATAAATTTTTAAAACTTTTTTCATTTGATATTAGTTCCTACATCTAATTTTATACGTTGATTTTTGTAGCTAGGTCGAAGAATCCGTAAGATACTTTAATTATACATTAAAATTTTTACTTAAAATCTGATTTTTTAATTTTAACTTTTCAAGAAGTTGAAGAGACTTATATTAAAGTTCCGCAAAAATCTTTGCTCAAATTAATCCCGAATTGAACTATAAATTACAAAATTCCTTATGGTGCATTTATATTGAAGCTGCCACAAGTGATAAGAGCACCGATAAGATTTTAATAGAGGCTTTTATATTGGAGCATCGCTTTGATCGACGATAAACAATATATAATTTTTGAATTACTTATCGCAGCTCCAATAAAAACACACCTTTAGAAATGCTAGACAAGGCTATTTTTATTTGGAAATCTTGAAGACTTAATTCCATGGATTTTTAAAGCTTTGTACCTATATTTACATCCGTTCTATATAGATAAAAGCAAATATTCGCACATTGTCATCCATACACAAATTAAATGCCAATCTAAATATCTGTACACAATATACCACTTACGCATTTTATTATGTAAGTAGAGTATGGATTTTGAAGATAGAACAGAGTTCCGAAAACTTTAAACTTGGGAAAATGATGCTACGTGAGGCCAATAAATCCATAGATTTCAAATAGCAGAGATTCAAACGGTTATGCATAAAAATTGAAACAACCTTGAAGGATCAGGACCTTTTTAAGTAATTTATAAACCTAAATATATATCCTTTTCCTATCCTTACTTCTCGGATTGATACACTAGAAGTTATGGTGTTTTTCCCGTTATATTGGCTGAGGAGGAAGATTTATTTTTTTTGTAAGAAGAAGTTTAACACTATTAATGTGCGTTTTGAAAGCTTTGACCTCCTTTAAAAAAAAAATATTAAAACATTAAATACATTAACAAATAAATGGACAGACTTTGTTAAACTTAATCAAAATATGTACCTAATAACATTAATTAATTAAATACTATAAATTTTACAAAAAGTTTACAAATTAAAAAGTTTTCACCATACTTTTTATTATTAATAAATTACAATTAATTGTTTTTGTTTAGGAAACAACAAAAACGATAACCAAATTATTTAATTATATAAACAGGAAATATACATAATTGAATATGTATATGTTTTTTTTTTTTATAAATAAAATATAGATATATAAGTGTGTCAGATAATTGATATTTCCTGTTGAGCAAACTCATAAATGAATTTTAAAATAATTTTCCAATGTTTGTTAAATTTTGTTTTTTGTTTTAATTTTTGTTTTGTTTTTTTTTTTGTGTGGAAACAAAAAATCGTTTATAATTAAAATATCGGAAACATTCATTAAATTGATATAAATATTTATATTTTTTTTTAACATACATATTATAATTATTATATAAAAACCATTTGAATGAGTACAAGAAGTAAAGTATACATACTTATATTATGGAATAGAATAAAATAATGGAAAGTGATAACCCATAAGTAAATTAAGGTTTCAGGAATAGAAGAGCATTCAAAACCTTTTCAAGAATGGACGTATTGGCTATTTAAAAATATTTAAATTGGGCGCCCACATCTTTGTAATTTTTTAGCACAACGGAAGTAGACGAATTATTAATTTATTTCTTATATAAAAATCCTGCCTATGTATCTCTAGGAAAAAGTTCCTTTTTTTTTTTTTGTTTTTGCCGACACCTCTACGTGCTAACGGTTCACTGTGATAGGCTAAACAACCTGACTATATATGTGCATGTCGGAGCAGGGGAGATATATTCATGTATTACAACTGATCAAATGAATTCCACATACAATTTAATTCATTTAAATAAACAAGAGATAGTACTACGCCTTATAACATGTAGAAATGTCTTAGATTTTCAATAAATGCAGTTCTATTTTTGTTTATATTGTAATATTATGTATTTGAGTTATATGGTATTCTATATCAGTGAGTTATATTATTTAATTGAATTATTTGTTTACATTTTGTATTTGTTTATAATGTTATATTTATGTATTTTTTATTAAAGATATATAATTATTAATTATTAATTAAGCCATTAATTTGAACCCAAAGGCGAATGGTAGCTGAGCCGAGTTGAACACCATATAAAAGTTTTTTCACTTTCACTGGGATTCGAACCCGGGGCCTCTCGCATGAAAGGTCGGCACTCTAACCACTGTGCCACCCAGCCGATAATACCGATGCGTTATTCGCTTCGTAGGTTCTTACTCCTAATTAAAGCATCCTACATTGAAACAAGATTGTTTTTCCTCTTTTACTTCATTTAGGAGCATAGGGCTTCAATTTAAAGTCTTCATTCTTTTCTATTCATAGATTTTTTTAGTATTTCATTTCAAAATATTTCGTGTCGCCTTAGCATATCCAAGGGTATTGTCTCCTAAGATATTTCGTGTCTCCTTACTTAGTTGATCTAGCACCGTTCTTCTCCAAGGTGTTTCGTGATGTACCTCTTGACTTGGATTCTCCCAGCGGATCCCAAGTAAGCGTTATTTTTCTTATGTATACTTCATTTTTCCTTAGTGCGTGGCCAATCTACCTCTATTATCTCCATTGAAAGTCTTGACTAGATAAACACAATTTATTAAAATAAAACATAATCTGAAACAAATCATCGTTCCTACATAATTTATACTAAACGGTTTGCTATCCACGATTTGCGAATTCTTGTTTCCATTTCTTCAGTATTTGTTTTTAGTCTCTAACTCAAACCTTATTAGATAATTAACTCCACTTAAAATAGACTTCAACATTCGTATTCAATTTTCGTTTTAGTAATTAAATCTGGGGCCATATTACCCAGAATTCATTAAATGTTATAAAGTATTAAGTTGGTGGAACTATAACTTAATCCAATGTTGATTACATGGTTTTTTACTGGTGATTAGTAGTCTGTACAAGGAACCCACGTCGGGCAAGCATTTCTAAAAAGGATCTTAATTAATTACAAAATCTATTTTAAGTTCCAGGATTAAATCAGAAAGCTATTGGATCTCCCTGCTTATTAAAAATGAAAACAAATAGTCTGAATCGAATAAGTAATAACAGTACCGCTATGTTCCTAAGCTTGGTATCTAGAAACTTAGTTTTGCCTTCCAATTTATAAGTTCGATTCCCCAAAATCTAAATAAGTGTTACCCAATAATATATAATTATAGTATTATATGATATACTTACGTTTAAGTTTTATTATAATTTTGTACATGAAGTAAATTACTTTCTCATGCTAATTGATTTAAAAAATTATAATTTCCTTGTTTTTTATTTGCGTTTCTTGTTTTTTTATTATTTCTTGATTAATTAATTTTGTATTCCTGTGGCAATAATTATGTAACACCTGGAAAAAATAAAAAAACAAAGAACAAATGTAACATATAAATATTTCAAATATGCATAAAATATAGATATATAAAATATTTCATTGTATGTAAATAGAATTTAAAAAAATAATTCCAAATGTTTTTTATTCATAATTTGTTTTTTTTTTTTAGAAAATGCCAAAAAAATAAATAAAATTTTAAAAAAGTTAAACACAATAATTTAAATGTACATTTTTTTTTTAATTTGATAATTAGCAAAAGAGTTAATTAGCACCAAAATACAAATAATACAATATTTTTATTTTATTTGTTTTTTATGTTATTTACGTACATTTTGTAGAGTGTTATTGTTTTTACTGTAGTTTTTACCTAACCTAATTATATAAATTAAATTATTTTTATATATATATATATATATATACATATATTCATGATCAATAAATTAGTCACACTTTTCTGGTAATTTTACTAGTTATTAAATTATTTTATATTATATTTTATATATAATATGATTTTATAGAATTTACGTAGGGTCTATCTTATACAGAATAAATTTTAAATATGTGTTCATCAAATTTTAGATCTAAACATTTTATAAAAAAATTATTAACTTAAGTGAAGTACTAACTACCAAGTGAAATGAAGTGAAGTACAATTAGTTTAATGACTTAATCTACTTTTACATTAGATTGAAGTCCTTATTATCAGAGACAGATCCGAGGTAGAATCCCAGTATGTAAATGTAAAAAAAAAGCTTTATCTGGTTTTTGAATTGATTCAACTACCACTCGCCTTGGATTCAAATTAATGGCATAGTCAATAGTTAAAAATTCTATATCAAAAATTACACAAGTGATAAAAAAAAATCATGGATTTTTAAAAAAAGCGCATTTTGAAAATTACATAATATTTTATACTAAGTTCAGGGTAAAAAATATATATAATAGTAATTTTTAATATTATAATTTAGTTATTTCATCAATTCATTATTAATTATGGATAATAGTGAAATCAATACTTAAAATATAATCCCAATGTACACAAGAAAACCTGGTAACAAGAGCAAAATATAATGTTGGAGCTTCAATATTTACGTTTAATTTTGGAAAAATATACACTAGTGAATAAGTTTCCAATATATAAAAAAAGAAAGTTTTATTTTTAAGTCCTAATAGTCCTTTAATGGGGGAGGTTCCAAATTTTATTAAATCTCACCTATCCCCGTCCAAAAATTTTCAGGTTGTATGAATTAAATTGTGACTCTTACTAAAATTCGGAATTTTTCTTAGAATTTTATTATTTAAGCCAAAATAGCTAAAACTAAGAGACGGTTTTTTAAGAACCCCTTTTTAATTTAAGAAAAACCTTTAGTATATGTTAAAATATAAGGATGGAGTTTTAAATTTTGTATTATTACTAAAACAATTTTCGACCCGTTGCAACTCTTAAACAGGGGGCGTTATAAAAAAATTTTGATAAACGGCTTCTACTAATTTCTGAGGATCTAATTTCTCCCAAAAAGTCCCTAACATGAGCTGTTCCGAAGATATGAGAGGCCAAAAATTTTGTAAAAATTAAGTTTCGCATAACAGTCAATTTTAGTACCGTGTAGCAATTCTATAAATTTACGCGACATATTTTTGTAGGTCCTATAAAAGCACATGTCTTCTACCTATTTCATATTAAAAATATGTTTAAGAGAACTCTTGTTATAACAATTTAAATATAAGGCTTTTTCCGACTTTCGAGGGTTACAGAAAAAAGATTTTCCAGAAATTATTTTTTTTGCAATACCAATTAAACTAATTAGTTGAATTAAGTATTAGTTAAGTTAACACAAATACATTTGGCTTAAATACCAGAGCGAAAAATGACTTGAAGCGATAGCTGTTGAACCACTTGATGGCCTCTGTTGGTTTAAAAACATTAATTTTTCAAAAATCCCTCAATCATTATGAGCACAATCATAACCTCAATCATCAAAAGCCTTATAATATCTTCATTTTAATTATTTTTAGTCTTTTAAAATAAGTTATTAGTAAGGTTTCATTGTAAGGCTTTTACAATCACATTTTTTAAACCGTTTAAAATTAAAATGTTTTTTGCTGAAACTCGTTTTCAAAAGAATTTGTGATTTTAATAAAATATTTTATATTTTATTATAATTTATGACACGTGCCACGTTTTTATATACAAATAATCGACCTTGATGATAATCATACTCCTACATTTTAAAACAAATAATTTATTTAGATATTTTTTTAAGAGTGTGATAGTAATAAATTATGTGAAATCTGCATTATGTATTTATAAAGTTACGCAATATTATATAATTTTAAAAATTAGAGGAAATTTTTTTTTTATAAATTATTCAGATCATTGATCATCTTCTTCTATTTATTTTTGAATTAAGTGCGTGGTTATATTTTAAATTTTAAAATTTAAATGGATATTTTGCTTTAAGTATTTTTAATGTTCTGTTCAGAACATTTTAAATTGTTTGTACAATTAGTGGGCGATCGTCCTCTTTATTTCGCCTTTTTAGATACATTACATAATTTAATCTTAGTTTGCATTAGTTTGCTTCAACTTTAAAAGCCTCTTCTAGATATTAGCTTTCTAATTTTTTTTATTACTCTAGCAATTTAACTATTACTATGTAAAACTTTACGATCAAATTATTTTTGTATCTGACTTTTTAAAATCGAATTTTTTATTATTGTGAAGCTAAGTTGAATTGCCCCAACAAATCATTATTTTTCATTTTAAATGTCAAAAATTTATACTATAGCATTTCGAAAACAAATTTTATTTTGCATTAAAATTGGTTTTTATTTTAAAGTTAAAAAGCCTGAAAAATAACTTTATTTGCATCATTAGTTGAATAATAATTAAAATAAAATAAAAAATAAGCAAAATATTCATATGAGTAAATTCCATTTCATCTTCATAAGCCAACCACAAGTATTGTGTTCATTATAAATATAAAATGATGCTAAATATGATTATTTTGTAAACAAAAACATTGGAACATTTTTTTTATAAAATTCATTTTGAAAATTTGATAATTATTTATTTATTATTTTAAAAATTTCATAAATATCTAAAGAACCTACATTTATTATGATATTAAAATTAAATAAATACATATATAGAAATACGACATTTATTCTAACATCACTTTATTTAATTGTTGGTGTTAGTTTAAATTTTATCTTTCTCAAAGCCTTCCTTTTCAGGTGTGGCAGTTAATTTTATTTTATATTATAATATGAACGATTACAACATCAGCTTTTCTGAGGTTTTAGTATTATCCGGTTTTAGTTATATCTAAATCTCTAGATATGATGGTTTTTATAAAATAGACTAAAATAACAAAGATACTTTCAAATGTCCTTTTCGTCCTTAAAAGATAATATGTGCCATTAAACCTATATACTTTTTGAAAGCTGGAAATACCAGATATCTTTTAGATAAAGTCATTTGGTCTTACACGGATACTACTTAAAACTCAGAATCCCCACAATATCAATTATAAATTATATATTTTTTATTAGATATAATCTGACCGTGGTTTGAACCCGAGACTCTCGATTGAAAAGTCGCCACTCTAGCCACTAAGCTATGGGTCAAATTCATTGAAATTATGTTGCCTTACCTCTTTAATTTTTTTATTAATTAACTTGCAGATACTAGAAAAATTAAATAAAACTGTTCAACCTTATTTTGAGATAGTTGTTTAGCTAATTTTTCATTTATTTAGCATATTTAATTTAATATTAGCAAGATTCATTTAATTTAGAACTATAGCCCAATTTATAGTACTGTGCTATATTTTATATTTTTTGTAAATCTTATAAACGCAGCTACCTCTTACAATCCAGATCAAAAATAACTCTTTTTATATCAATTAAAAATATTGAAATTTTCTAGACTTTGAGAGGCTCTAGCTCCGTCACAGATGGGGTTACCGAAAAAATTTGTTTCATGTAATTAATTAGTTTACGATATCTATAGAGTTTTAAAATATTTTCAATAAACTCGAGTTAAAAAGAGTTCTAAAATTGTGCTAAAAATGTGGGCTAATAAAGTTCTTTTCTGAACAATTTCAAGTTACATTAATAATAAAGCCCTGCATTACAAATTTAAATGGTATGCCATATAATATTTTAAAAAAAAGTATCCAGTTCTACTTTGGGAACCAGAACCAGCGATTTGCAAAGTGAACTTTTTAAAAAAAATCTTCCGCCAACAATAATATATACATTGGTCAAAATTTTTTTAATTACTGCTCATCATTTGCAACTTTTAACAAAACTAAAACCCATCATAATTATAACAGTTTTTTGAAAAGTTGTTCTAAAAATTGTTATGTTTGAACAATATTTGGGGAGGTGAAATAACGCCCGAATCAATTGACTATAATTCCTGGAAACCAGAAAAAGGGGAATACCCTGATTTTGAATCGAACTCTAAAATCTCTTGTAATTTCGAATCCCTAATATACATATATATATAAATATTCTCTAAAAGAGCAATATATTACTTTTGAATCCAATTCTCGGTTCTTCTGGTAGTTAGCCATAACACTGCAAATGATTGGTTTTATTGGCAACGCGAACTTTTGAAAGTGCAAAAAAATCTGAGAGGTTCAGTTTATTTTAAAAGTGAAATAAGACCCGAATAATAGTGCAAAATACCCGAGGGACCTTTTTGCAATTTAAAAAGTGCAGTAATGCAATAGGGCGTTATTTCACCTTGCTTAATATTTACCAATGACAGGTTTCAGCAAGGCTTCAAAATATGATTCAAATAATAATTATATTAAAATTACTTTGAATGAGACTATGAAGTCCGTAACGGGACATATATTTCCCCGTTTAATTTTTTAAAACATTGCAGGAGCGACAGTCGAGTATAAAAATTCAAATACACTTTAAAAATTAATACACTTAAAACTTTTAAACTTTTGAAATAATTCACCTAATTTGTTTATAAGTTTTAAAAAAACAGAAATTCTTATTATTCAAACAAATAAAAAACAAATCCAAAAATAATATTAAATTTCCTTATAAACAATTTACTTTTCAAGAAAAATCACGTACCATAAATCATATTACAATATTACATTTCAAATACATTTACTTTTATATATTTCAATACAATTTTTTAGGCTCAAAACCAATCGAACAATAGACATATAAATTAAATATGAATTTTATTTTTCCAAATTTGCCCCCATAATATACATACATACACGACATATATATATACATACATAATATTATGTTCATTCATTTTTAAAATCCCCCTTTCGAACAATAGAAGTTTTAAAGTTGTCAAGGACCTAAAAAAATTGTCAAGCATTAATGTAAACAACATATTTTTTCAAAATTCTCTTTTTAATATGACAAATCAAAGCGCAATATAGAAAATTAAATACAAAAATACCGTTATTTATCAAAAAAAAAAAAAAATGTACGACTATAAAAATTTAACAAAACGTCAAATAAGTATAATTTGTTTACTTTAAAATTTTATTTTTAGTTTTATTTGTTTTAAATCCATCTGTAAATTCCACCTCAAGGTGAATTTTTTTAAAATAAAATATAAGTAAATAATATATTTTAAATCTCATTTAATACTATGTACGTGTGTATAGGTAAAAAAAAAAATTGGTATGTGTGTCTATTTTGTTTCAATAAATTAAAAGGCACATATAAGTATCAAAGGCGAAAAATTAATGGGAGCAATTAAATGATTTAAATTATAAATTTTAAAGTTTATAATAAAGTGAATGTATTTGCAAGAAATACTAATTGTTTTATTATTATTATTATTATTTTTTATTGAATATAATTCAAATTATAAACAAAACTTAGTTAGAAGCACTAGCTTCCAGGGCTTTCGGCTTCAGATCATTTGGGAATCATATGTGGCTTCCAAATGAAATACTTATAACTTAATTTGCTTAAAATATTCCAAAAATCAAAAGAACTCTTACGAACACCCTAAAAATTAACAACTAAGAAATCACTTGGGAAATCAATATTAAATATTTATATCATTTTTTAATAAAATAATATATGTTATACTAATAAATTGCATACACGTCCCTGATCACCCAAATTTGAATTTGACATATACGAGTATAAATAACCTAAACAATATTGTTAGTTAAATATGTTTGTTACCATTTTTATCCTTTTATTCCTTATTTACAAAATAATAAAAAACGAAAGAAACAAATACAAACAAAAAAAAAAAAAACAAACAAAATAACAAATAAAAAAACAAAGTCACCCGTAATCTAAATCCATACGGGCGTTAAAGGTAATCGATGTTGCGTTGACATTTCAATCGACTTTACACCAAATTAAGCTTGTGTTTTTTTTTTTTCCTTTTCTCTCTCATTTATACATTTGCTTCTTTATTCCTGTTTTTTTGTTGTTGTTGTTTTTTTTATTCTTGTTTTTCTCGGTTCAAAGTACCTAAAAATAATTTCTACTATCCCTATGTATATAGATATATATACATGATTATATATACATATATTATAATATAAAATGTGTACAAAAGACTTAGTGTGCCATAAAAATATCCTTTTTAACGGTAAAGAATAATATTTCACCATGACCTGGAAATAAAATTTATTTATTTTTTTTTTTTTATTTTTAACTGTTTTTTGTTTTATGACAGCAGAGTGGGTACAAGAGATGAGGTGAAGGATGGTAAGAGATTGGAAAAAAAAAAACTGAAAATTCTGCCAAAAAAAAAAAAAACCAAACAAAAATAAAAAAAAATTGGAACCGAATTGAATTATTAATGTTTCCAAATATTATGTGAGGATCAGATGAAAATAAGTTTCACCTCAAATAAAATAATGAGAAAGAAAAAAAATAATAATAAAAAAAAAATATATTAATAAAAAATAAATATGTATATGTTTTTCTTTTTTGTTGTTTTTTTATGCTTCTGTTTTTTCTTTTCATAGGGTAATGGCAGGGCCGGCGCTTCCATATGCACAGATGGCACAGTAAAACCGGGCGCCAGAATTTTAGGGGCGCCAAATTTATTGTAAAAATTATGTACCTACCGACCTAAAATAATTTTTTTTTTTTTTTTTGAAAATAATTAATAAATTTACATACCAAAATTTAAAAATTAAAATTATTCCTTTGAATTAATTCTTTCAAATTCTGTCCAAATTAATTCTTCTTAACTCAAATCAGATATATTTTATTTTATCATTCATTTTATAGGTACCTACTGTTTAAGTTCTTCTTGCTTTGATTCTACTTAGTTAAAATAACAATTTAAAAATATGCTCCATACACATAAACAAAATCATATAAAGCAAAATAAAAATGTTTTTCGGTTTTTCCTATACATTTTTTTAAGGTTCAATCATTTTTTATTGTTCCTTAAATTATTTATCTATTATAAAAAAAAGAAATAGAAGAGACCATAAGAAAATAAATTCAATTCTCTTTTTTAGTCTTTCAATAAAATCAAATAGTTTAAATATACCTTATGCACAGTTTAAAAAAGTGCTCCATATACATAAGCAAAATCATATAAAACAAAAAAATGTTTTTCGGTTTTGTACTGCATTTTTTTTATTTAAGGTTCAATTATTTTTGACTGTTCCTTAAATTATTTATATATTAAAGAAAAAAGAAATAGAAGAGAAGAGACAATAAGAAAGTAAATTAAATTCTCTTTATTAGTCTTCTTTCAATACAATCAAATAGTTTAAATAGCTTTTGTTCTGCCTTCTACCTTCTGCACAATTTAAAAAAGTGCTCCATATACATAAGCAAAATCATATAAAACAAAAAAAATGTTTTTCGGTACAAAACCACATTTTTTTATTTAATGTTCAATTATTTTTGACTGTTCCTTAAACTATTCACCTAGGTATATAGAAAATAGAAATAGAAGAGCCAAAGAGAATAAGAAATAAAAAACGTTCTCTTAAATTTGTCTTTTACATTGATTTGCATTTGATTTATATATTATAAATACTTAATAATTTTTTCTCTTATAAAATTATTTCTAGTATGTAGTAGAGAAATAAAGAGTTAATAAAATAACATATATTTATATGTTATTTTATTAACTCTTTATTTCTCATCGTATTGAATAAAAAATTGTAAAGTAGTATTGTATTGTAATGTTGTATAATGTAAAATAATGAAATTTTGAAATTAAATGTACTTCTACCTATTTATATTTTGGACAATCCAATTTTGTTTTAGAAAATAAAATTTATGACCATGGCCATGAAGTATGAGATTTATGTATAGTGTGGTTGAAATTATGAATTATACGAAAAATACAAACTTTATAATAATTATGTTTGTCTATAAAAATAAAAACAATCTTATCTTGTAGAATAGGTTTATTTTAAAAGAAATAAATGAAAAAAATTTTTTATGGACCAATTAATTATTAATTAAATTTTTTTGTTCTACTGATTTTCAAAACCATTTAATTTTAATATTAATTTTAATCTTGATTTTTATATATATTCCATAATTGTCGATTGCACTCCCGATCTAAGTCGAAAAAAACAAGTATCTCTGATTCTTAGAATAGTTAATAAAACAGAAAACAATATTTTTGAAATAAAAGAATTTTTTATAGGTTTTCTCATAGGTTTAGATACAACAGGAAAAGGCTTGACAGATTTAGTTTTAGATAAGTTAACTTCGTTAGGACTTTCAATTAATGACTGTAGAGGACAAGGCTATGACAATGGTTCAAATATGAAAGGAAAAAATATAGGTATGCAAGCTCAAATTAGGCACCTAGAACCACGTGCGTTTTTCATTCCATGTGCATCTCATTCCGCAAACTTAGTTCTTTTAGATTCCGCTCAATGTTCAAGTCAAGCTGTAAAATTTTTTGATACAATTCAAAGTCTTTATGTTTTCTTTTCGAGTTCTGTTTCAAGGTGGGAAATTTTAAAAAAGAACGTGAATAATTTGACTCTCAAACCACTTTGCACAACTAGATGGGAAAGTAGAATAGAAGCCTTAAAACCTTTTATTTTTCATTTAGAAGATATTTATGAAGCTTTAGTAGAACTGACAAATGACAAAGACTCTATGACAAGACACACCGCAGAAGCTTTAGGCAATAGTATTTTAAAATTTGAATTTATTTGTTCATTACTAATTTGGTTTAAAATTTTAGAAAAAATTAATATAGTTAGTAAATATTTGCAAAGTCCAGGAATTTGTTTAACGACTGCTGTTAATATTTTGCTCACAACTAAAGAATTTTTGAGCAATTTGAGAACGGACGAACATTTTTATGATTTCATTGCGCAAGCTAGACAAATCGCTATAAAATTAGATGTAACAGCGTCGTTTCCTCCCGTTTCAACACTTAGAAGTCGTAAAAAGCCTCGGCTTTTTTCATACGAAGGCAGGATGAAGTTATTGAGAATCCGGAAGTTAGGTTTAAAGTAGAATTTTATTTTAAAATACTAGATCAAGCTCTTCAGTCAGTTACAGAACGGTTTGAACAAATTTCCGCGCATAATAGTATATTTAAATTTTTACATGAAATTTCCATCATTTCGTCATATACTTCAAGTGATCTGTTTAATTATTGTTCCTCTTTAGAGAAAAATCTAACACACGATGGTTACTCTGACATAAATGGAGTAGAGCTATTTGAAGAGCTTAAAATATTTCCTACTTTGGTTTTCGAAAAACCACCTTCATCCCCTCTTGAAACTTTAAACTTTATTTTTGATAAAAAATTAGAAACATTATTTCCCAACCTTGTTATTGCTCTAAAAATTTTATTGACAATACCCGTTACAGTAGCTTCTGCGGAACGTAGCTTTTCAAAATTAAAAATTATTAAAAATTATTTGAGAACTACAATGACTCAAGACAGATTAGTAGGATAAGCAACTATATCTATTGAAAAAGAACTTCTTGAAAATTTGGACTACAACGATTTAGTTAACGATTTTGCCAATATAAAAGCGCGAAGAATTAATTTTTAATATTTTCGTTTTATTAAAGTTATTAAATTATGTGATATATAGTTTTTCCTCGCGTTTTCCTTTTGAATTAAATTTCTTTCATTCAAGTAAAGCGCTATTTCTTCTAACTAAATTTTTTATTTTCAATCTAAAACTATTTTCTTTTTTAAATTAACTTATTTTTTAAAGAGGATTATACCTTCGTGGGACTACCTCTATAAAAAAATGCATCGATAATCCTACCTCATGGGTGATGTGGAAATGGATTTTTTAGGGCGGCGTTTTAGAAAAGTGCACCGGGTGACAAAATGCTTAGCGCCGGCACTGGGTAATGGTTACAACGGCAGATGAATTATTTCCAAACTTCTTTCACTATAAATTAACTTTTTAAATATGGAGCAAATTCTGGACTTGTTTGAATCCTTCAAAGACTATGACTAAAAGAATTTATGACTAAATTTGCTCAAGTTTTAAGATTAATTAAAGGTTAATCGTTTTAAAGGTATTAAAAAAGGATCACTTTTTATAAGTGAATGTGTGTTTTTTACTGTTTAAAATGTAAACCAATTTCCAACAGTTTTTGAATGGTAAATTGGAAAGCGACCTGAAGAAGCATAGTAATGCTTTTATGACATAACTAAACTCTGTTTTTTTCTAAAGTTTTAGAAGACCTAATTGTGACATTTCTGTGACATTTCAAATGTTATAATACAGAATTAAAACATCTTGAATTTTAAACTGAACTTTAATTCAAACAAAGTTAATTTTGAAATAATATGAAATAATCAAAAGCCGAATTTCCAATGGAATATAACGCTAAAACCAACCTGTGTGCCATTTTTGAATAAGTAATACGGTGGTGGATAATATGTGATTTTAAAGGTGACATGTTAGAAAAATTTTTAGGAATTTTGTTGGAAAAGACTATATGTATATTACGTATATTATTCCTTGACACAAGCCATTTCCTTCCATATGTGTCAGCATATTGACTTGACACATACTTCGAAGATTCTGATTTTCATTCTCCGTGCTATGTGTGTTGACTTCCATACTGCCCACAGCACTCCGAATGCGCTTTTTCTATTTTGTGTTTTATATATATATTTGCACCATCATCTGTCGTTATTACACTTCCGAAGTATTCTGATACTATGAGGAGTTCTGATACCTCTTCTATTTGGGTATTGTATATAAGTAGGGGTACTTGGCTTGTTTTGTTTATTCTTACACACTTGGTCTTATTTATGTTTATTCTCAAGCCTATTTTTTCAGCTTTTTCTGCCAATTTATTGATGGTGATCAGCCTTATTTTTGCTGAGTGGCTTAGTAGAACAATCTCATCAGCATATTCTGGGGTTCAGTTTCTGTGAGAATTTACTTCTGATACCTTTGCTTAGTGCTGTTATTTCTGTCACACATTTATCAAGAATTGTTATGAATAATAGTGGCAATATGGGCTTCCTTACTCCTATTGTTGTTGCGATTGGAGTACTCAGCTTACCATATGTGATACAACGGTTTTTATATTTTTGTAGCTTTTATCATGCCTATGGTTTTTACAAGAATCAATTTACAAGGCCAGTTCTGGTTTTGAAATAACATTCGGGTTATTACATAAAACTTTTTTAATTTATCGAGAAGTTTTGTCTTGAAGAAAATTTTAATCTATTTTTCAATTTTGAAGCTAAGAGTATTTATTCTTTCGTTTGATAATCATCTCACAGTTTGTTAAGAAATTTCAGACACAGACCAACTTTAATTCAAAATTATGTTACCATTTCAGATCTCTTTCCAAACCGAACATTCAAAATACCACACATACTCTACAACAACAAAATCATATTAATTTAACAAACATTTTCACTCAAACCACACAACAACCAAATATTAAAATAGGAATACGATAAAAAATACGATATTAATACTTCTAATATATTTAAAAAAAACAAATAAAAACAACCGTTATAAGGATGAAATTTTATAAAATTAATTTTCAGCTAATGGATATTCAAAAAAGAAATTTTTTATACCCGTATGACTATAGGTTGAAAGGGTATGCTAAATTTGCCATTACGTTTGTGACACAGACAAATAACGCGAATAGATATAGACTCAAAGGTATGGATCAGATCAGAATCGAAAACATTCGATCGAGTTATGTATGTCCGTCCGTCTGTCACTCCATCTTTTCGTCTATCCTTTCGTTCAGAAGATAACTCAAAAAGTTTTGCAATTACCCAATAGCCATCATCGCTATTGAACTACAGTGGGTTCTAGTAGTTACCATACAAATTCTTTTTTTATATGAGCATTACTCTATGTCAACACTAGCTAACTTTAATGGCCAACGACTGAATAAAATACTATCGGTTTTCTAGAAGAGGTTTAAAGAGCTGTATTACAACTTATACATTCTTTTGTACATAGCTGATAGTCAAATAAGTTGTGTATTTAAAATTTTGCCAAAAGTAATTAACAATATAACATAATGTCAATAACACAGTCATACGGATATCCCAGAGTTGACCTAGTCTACTCTACTACACTCTTCTTCGTTTTTCTTATTTTTATTGTGCAAAAAATTTTTAAAATTGAAAAATGAAACAAATTTTAATAGAACTCGTATTTTCTAAAAATAGTAGGAGTGAAAGAAATATAATGAAGCCTAAAAACTCAAATTGTGTGTGCATAGAAGCAAATTGGTAAAAATTTAAAAAAAAAACTGAGGTTGGTAAATTGGTAAAAAATTTTATTTTAAATGATGCATAAAAGGTAAACAATAAAATAAAATGAAAAATAAAACACGTTATGAACATCTTAAAAATAATAAATTATAACGGTTTTAAAGGTAAGTTACCCATAAAAGAACCGTTATTTTTTACTTTCCAACTGTATTTAAACAGAATCTATTTGAAAAAAAAACAAATTTAAAAGAAAAACCTTCTATAAATAAAAATATGTTTCAGTGAATTTGATTTACTGAACTTTAACTTTAATAAACTTTTAAGAAACATTTTTTGCTTCCACTCGGGCCCATTTATCTCTTCAATCAAAATTTCTATTTAATTATGGTAAAATTTTTAATTAGGTTTAATTAAAATTCTATTCAATTTCATCATTATTAATGCTTTGTGTTCTTTATTGTTTTGGGGGAAGGTTTAAAAATTCTTAAAAGTTCTACTGACCTTAAAAAGTTTTATCGCTTGAGAATAAACGCGATTTTTTGCACAAGCAAGCAAATGAAAGATTTTTGATCGGTTTTTTTTTTTGTTCAATTTCCTTAAGGGTACAATTTCATCCAAAGGTTCAATTTCTCTGTTTTAAATTTGAAGAAAAATACCAAAAATAAGAAGTGTTGAAATTAAAAGTTTTTTTGATGAAATTTCATAAACACAAAAAATTTTAAGAATAGGTTTAAGGGTATAAAATTTTGAACAAATTATTTAAAAGGTCAACGAACACTTTATTCAATCAAATGAATTTTGAAGGATTTGAAATTTTACGATAAATTATTAGCTATTAATTATTTTTATAGTGGTTTGATATTGATAATCTTAATAAAATAAATGGTTTTGGTCTCAGGCTGTTTGGAAAAGATAATTGTGTTAGATTAAGTGGTCAAAATTAACTTGTAGAAGGTCGGTTAAAAGAACGGATGTAAAAATTATATACATAAAAATATTAAATTTGATAATAAATTGGTTATCTAATTTAAATGTTATTTTGAATTCAAACCTATAGAATTTAATAATCAGAAGAGAAATATAACTGAACCATATTAAGAACCTTCCTAAACAGTTCTTTTGGTTAACTTATAAAAAAATATTTCCATAATATATAAATACAGATTGTTGGCATAGTCTTTAGAGCGACGATCTTCCATTCGAGAGGGTCAGTCTCATCAACATACACGCATATAGTATTAATAAGATAACCCTAAATCAGTGTATACCTATGACTAGTGTATGGACCTGGCTATGCAGAATTTTTTAATAAATCTTTTTAATAAATGAATCATTTGCAAATACCAAAATCATTAAAAACAACAGCTGGGTGGCACAGTGGTTGAGTGCCGACCTTTCATGCGAAAGGGCCCGGGTTCGAATTCTAGTGAAAGTGAAAAAACTTTTCTGGTTTTCGACTCGACTCAGCTACCATTCGCCATTGGGTTCAAATTAATGGCATAATCAATAATTAATAATTATAAATCTTTAATAAAAAATACTTCAATATAAAAATATAAACAAAATGCAAAATATAAACAAATAATTTAATTAAATCATATAACTCGCAGATATAGAATACCATATTAGTAAAATATAAAATATTACAATATAAACAAAAAATAGAATTGTAAATATTGAAAATCTAAGACGTTTCTACATGTTATAAGGCCTAGTACTATCTCATGTTTAAATTGTATGTGGAATTCAATAAGACCAATTCTAATAACACGAATATAATATGACCCCCTGTTCCAACATGTACCTATGGTATAGACAGGCTTATTAGCCTAACAGTTGAACAGTTAGCGGTTAAAAAAAAAAAAAAAAAAAAAAAAAAAAGGAAGAGTGTAGTAGAGTAGACTGTGTCAACTCTGGGATACCCGCATGACCGTAACATATACATTATATCATCTGATTATTTACTTTTGGCAAAATTTCAAACATTCAGCTTTATTAGGTGTAGAGTAATGCTCATATAAAAGAAGGAGTTGTATGGCAGCTACTCGAACCCTTTGCAGTAGACCAACCAAATTGTGCAGTAACTTTGGCCATTACACTAAACTAATTTTGCAAAATTTCAGACACACAGCTTCCACAAGCATAGGGTAATGCTCATATAAAATTAGAAGTTGCAGGTACTCGAACCCGTGGACCAAAATGGCTGAATTTAAATAGCGCTTCCGGTTTTTGCATAAAAACGAATTTGTGAAAATTTCATAATTTTAGCTCCTTTACTTTTTGAGTTATCGTGATGACGGACGGACGGGCGGACATACATAGCTAAATCGATTTATTTTTCGATTCTGATCCGATCCATACACTTGAGTCTATATCTACCCCCCCCTCCTTCTCTGCGTTACAAACGTAATGGCAAATTTATTATACCCTTGGACTATATAGTCATACGGATATAAAAAGAATTCTGGTTCTAGAAAATCTAGAATACTATATGATTGAATATAACATTCTACAACTAATCGAATTCAATAAAAATGTAAATGCACAAAACAAACTTGAATATCGCGGAAGCCTACGCGAACGTCTTAAGATCCCAAATCACAAAATCCCAAATTTCAAAATCCCAAATCACAAAATCCCAAATCACAAAATCCCAAATTTCAAAATCCCAAATCACAAAATTCCAAATCACAAAATCCCAAATTTCAAAATCCCAAATCACAAAATCCCAAAATCCCAAAATTCAAAATCACAAAATCCTAAATTTCAAAACCCCAAATCACAAAATCTCAAAATTAGAAATTTTCAACTTAAAAGATTAAATTGGTAGTTCCAACTAGCCCTGAATTCACAAATTTCTAAAATAAAAACATTTTGTTCCAATTCCAAAAAAAAAATTCCACAAAAATAAAATTCACAAAATAATTTTAGTAGCGTAAACTAAGAGGAATTTTAAAGTTTGGTACAAAATTTGGATTTTACACTCTTTTCAGAATATTTATAAATATACGTGAGATTCTGAATTAGGAGGGATTTTAGAGTTGGATTCAAAATTAGAGTTTCAATAATTTGTTTAGCTGTGTTTCACTATTTTTAAACTATTATTCGTTAAAATATGAATGTAAAAAATTATTAGGAGTTATTTTATAGTTGGTTATAAAATGAGAAGTAGACGTTTTTTCCAGAATATGTGCACATGAGTTAGGATGGATTTTTTGAGTACACACAGAAAATTGTTTTTTCTTAAATTTTTTTTATATATTTTGGAATTATGGAAGTATATAAACGGTATTTCGGAAAAAATATTGCTTTTTACTTATTTCGTACTAAAGGTTCGCAATTTTGGATTTTGTAAGATGAGATGAAAAAGTTTTGGGATTTTGTGATTTGGGATTATGTAATTTAGGTTTTTGAGTTTGGGATTTTGGGATTTGGGACTAGACCTACATCTCATTCGAACAAGTGATAGAATTATTGTGGTCTTACAAAAACTTAATTTTTATATTTCGGAGAAAAACAGAGGAAACCGTTTTGTGATACGTAGCAGAGATGGATCAAATATATCATATTAGTCCCATTCATAATTATATCTCTCTTGAAATTACTACCATGTGACTTAAATTCCTTAATACTAAAATTAATAATTTAATTTAAAATGCCCATCTTTGGTAGATAGTTATCTAAGTCCTAAATTTGAACTATTAGAAGTTGACAGATAGTAAAGGATAGCTTCCATAAAAGAATCATCTGTTAATATTTAAAACAAACGCAAGAAATAAAGTGATTTACACAATTTTTTTAAGTGCAGGATGACTCCATTAAGTCAAGTAACTGTAATAATACTAAACATAATATAACATATATATACAATACACATTAAATGCATAAAAAAAAAACAAAATTTAAACAACATATAGTTATATGTATTAATTTTCTTGATCCTGTCTTGGCTTTAATATTGTTTTATTATACTTTTCTGAATTAAAATAAGAAAATAGTTTTTCTTTTAAATTTATTCTTTTTTATTATTTTAAGAAAAATTCTTTTGATTTTATTTTAATTTTTTAAAATATATTCTTTTTAACATTATAGTTTTTTTTTACTCTGTTCCATTTTTAGTTCGTTTTACTTTAAATAAAAAAAAAAAAATTACAACAAATTTTTTTACATTATATTTTCTTTTATGGTTCTCTTAAATGGTTTTTCCAAATTTCTTGGATTTAGTTAAATTCTAAATGGAATCGTGCTGGTATAAGCTTCAAATGTAAGTTTTTATTCTTTTGTACTTTCTTTATTTCTAACAAACTTCCTTACTATCTTAAGATACATTTTCCATTTTCAAAAAAAACCAACTTTCATTTAATATTACATTTTAACCAAAAAATTACAATTACATTTATATATATTACATACTTACATACATACATTCAAATATACCCACATATATAAATACAAACATATAAACAAAAGATAGTTAGTTTTTTTTACTAAAAAAATAAAAATAACAGTAAAAAAAAAAAAGGATATCAAAAACACTCTGTTTATTTTTTCAAGAAGTCCTTTTTATGAATAAATTTTTTTTTTACTTTATATTTTGTTTTTTTTTTCTTAAAATTCCAAAAATGCACAATAATAACAATACAAAATGTATAATTTTCCTCATCTAATTCTAATGATAAGACAAAAACAAAAAATCTTAAGTAAAAAAAAATGGTAACTGTAAAAAAACATGAAAAAGATAATAATAATATGTAGATATGTCCTATGAAAAACTATCAACCAAACTTAAGATACAAAAGTTTTAATAATTTTAGAAGAATAAAACCATTTTAAAAGAAAATTCGATTTGAATTTTCGAAATTGTACTTGTATCCTTGTATCTACTAGATACAAGACTACTAAGTATCAACAAGACTGTTGAAAAACTTTTCTTAAGCCAAGTACACACTAGAGACAAAAATAGGTAGAGTTGAGACAAAAATATCGGTAGAGCGATCTACATATGTGTGGACACTCGTTAAAGCTCTACCATAGAGCTCTACATCGACTCTACGAAAGCTTTTTTGTTAGAGATTTCTCTACCGTGTAAACACTTTCAAGTAGAGAATTTTTTTTTCTACCATGACTCTACAGATTTACAAACGTGTTTAATTGGCATATGAATTTGGATCATCAACTCTTAACTCGTTTAATAAGTTTTTGAAAATCCAACCATATGTCTTCTTCGCACCCATTCTCGCACCCAACATTTTCAATTGTTTTATTTTTATTTTTGTAAGAATAAAATAGCATACGGTAGCCGCAGCAGCTTTTACTTGTTCCGAACTCATTTTTCAAAGAACTTTTTGCAACAAACAAATCTATTTTGAATTTAATTCTATTTATTGCTCTACCACACATCTGCATTCACAAAAAATACGTATATCGTGTAAACAATCGCTAGAGAAAAATCTACAGCTCTACGAAAAGTTTCTCTAACAAAGTTTTCGAAGAGTGAATTTTCTGTAGAGTTGCACTCTCTTGTAAGCACATTTGGTAGAGGAAAGTTTTGCTTCCGTAGAGCTTTACTTATTTTAGTCTCTCGTGTGTACTTGGCTTTAGGACTGTTCATAACGGGTTCAATAAATTTTCTTTTTAAGTGAACATATAATTAACCATTTACTAATTAATTTTTTATGAGTTCATTAAATAAAAGTGCAATATTAGGGTCGCCTAGTAAACAAGGCATTCCCGATTAAAATGTGGGATTTTATGAGGAAATTAATAAAGTTTTAGGATATAATTGGAATATTGTGAAAACGTTAAAACTTTCAGAAACAGTTGATGAAAACTATATTTTTCAAAATTTATATAATTTTCATATTTCCAGAGATATCCATGATTTAACAAACCCCATGCAGAGAAGTCCAAAAAAAAAACTTGTTTTCGAAATTTTAATTCTTTCAAAGACACCAGAGTTTTTAAAAATTTATTAAAAAAAAAGTTCCTTAAAATATTTCAGTTCCCAGAAAGTTCCCCAAGAATTCCCTAATACACAATACAACTTCTGCTGAACAAGACATACTTCTGTTTAACTATATGGACGAATTCGTATAGAAGTTCAATGGAATATAACATTTCGTTACTTTTGCAACTTAATTCCTGATTATTCAAACTAGACGAAGGATTGAACGAATACTAACATAACAAAGTCCTTAATACCTAAATAGATAGCATCTAAATTTTCAATTTTATCCTAACTGGCAAGCTGGAAAATCAGGTCTACCGTAATTCAACATTTTTTTTTGTAAATCAGGAATTTATGACCTGGGAACCCACAACGAGGTTCTAAAGAAAGTGGTAGACCCAAAATGTCATGGAAGCGCTCTGTAAAAGAAATTAGTAGATGTGATCTGTCCTGGAACATTATTCAAGATAAAGCGTCAAACAAGGAAGATTGAAGCCCTCAAGTGGAAGTCCTACACTCCCTAGCGGATTGGCGGACAAAAAACAATTTATGAGTTGCCATTTTGAAATTCAGTTCTTCAAAATCCTCTTTTATTAACATTCAGTACTTGTTAAAAATCTAGTTTTTCCGAAAAGTTAAGTGTTACTTAATCACAAAATTTGGGTTTCTTCAACAAAAACCTTCAACAGAATATATGGATTTAAAGAAGTAAATTTTAAAAAAAACCGGATTTTCACTGAACTTCAGCAGCCAAGATTACTTTGAACTCGTTACTTACTTCAATTACTCACTTTAAAAATATAAAATATTAAGTTCAAAAAAATAGATACTGACTCGTAATTATAAACTACAATTAGATACTAGATTTTGCGAATACGTACATAAGTATTCCATGATATTAGTTATTTATTTCCGAGTTTTGTTGCTTTTATTCAGCATTGTTGAGTATTATCCAATATTAAGTGAGTCTAGTTGGTCGATCTAACAAACATAAGTAAATATCACAAAATACTTAAAACTCAGTATTTAGTACACAAAAGTTGAGCATTATTAAGTACAAACTTAGTAAAGCACAAGTTTTAGCATTATCGAGTACTTTCTTGTACTTTATAAATACGGACCACTATCTTCATATAAACCAAATGTCATTTTTCATATTAAGTTTTTATTTTCTTCAAAAAAAAATTTAAGTGAAATTTTTATAATAATGTGAATTGACCGATATCTTAAAATAAATATATAATTTATAAATATTTATCAAGTACAAAATATTTCCAAAAAAAAAACAAAAAAATAAAATAAATAACTAAAAAACAAAATCCAAGTACAATAATAAAATAACTAAACCAAAACATACGAGTACAATAACAAACTTATTCCCATGGGATAAAAAAAGTTAGAAATAAAATGCATTTTCTGTTGTTGTTTTTGTTGTTATATCCCATTTTGATTCCTTTGAATTTTTCAAAACTTTTAAGGTAACTGTAAAAACAACACCAACAACAAAAAACTAAAATAAAACTTTTAAACATTGAAAAGTTTAAACTAAAATTCATATAACGTTCATAAATACGCAAAGGAATCACAAGCACATAAAGCATGGACTAAAATTTATATTGTGTGTGTGTGTGTATGTTTGAATTCAATCAACATTCAAATTTATATGGAAAATATATTTCCCAAATCTTGTTAATTCTTACATTGAAACTTGATTAATCCCAAAAGTTTCTTTTGTTTTTTTTAGAGGAATTATGGAAAATTTTTTAAAATATGGAATTTACCAAATATGAAGATTGTTTTGAAGTTTAAAGTTTAATGCTGGTGCAGTTAAAAATGAGGACATCTTTTGTTTTCTGCATTAATACATAAAATGCATCACTGACTTTGACATTTAATAACTTTTTAAAATTTATACAATAAATTGAGACCAAACTAGACAAAAGTTTTAAAAAATGGTTAAAATAATCACAAACTTTTTATAAAATGAATTTTATTTGAGGGTTTTGATTAAATTCACAATAATTGTTGTGAATAAATTACATA
This sequence comes from Dolichopus griseipennis, assembly GCA_963082915.1. NCBI lineage: Eukaryota > Metazoa > Arthropoda > Insecta > Diptera > Dolichopodidae > Dolichopus > Dolichopus griseipennis. The sequence continues at coordinate 66,321,643 of OY720441.1, forward strand.
TTTATTTATCTTGATGATTGTGAACTTTCGGTGACTTTTGACTCTCCATTATGGAGATTTTAGGAAACCTAATTTAACTGTACTGTTATGTTATGTTATATACGTATCCGTTGTTGACTTTCACTTTATATGTTGACTTTTTAATAACGAGGCTATTAAGTCAGTCTATCTGTACCTTAGGAACATTTATATATTAGAGCTGGAGACTAGGCTACTACTAAGGTTAATCTTTCGGAATTCCTAAAAAAATGAATTTATGACCTAGGTATAGGTCTTAGATTTTATTTGATACAATTCCATTTGTTCTATATTGGAAATAATTTTATATTTAAATTTAAAGGTAATTTTGTATCTGTGAGTTATATTATTTAATTAAATTATTTGTGTTTATTTTGTTATGGTAATGTTTTTCTTCTTTTCGGACATAGAATAATTAATTATTGATTATGCCATTTATTTGATTCCAATGGTGAATGGTAGCTTAGTCAAATAGTTTTTCCACTTTTAATGAAATTCGGAACAGAACCCTTCGAATGATAGAAGTTACTCTAATCATTGTGTAGCCTTTGATTACTATGATGAATCGAACAATAATTAATTTTAATAATCGACATGATGCAAGCAATACTAAATTGTTATCCTCTTAACATCCGCCAGCAGGTTGTACACAATATAAAAAATTTTCAAGATTATATACTTTATCGAAGATTTATATAAAGATCAACACCCAGAATTGAACTCGGAACTTTGTAAAACATAACTACATTACTTATCATATTTAACATAGAGCTTATTTTAGTCTTCTTCAGCTGCCTTTCTACTTATTTAACCTAAGTCAAGAAGTTTTAATATGCATGTCAAACCATGTATGGTCTAACATTTTTAAATCATGAAATTCTATTTCCGGGAACTTTTCGTTTTTCAATACTCTTAAGACAAATTAGATGTATAGAACGTGAAATTTTCCAAGTGCTTCATTACAATTTTTTAGTAATATTTATCTTATAAATAGTGGACATTGAAAATTAACGACCAAATTGAGACAAAAGTTTAATTTTTTATATCTTATGATTAGAGTGCCATCATACTTCAAACATGTTTTCAAATTTTTTTATAGTTTTCTTTGTATCTGTTATTTTATTCATATGATATATATAGATATATAATATATATATATATACATACATGTTTATTTTCTTTATTTCATTTGTAAGCACATATTGTTTTATTTAAAATCTTTTAAATAATTCTTAAAAGTATATGAGTACCCTCAGTTATATATACACTTACATATAATGTATACACTATAAATATTTATATTTTAAATTTTTCTTATATAATATTGTAGTGATATTATTATTGTATTTTATAATAAAATTTGTATTATTCCTGTTTTTGTTATTTTTACTGTTTTTTACAAATTTACCATTTCAAACATTGTTTAAAAATAATAAACATACATATACATACACATATAAGTATAATATATTTATAAATTTAGTATTAATATATAAATAAAATATTTAAAACTATATAAAAATATAAACAATATATAGTATTATAATAAAACATACATATACAATATATACTTATAAAAAAAACGAGGAAGATTATAGTTGCCCTTGTCAACTTTTAGATACCCGTGCGTGTATTAAATAAATAAGAAATTCTTATATTGCAATTGAACTGTTTGACAGAAAATTCAAAATATTTGTTTTTTTATATTTAATTGAAAAAAAATTAATAAAAAAAAAAATGAATTAAAAAAACAATATGAATTTAAAAAAAAAATATGCTATCAACGAGATTCGAACCCACACTTTCCAATTAAAATGTTGACGTCTTAACCACTAAGCCATCGACTTTATATTCATCTGAATTTTTTTTTAAATTATTATAGTTGCGATGGTATCAATTGTTTGTTTTGAATAACTGTTTTGAATTTTTTTGAAAATGTATTAAAAAAAATAAATAATTTATAAATGAGAATTTTAAGATGAATTTACAAAAAAAAAAAATTTTGCCCCAACCAGAAATCGAACCGAAACGTTTTTACTACTAGTACCATATCCTAACCACTACACCATAGAACAATAAATAATATGTCTACAAAACGAGTTTTTATTTATCTTAATTTTTTTTTTAAATAATTGTAGTTGCTATAGTATCAATTGTTTGTTTTAAATAACAGTTTTAAATAAGCGTAGTTACTATGGTATCAATTGTTTGTTTTAAATAACAGTTTTGAATTTTTTTATAGAAATATTAAAAAAAATTAATAATTTTTAATATAAATGAGTCTTCTGTCTAATTTTTTATAAAATAAAATTTTTTCAAACATAAAATAAATACATATATTTTATTAAAAAAAAATAGATAAAAAAAAATGAATTTAAAAAAAAAAAAAAATTTTCCTTAGCTTGAATCCGAACCGAGACATTTTTGCTGCAAGTAACATGTCCTAACCACTACACCATGAATCGATTTATAATTGGACAACAATTTGTTTGTTTTTATATTTGGTTTCTATTTTTCGTTATTAATTTTAAAAATACTCATAAAATATCGAAAAATTTGTATGGCAGCTACCCGAAGCCTTTCTCCGATTTTAACCAAAAACAATAGGGAACCTACAAATTGTCTAAAAATTACTTTGTGAAAGTTTCAGAACTCTAGCTCTTATAGTTTTTGAGTTATCGTGCTGACGGACGGACGGACGGACGGACACACATAGCTAGATCGATTCACATTTCGATGCTGATTCGATACGTACCCTTGACACTATATCTAGCTCTTATATTTCGATGCGTTACAAACGGAGGAGTCATTTTAATATACCCGATGTTCATATATGTATGCACGGGTATAAAAACATAAAGACCATTTTGTGAACAATTTTACACTTAAACTCAAAATGTAAAAAAAAGACCAACAAAAGTTAAAAAGAGACAAAAAATTAAAATAAAAGAAACAAAAACAAAAATAAAACAACAAAAAACACCAAAGGCAGAAAAGAATAATAATATAAGAAGAAAAAATAATGTACAGGATGTTTGACACTTTTAAAATGGGCGATTGGGAAAATTTAGACGAACAATAAATTGAACGGGACGGGCGTCAGTTTTCAGTAAATTATTGGAAATAAACAATAAACCTGCTTTAAAACTTTTACGATCTTAGACTTAAAACTTAGACGATCAGAATATGAAAAGCTTTTTAGGAATTGGCTTTGTGAAACTAAGGAATTAAGGGGAGTGGGGAAAATTGTGATGAATCTTTAAAAAAAAAGAAATTGAGCTTTAAAAGCTTTTCTTAAATTTAGCTTACTTGTACTGAATTAAAACGTACTGAAGTACTGAATTTTTAAATGCAATCAATTGAGAAAAGGTATACTTCGAAATACCGTTATTTTTTTATTGAAAAAAAATTGCTTCAGTTGACATTTTATTAAAAATCTGTCACTTTAAACTCCAATAACCTTTGACTAAGGAATCCTTAATTAATCTTTTATATTTCTATTAAAAGTTAAATAGCGGTTCAAAAACTGCAACAGCCCCAAAATTTCTTAAGCAGTGAAAATGGATGCCCTATTCCCAAAAACAATTTATTTGTTCATCTCGATATGCCGAAACGTCCATACGATATGTCCCAACGAAGATCATCAATATCCAAACATTCCGTACAAAAAGAAAATCAAATAAACATACATGTATATAGAATGGTCTATGAAATAGAATTTGAAAGATAATAATAATACAGTATAAAGATTTTTGTTTTTGAAGTGTATAAAATATCAAAGGCATTTCATTTAGAATTCTAGAGAAACACTAAGAAAAATAAAGAATCTATAAAATAACCAAAAAAAAAAAAAAAACTAAATATAAATGTATTTTTCATATATTGCTGCAATGCAGAAGATAAAAGAATAGACCAAACCAAAATAAATGAAGAAGTAAAGACAAAAGAAGATAAAGCAGAGAAGAAGTTAATTCCAGGATAATGGGTTTTTTATACTTTATTCTTCATCTATTACTTACTTTAACTTCTTTTCTTTCAAACAAACTTTTCCAACTTTTTTTAAGATATTAGTAAAAAAAAATTTTAAAAAAAATGTGTCTAAATTTCACGGTATCCGTCTGTCTTTCATTCAGTTCCTTTAGGAAGCTAAAACGAAGCTACAGTCATCTTAAAAAAATCAAAAATTGAAATTTACATTATTAGATATATCTAAAGATACCAAACTTTTAAAATATACGTAATTTAAATAAATAGGGTTGCCATACGATATTTCTTGAACTTCCAAACGGACAAAGTTTTATAATCTCGGTTTAGTTAATTTTTTTTTTAAAATCCGGTGTTAGAGAATCCCGATTTTTCATTTTTTAATTTAAAATATCTTATTTTGAAGGACCTAAAAAATTGGATACAAAATTAGAATTGGGTTGGGTCTGAAATCTCGATTTAGTAAATCTTGTTTTCACAAAATCTTGCTTTAGAAAATCTCGTTTAGAAAATCTCGTTTTTAGAAAATCTCGTTTTAAAAAATCTTGTTTTTAGAAAATCCCATTTTGTAAAAAGCTGATAATTCTGGTTTTATATCCAACTCAAAAATTCTTAAAAACCAGGTTCTTCAATTAAAAAGAAATTTTGTTAAAAACAAGGTTTTTCAATAAAAAACGAGATTTTCTAAAACGAAATTTTCTAAAAACGATATTTTCTAAAAACGAGATTTTTAAAAAAAAAGATTTACTAAACCGAGATTATGGAACCATTAGAATTATCGGCATTTTCTAGAATATAAAAAAGAGATTTTTGCAAAACAGGGTTCTTAAAAACGAGATTTTCTAAAAGAGATTTTGTAAAATTGGATTTCAAAAAAAATTGACTAAACCAAAGAAGGCCAAAAATTTTACAGTAATTGAGTTTGGAATAATTCTACATTAACATACCGTATGGCAACACTTTTAAACGATTTAAGTTACAATATAGAAGTTTTGACAGGGTTTAGGTCTTTGGAAATAAATATGAGTGATTTAAAAAACACTTTTCAGTGGCGGCCCTCGTTACAAAGCTGTAAGGGGTTAACTTCACAAATTTTGTTTTTCAATATACTTTTTATTCAAAACTTATCATGATAATTGCTTAATATTTGGAAATATTCGTTTTTAAAAAACCTAGATTTTTTTCATTACTTCGTTATATAACTGTTTATTTTCCTATAGTTTTCCTATATAGTTTTGTTTCTATTTTTATGAATATTACATAACAAATATTAGACAAAATAACAAATTTTCATATATAGAAAATCTTTTTATAGTATTTTGTAGTGTAATTCTGGTTAATATTCCATTAAGAAACTAATAATGTAGACATTTATATGGACCCATTTAAATTGTAACCAGAATATATTCTTGTATTTATAAAAATAGTTTTAAAAAAAACAATTTTAAATACTTGTAGTACACATATATAGTAAATATTAAGTTAATTATTCTAAGTAATTTTCTATTTTTAAAAATTTTTATATTTAAATAAAGTTGACTTTATTTTCAATACGAGTATAAAATAGAAAGTAATCTTACGGAGTTTTTAATTGGTATGGTAGTTAGCATTTTAAAAGTTTTTTTAAGAAATTAATTAAAATTTTTAATTATAAATTTAATTGAAAAAAAAAATATAGCAAAGTTTAGTATCATATAGTAATTGTAAAAGAATCTGCAAAAGATTGCTTATTAAATTAATTTATTAGCCAATCTAAAAATGGATGTTTGAAGTTGTTTGTAGCAATTTTAAATTGTAGTTTATAGTTGTAGTTATTAGTTTGTAGTTCGATAAACTTAAATATTAAACGGATTAAATAATTTGAATTAGTTTATTCTTTTCAGTTGTCAGGAAATATGTAGGTATTAAATTAACTGAATATAAGAAATTTTATACTTGGAAACTCTTAAAATTTTATTTCCTTTGGTAATATAAGGTTGTTGAAATATTCTGTAATTTGTATCTTATTTCATTGAACCTTTGATTTCTAGGAATTTAATTTAAAAAAAAAAAAAAACATTTCCTTTATTATAATTAAGGTTTCTAATTTTTCTATTTACATGTTTTTCTTACATGAATGTGTAGCTTATATTTCACAAAGGTTTATTTTTAATAAAGTTGAGTTGTGAATCACTTTATCTAATAGGAAGGAGTATTCATTGAGGCTAAAACCCTTTTGGTTAAAGCTACATGCTCTTGCTTTTATTTAGTTACTTTTAAAATGTAAGTGAATCTTAAAATGGACTAGGGTACTTCCTTTATTTTTTTAGACACTATCCAAAATCTAATACGGGACTCTAAAAATCCAGTGCTAGATTTAGTACAAAATTATAGAAGGTTCAAATAAAAGGGAGAGGATTTTAGGAAAATAAAATTCATTCCATTTTCATCAGAAAAAATATCATTAGATGGAAGCATGTATCACATTAAATGGTTCTCACGGAGAATAAGTTCCTCCATAATTAGTTGTAAACCAGCTAGAAAGTTATGTAGTAAAAAGCAGTCGAAGTCATCCGAAGTATTCTGGCATTGAAATTGTTTAAGAGGAGGTATTATTAATTTACTTTAATAAAATAAATATTATTACCCACAGGACATCTATAAAAGATAGATAATGCTCAAATATTTTTAAATATGTTAAATTCGCTGACTAAGTGAATTAAAGGTTGCCTGCATGCAGGCTCGCCAGGTAAAGGTAAGACACAATTTTCAATATTGTCATAGTACACTAATGAATTTAAGATGGTCCAGCCCAAATATTGGAATTATATTCGATATTAAGTCGAATGCAAATGTTATAGGCATTTGACAGATCACTTAATGCAAAATGAACAGACTTCGAATTAAGATGGTACATGCTATCCCCCATATTAAATCAACCAATATTGTTTGATAACAATGTCCAGACACTATGATGAATTTCACATTTAATTTCCTATTTTTTTCTTAATTGCACATGCAAACTTTATAAATGATTTGTCCCCCAATTAGCTTCGATTAATCAAATTAGAATCATATGTAGAATATTCAGGCTCAATACCATCAGTAACAGGGACTTATACCAGCTAACTGGTGAATCACCGGTAAGGAGCCAAATCAAGCGCAGAAAATGGAGGTGGATAGGCCACACACTGAGAAAACAACCAACTAACATAACAAGAATGGTCCTAGAGTGAAACCCCCAAGGTAAAAGAAGGCGCGGTTGACCCAACAACATCTGGCGTCGATTGCTCAGGCGGAACTATCAAGAATCGGGGATATTTGAGAGAAGATCAAGTTGTTAGCGAACGATTAAGTCCAATGGAAGAGGCAAGTGGATGCCCAATGCTTCCCCGAGGAGGAACAGGACAAAAAAATTCAAATTAATTCTAAAAAAAGTAAAAAGACATTTCGGATTAAATTTAACAAAATTTTATAAATATTTTTCGTACTAAATATTAATAAATACATGCATTTTATAAAACAAAATAGTTTTTAAAAATATTTCCTTTGAAATTTTGATCCTATATAATAATACAAAATAATTTAATAAAAACAAAGAGACTAACTATACATTATATTTTAAGAACAAAGACTTTAAACTAAATACTTTCTAAATTCTTGAGTATATAACTCTGATTATTATATTATTATATTTTACTTTTAAGAAACTTACACCTAACATAATATCAAAAATGTTTTATTAAAATATACATGAAACAAAGTTTAGTACAATCAACTTTGTTTAGTACAATTTTGTTTTTTTTTTTTTGTACTTAAAATATTCATGCAATTATGTAGTACATGCCTTTGCAAAATAAAATTCTATTCATGTGAGAATTAAAATGAAGCAAAAAAAAAAAACATAAAGAACAATTGAAGAAGCCTAGGTCCAGAAAATTGTTGGTATATATTTATACATCACATAACATTATATATATACTGATATTCTTTTAAAATTAAAAGTCATCTTTATATAAAAATGAATGGATTGTGTTTTATACTTTAAAGAATTTAAGGTCTTTTTCATTGTTATTCTTAAAGGAAATTCTAAAACAATGTTGAAAATATGTAAATAATTTAGTATCAGATTATATATATATAAAAGATTTATTGTTGGAAAAGTTTTAGTGTCCTTTATATTATTGTATGTAAATTGTATATGAATTGTTTCTTATGTTCATATTTTACACAATAGATTTAAGTTTATACAATTTAAAAAAAAAAAAAAACACACATTCAAACAATGTAAAAACAATGTAAAAATAAATTGATTTTAATTGGAAATGAATTTAGATTTTAATTGTTCTTAATTTTAAGTATTTTTAAATTGTTAAGTTTAATGTTCTTAAATTCAGAAGAATGGGTTGACTGGAACATTGGAAAAAGTGCCAACCAACTTATCATTCAAGTGGTCTAGGTTCAAATCCAAGTAAAAGTATCTTTTCCAATATTTGAGTTGACTTATTTATTATTGTTCAATTTTATATTAATAATAAGAATTAAATAAAAATATAAAAAATTTATTAAAATTGAATTATAAAACTCACAGATACAAAAAATATCTTAAGAACTAAAAATAAAAATTTTTATAGTAATAATTCATATAATAAATATAATGGAATTGATATCTAAGATCTTTTTTCGAATTATAAGGTCTAGTACTAACACATGCATTATTATAGAATACATAGATAATATAGAAATATCAGCTAATCATACTTTTATCAAATTTCTAATGTGTTCTTGATTCAATTAAAAATTAAATGAAGAGTAAAAATACAATTTCTTTAAAGCCGGGTTTCACGACACACGTAACGTATAATCATATATTTTATCAGATGTAAAACTGACAAGTTAAACTTATATTTAAACTGTAACGCTAAATATTAGTGGGAAATATTTTGATTTTGAATTTTAAATGTCAATTTAAATATTTAAATTTAAAAAATGAATTTACGAATCTTCTAAAAATAAATTTAATACTCTGGTTAAAACTGTAATCTGCAAATCAATAGCTATAACAATCTCAAATCCAAATTCAAATCCTAGTACTCAAATTACACAACAATCTTAAGTCTTAATAATAATTTAAAAAATAAGAGTTATGACCAAAGAAGCTGTTTTTAAAACACTGAAAATTTAATGCTCCATTAAATTTAAATCAAATCAAAATAAATTTCGTTAAATTGTATAATTATATAGTAGTATATCGTAATACCAAATAAGTTTTATTTAAAATATATTCAAATCACTCTTGTGCAAGATAATAGATGGCATTTGTGTATTCATAATATTATGCAATAGCTACAGCTCAGTAATCAACGACTTAGTGAATATAACGATTAAAGAAACTGAAGCGTAATCTAAATGAACTTGATGAATGCCCTATACTACTTGAATTACTCTTAAAAAAATTTAAAAAAAAGAAATTAAATAATTAATTTTAATTCGAGTTCTTCAAAATTGAACAGCTGAGTAGCACAGCGGTTAGAGTGCCGACCTTTCATGCAAAAAAGCCTGGGTTCGAATCCTAGTGAAAGTAAAAAAAACCTTTATCTGGTTTTTGACTCGACTCAGCTACCATTGGGTTCAAATTAATTGCTTAATTAATAATTAATAATTAATAATTATAATACATATCTTTAATAAAACATACATTAATATAACAATACAAATACAAAAAATGTAAACAAATAATTCAATTAAATAATATAACTCACGGACATAGAACACCATATAACTCAAATACAAAATTATTACAATATAAAAAAAAATAGAACTGTATCTATTTAAAGTCTAAGACATTTCTACATTTTATAAGGCCTAGTACTATTCATGTTTAAATTATATGTGGAATTCATCTGATCAGTTCTAATAATAAGAACATTATTTGCTCCTATTCCGACATCTTCTTCTTCTTTAGCTGCTTATCCACTACTGGATGTCTGCGATCACATTTCTGAAGCTCTCTCTATCTTGTGCTGCGTGCATTAGTTCTCCCACCGTTTGGAGGCCCGTCCATTGCCTGATGTTTCTAAGCCACGACATTTGCTTTCTGCCGACACGTCTTCTGCCTTCAATTTTACCTTGCAGAATCAGTTGTAGAATATAATATTTGTCATTGCGCATTATATGACCTAGATAAGATGTTTTCCTACGCTTGATTGTTAATAACAACTCACGGTCTCTATTTATTATACTTAGAACCTCCGACATGCAAATATATAATCAGGCTATTTAACCTATAACAGTGAACAGTTAAGAGGTCCCATGCGAAAAAAAAACTATTCCTCTACAAAATAAAATCAAAAGTATTATATTAATTTAACCAAAAAGGTAGTTACCTCCTATATATATGTTTCCGCAAAGCTTAAAATATTCTTTACATTCTAAAAATGAGAGTCCTTGCAAAATACGACATAGTTATATACGCAAAAAATCTCTTTGTTAACAAAATTTCAAATATGTTTTTAAAATTTTTAAATTGGTAAAACAACATAAAAACTAAATAACAAAAGGAAATAAAAATTATTACAAAAAACTAAACAAAAATTCAATAAATTCAATACAGATTAACATTATTTGGTTAAATTACATACTACTTCCATTTCAGAGTTTAAGAATTATTAGTCTTTTGAAAAATTTTAAATCTTTGACTGCCGTATTTTTTCCTGGTCAATTTTTAAAACATTATTTTTGAAAATGTGTTTTTAAGTTTTTTATAAACTGGAATGCTGTAAGATCCTCTTTAAATGTTGCAAATTTTTTTAAACTATCAATAGTTTTTAAGACTTCATTGTAGGTTTTAGTTTCCAATTGTTCAAGAACTAGTGTACTTTACCTAAAATGTAAATTACAAGTGTCCAATTACGGGAGATTTTTTTGAAATTTAAAGAATGATTGAAGTGTCCGCGTCCGGTTAAAAGAATGGGTTTTGTATGGAAAATTTAGAAAAAGAATTGGTTTTGAAAAAACTGTCCGTCTTAAAGAGATGTCCGTATATAAGAACGTCCGGCTAAGAGAGCTTTCACTGTATATAATGATAGGTTAAATGAATAATTTTCACGACTTAAACATACATACATATTTAATTTTTCAACTTTAATAAATTTTAATCTTGTTTTGGCAATTTATAAAGCCCACTTACTTTTGAAAGAAGTATTCTAATGTTGATACTGTGTTACCATCGTAATAAAAATTGATAGTCTTTTACACGAATTATTCAACCAAACAAGAGTTTTTTTTTGACGAAACGGTTGACTATAAATATTAAAACAATCGTGGGGTATATAACCTAGAACATTTCCTTATTTAATCCCTCTCCTATAAACAAATTTAAAAAAAAATTGTAAAACACTTTACACCTCCACAATATCTTAAAAACTCAAAAACTGGGACTTGGAAAAAAATTAAATGTTTTAAAAAAGAAAAGCAAACAACAACAACAAAACCACATACAATTTTTTATAAGTGGTTATCACATACCAATGATGAATTACGAGAAATTTTAAAAAATTTACCTCATCTATTTCTCTCTTTTCTATTCTGTTCCTCTTCTCTTTTTAGAATTATTGTGAATGAAAATAATAATTTTTTTTTTAATAAAAATTGATTTAATTTTTCATAGGAAAAAATAAAAATGAAACTAACATTTTTTTTGTATTCGTTTCTTTCACTACTTTTCTATCTCACTCTAACTTAATAGCATTATTACCATCTTTTACGGAGTTTTCGTTTAAAGAAAAAAAAACAATGTTTTACAAGTTGTGTGTTTTTTTTTTAAATATATAAGTATAATATTTTATATGAGGTACAACCAAAGAATAAAAATGACAATCTTTAGAAGTAGACTTATACAAAAACAAAAAAATATCAGTTACCTTTATTGTAAATGTATCTAAAATAAAAACTTAAACAACTTAAATCCGACATTATAACAAAAATTTAATTTTTAAGATCAATGAAAAAAAGTCGAGTGATTTAAATGCTGAAGCACATATATTTTGAGCTCAGGTTTTCATTGAAGGCTTAGAAAATTAGAATGTAATCTCGCTTGTTATCCTACTAAATTTTCCCAATTCCCATTATTCCATAATACTAAGTTCCTTAAAATCAATTTGCTCAATTTCTTTCCTATGCTCTTCTTTGGAGCAAACTATGTTCCTTAAGCCCAATTCCCCCAATTCATTCCATATGGACATCCTTGAAACGAAACAGTCCATTTGTATGACTCTAAAGTTTGGTTAAAAAATGGTGTGGCTTTGTGTGTCACACTAAGCAAAGTAATTCTGCACAGCTCCTATTAGGAGTAGTTTTTTAAAGTTTCCACCTTTCGAGTAATACATCCTGAAATATCATCAGTAGGTTGCATTATTCCATTGCCTAGTCAAACTTCTTAACAAACTTTTATCGCTTATTATAAATTTTTTTTTTACATGCATTTTACATCTTTATAAATAGCTAAAAAATAGATATGTAGGCTTAGCTATAGGGCCAAGGAGTTAGAAGAAAAATAGGATACAAGAAGAGAGTTGGGTGGTGGGTAAGAAACGAACTTATTACAGTTCTTTTTAATTCGTTGCAAATTTTATAAAGGTCTATTTCTATCAGAGGGGAATAGATTGGATGGAAGCATGATCTATATTCTAGCGGTTCTCACAATTAATGAGTTCCATAAAAAGTTTTGAGCCACCGAGGAATTTACACTGTGTAGAAGTAAGCACTTGATGTCTCCCTGGTGTTGCGTTGGAATTTGTTAAAATAAGGCATTATTGATTTTAATTCAATAGAGCAAGTGTCAATACTTACAACATATCTATATAAAAAAAAAAAATAATATTAAAGAGCTCCAATATTACGACGAGTGCTAAGAGGAGTGAAAGTAACCTGAACGGAAGGGTCGCCAATTAGGCGTAAAGTACGATTTTGCTTTTTGTCCAGATAACTTAGTGAAGTTTGGGGAGCGCCAGCCCAAATGTGAGAGTTATACTCCATATTAGGTCACATGTATAGGCTTTTTAGATCGTTTATTTTAAATTATAAGAAATTTTATGAAAATCTTTTGTGAATTATAAGAATCAATCAAAAACACTTATTGCTCGAGATATTCTTACTTAGCACAATATCAGACGGAACATTTTTCACTTAACCTTTATTATAAAAAAATGTTCCACATTTTGTTCCTTTTGTTTTCAAACAAAACGATGAACTTTTATTTAATTTTTTTATTGTGTTGTGTGTTTCGTTTTTTATTGTTTTTTTTATTTTCCTATTTTGTATTCCGTTATTTTTTGTTCTGTTTTTTTTTTTGTGAATTGAAAAATTAAATGTCACAGCTGTTTTCATTTCAAATGAACAAAAAAAACAAACAAAAATGAAACAAAAATGAAACAAAAAACAAACTAAAACAAAACGAAACAAGTTGAATATATCTTTGTGGAAAAGTTGTTAAGCTGTTGCGACCGCTAAACAAAGCTGAATACCCAATTCAACAAACTTGTGTAGTGGATATAATAAACGATATGATGTTTGTATATAGAAATAAAAAATCTTAAATAAATTATTGTGATTTAATATATGAATATTTCAAATATGTATGGGTACATGAGCACTTATAAAAATGCACATATAAAATGTTATGTATGCATTCATTCTGCAATATTTAATACAGTTATATGGGCTAGTTTATTATTTTTTTTTTGAAGGTTTTTTCGATGTTAAGACAAAAATCGAAATTAAATAAAAAAAAACAACAAAATATATTTGACAGACATGAAAAATGTAAAATTTGGTATATCCGCCATTGACCGGAAATAAAATTTGCATTAAAAAATTCATTAGGTAACCATTAGTTTTGCAGGAAGTATATGTTAGGTTTTATGGGTGTTATTGGCAAAATACCAAAATAAGTAGAGTCTTTTTACTACATAATTTTTTGTTTTTTAAATCAGAATTTTTGTATATATGTTATTCGTGTTAATATTTTAAATAATAAATTAAGAATTTGATAAGTATTTCATATAACAGTTAGTTTTGAAAATTGGTATTTTGAACAATTTTCTGAAACAGATGCAATTTAGTTTTCAGAAACTTAAACTACCCTAATATTAAAAATTAGTAATTTTAATCATACATATAACCAAAGGTCTCTTAATTGGTTATTATGATTTTTAATAGTTTCACTTGTTTAATTCAATATAACTCTGTTTAATTAATTTAACATTTATGTAGAAGTCAATTGCCTGACAGTTGGTGAAAAAGTGCTTAGAGTGATGAAGGAACTTTTATTGAAGGAATCCTTCAAATCGCCAAAAAAAAAAAAAATTGATCTGATTATGGCATAGCCAATAATTAGTAATTTTATATTTATAATAAAAATAATACATAATAATGTAAAGAAATAGTACAATATTTGAGCAAATAATTTAATTGAATAATATAACTCACAGATACAGAAATATCTTACATAATACAAATTTTTTTGCTTAGTAGCCATAAACAACGGTGAAATATTTCAAACCTTGATTGAATTAGTGTAAAAAATAATATTAAAAATTAATTCATGATAGTAATATAACATCAGAATCTCATGCATGGATGACGGTAATAAATCTAAGGTTTTTTTAATAAAAAATTACTAATTTTTAATAAAATACACCTAATTGCACTATTTTTGCGCGGATTTTTTTACGCGAATTTGACATAACGCAATTAATAACAATTGTCTTATTTCGACTCGTATTTTATTTAAAAAACATAATTTAAAGTGATTTGAATCAATGAATGTGTAGGAAAATGAAGAAAATTTCGAGTGATGAGAATGATATTCAAGTGACACATAAAAACTATATACGGAAATAATCTCGATTCATGTAACAAGTGACATTTAAGTGACACCTTAAAACTGTGTAGGAAAATGAAGAAATCTCGAGTAATGTAACAAGTGACATTCAAGTGACACCTTAAAAATGTTTTTATAAAATATGTACATTTAAAAAATTAAATTTGAAAGAATTTAGGAGCTTTGTAAATATAAAGGTTTGAAAATTAAAGTGACACCTTAATTTAATTAAAGTGATACGAATTTGGATTTGGACTTTTGAACTTTAATATTAAGTTTTTTATAGTAAAATTTTTTAATAGTTCAAACTAAATGAGCTGTGCTTGATATAGGACTCACTAACTACCAGTATCTTACAACTTAACTAATTCAACAATAAAATCTCCGAGTTTAAGAAAGACAAAGATCGCCCAGTGTTACAGTGTAACATTTTTGAAAATTTATCCCATATTATTTTTTGTTTCTATTTACCTTACAAAGTTTCATTTCTTTTTTTGTTTTACTTTTTTTTTTTGTCTCATTCTAACACACACTCAAGTTCATACGTATAGAATAGAAACGAATTGTTTTCTTTTCAGATTAATGTTTTATTTTTGTTGAAAAAAAAATAATTTATTTTTTTTTAACATTTTATTTTTTTTTTTTTATTTTGTTGCCAGATAACACAAGGTGACAAATTGTGACAATTTTCAGAGTTTGTGAAAATTCATCATTTTTCTCTTGTAATATTTTTTTTCACTTCTGTTTCTCTTTTTGTTTTTTTTGTTTTTTTTTTTTGTGAAACATTGTTTGATGAAGAGAAACTGTGAAACTACCTGATCCCTACCAAGTTTCAAGTGATATTTTTTTATTATTTATTTATTTAGATGTTATGGATTAGATATGAGAAGTTTTTGTGATTGTGTTTTTTTTTTTTTGCATTTTGATAAACACTGATGCTACTCTGCTATACTAGAGGATTAAAGGTGATTCAGGACACAGCAATAAAGAAAACAAGGAGTGAAAAACAAGACAGAGAGAGAGAGAATATAATAAATTGGTTTCGTTAGTTAAGCTTTTCAATGTATTTTGTTTTGTTTTTTTTTGGTTTTATTTTTCTTTTTTCTCTTTCTAACCTTCGTGAGCTGTGGGTTCAAAATAATATTGTTTATTTTCCTTAACTTTTTTCTTTTGTATTTTGAAAAACAACAGCTGGCGTTACTTGGTGCTACTGTGTTGTCCTAGTTTTTTAAAAAAAAATCCAAAAAAAAAAATATTCAATCAAAAAATATTTTGTGCGTACGTGTGTAATTTTTTATTATCTCATTCAATCATTTTGTTGATTTTTTTGCAATTCTATTCATACTTTGGATCTTATGACGTGTGTTCGTATAGAAAAAATAAGGATGTATCATTTTTTTTTATAATAGCACATGTATACAAAATATATATATATATATAAATATATGTAACACATTCAACCAATTACCTGTCTGTAAAATCATCAATCTTAGAAAAACCAAAATAGGAAAAAAAAGTCTACAACTCTAGGAATTATATGAATGGTTTGGTTTTTTTTCTATTCTGTGAAAAATTCAAGAATGGGAAGATTTTCTATTAACATGTTATTTATTCATTTCTAGCACACACTTATAATTATATACACACATACACTTATGTGTACATACATACTTATAGGTTTTTTTATTAATTGATAATGATAGTTGAAAAAAAAAAACCGATGTAAGTTTATATATTAACTAATTAAGGTATGAGGTAAATAATATAAAGAAGATTAACCTTTTCAAGTTTCAAAATTAAAACTAAAGAATATTTGTTTTAGAAAGTGAGTCGAAAGAAGGCTATTCAAATTGGTAAATATAGATGTGTGGAATGGCAAATTGAATATGTGTCCCTTAGAAATCATTTATAAGAAAGTAAAAATTGGTTATTTCATTGATTAATAGTAGTAGATTATTACATTGATTTGATATGGTATTTATACAAAAACTCAGATAAGAGATCTGGCAAATGGATGATTTTGCAATTTGTTGTCATAGTGACAGTAGTTGATAGTATTAAATTCGCAAAATTTTAATTGAAAAGTAGATTGGCCTGTACGCGTGATCGTGTATTCAACTGTGTCTTCATTGCTAAAGTTATATTGATATAAATCTCCAAAATCATAGGCTCTACAGAAACGGATATAATTTGTCCAATTCTGGGCATTCTCAATCTTGAAATTAAGGTATCACTTATGAAAATATGGGTTAATAGTATCCGTGCTATTTCAAAATAAAAATTCGAGTTTAACAATTATATATATGGTCACATGATTTAAATTGAAGATTGAAAAATATTGATAAGTACTAATTCTTAGGTCACGTGATACGTTGTTCAAAGTACGAGAATTACTACACTTCATAATTTACCTCATCAAAAGAAAATAAAAATCATAACTGTATACATCCCATTACCATTTGTTCCTCTTAGAAAATTTCATTATTCTATTCTATTACATAAAACATTTTCATATTAAGGTTAAAAAACTATTAAATTAAATTTGAGTTAAATATACCCTATCAAATGGCAAAAGGGTTAAATAACTTGTTTAAGGTTGAAAAATATATAGATATATATATATTTTGTATTTTTGAATATCTTTTATGATGCGTATTTTATATTTACATACATATTACATACTTAAATATAAATATCCTCGTTCACAAATTAGTATCCTTTTTATCCTTCTACATTTTTTTTCTTCAGCTCCAATGACTTTTTAGAATCGGTATAGAAAAAGGTTGAAAAGAGATAGAAATATAATACATATATAGATACAGTAAAAGACAAAAAACAAAAAATAAATAAGATATTGAATGTAGTACATTCTAAAAAGGATAAAAAATACACAAAAAAAAAGGACATGATTTTAATATTCTTATATATAAATGTTTTGTTTTTTTCGCCTGTTCCCTTCTTATGGATGTTCTTTAGATACGAATATACAAAGAAAAAAAAAACATTTGATCCGATGTTTATATTCTTGTAGTTCGGTATGTTGAGACCTTTTTTCTTTTTTGTTTTTTTTTTTCTACCTATTATATTGAGGAATAATATCAATATTAGTTGTTGTTATTTCGTTGTTATGAATGTTTTTTTAAGGATATCTTTTAAAAAAAAAACTAGCTTTTAATTTTTTAAAAAAGTTTGTCTATTTTACCGTGGTTTTAAAACTATTTTCAAGTTCCATTATTTTAGATTTTTTTAATTAGATATGAAATATGCTCCAAAAACTGATTGAAATAAATGAAAAAGAGAAATGTCAAACTTTATAATTAATTGCATACTTTTAGGATGCTAATTTTATTATTTTGTACTGCCTTGGGCACAATGAGCGTTGCCGTGACGCACCATCAAAGTTGCGAAATGACAAAAAAGTAAATATTAAATTGTTCAGGCATAATGAGCTAAAGTGACATTTAATGTAAATAAGTTAAGTAAATAAGCATAATTAATTTTTCAATCAGTGACGTTTAAAAATATAATTTTATCTTTGATTTTTCAATTCTATTATTTTGAATTACAATAAATAAATTAAATTTTTTAATTTTTATAATTTAATATTCTTCAATTTCTAGTTAATAAGTAATACTAAATATAAATGACTGACGAAACGTAAACAATTACATGCCAAAGTAACGCAGAATTTAAAAGTTGAGAAATAGTTTTCGCCACAGTTGCGTTGAAACTTAGTTGCTACTGTCATTGTGTGCATTTGTGTATTGTTTTCCATATATTTAACATTTACAGTAGTATTTCAACGTTGTTAGCTGCGCTCATTGTGCTTAGAAGGTAATGAATCGCTTGTTTGTAATATACAACGCATAAACTGTTATTGGCTTAACAGCCAAAAGTTGGTTTTTAAAAAATTTTTCCGTACTTATTCTTCTTTTCTTCAAATTTTTTTTTTAGTTATTGAGTAAATACCACAAAACTAAAGTATAAAATAACATTTAAGTCTTACTAGTCATAAAATAGAAAAAGTCAAACGAAAGAAACGCAAAAAAAAAATAATGTATGTTTGTTCCCACACAGTTGTATCTATAGTAAAAATTGAGGTTAGGAACAATTTATTTTTGTAAACATTTTTGCTTTCTTGTTAAATATCAATTCCCTACAAAATACAAAATAAACGAATTCTAACAACAAGAATCAGAATGCTGTTGTTGTTGTTGTTTTGTTTTTTTTTCTAAATGAAAATTGAGTGTCAATATCCGTGAGGTTTGAGGTTTTTTTTTTGTTTTTTCTTTGCCTTTCTGGGGTTTTTATGGTTTTGTTTTTGCTTTTCTTAGGGTTTTTAAAAATAGAAATTAAATAGTTTATATATGTAATTCATATGTGCATATAAAAATATGTATATGTTGTTATATACTAAAAAATATATTCTATCACATATGAAATATAAGAAGATAAAAAACAAAAAAAAAAAAAAAGGATAATAATTATGTAGAACGAACAATTTAGAACAAAGCTATTTAGGAAGGGATTAATAAAACAAAAATTTAAGTGATTTTCAAAACACTTTTTAATTTGTTAGAAAATCTTTTAGGTAAGTGGCTTCTGATCGGTTTTTTTTTCTGGGTTAGAAATTTTTTTTTTTAATCAATTATTAGCACTAAATAATAAATATAGGATATCCTAATTGGATCCAAATTATGTACTGGAAAATTATTACTGCAAAATTATCTTTCCATATATAGAAAAAGTGATATTTGAAAAGTGTAAGTTGAGCAATTCGAAATTGTAAAATGTGATTTTAATTTTTAAAAAGTTTACAAGACATCCAAAATAAAATCGAATAGCAAGTGGCTTTGTGTTTCTAATAGAACTTCAGAAGTAAAAAAAAATATCAGCTGATAATTGAATTGCAAGATAATTTAACTTGGGATTCTAAAGTCAACTTTGAAAATACTAACACTATATGAGATTGCCATTAATTAACTAACATGGTTTACAGAGCTTCGTTTATTATAATGTGCCTTATCGTTAAAGAGCTCCCAAATTTGGCAATCAATTTATATTGTTTTACAAAATTTTTAGAAGAACATTAACATCTTTCGGATTTCCTTTCCTATTTCAGATCTCTTAACCCAAATGTATAACATTTGAATTTTAGATTCATTACTAAGTTTGATTTTAAGGGTGAGAAGGTGTATAGGCTTCATTTCAGTTTAAAATTTTTCTATGATTTATTTGCAACAAAAACATATTTCTGAAAAATGATAAACTTTTGCTACATAATATTCAGAAAGTTCCTATAACAACTGACCCGCTTTGTAAAAAACACAAAAGAGGCCATTTAAGTTTTTATAAGAATTTTAAAATTACTTTTATAATCTTTGATATATTTCCCAAACGATAAAAGCTAATAAGCAAATTGGTACAGAACATTCGGAGATTTAAATAATTTTATTCCACTAAAACATTTCTGAAAGTTTCTAAATTTTATAACTAAAGAAGTTCCCAGATTTGAATAGAATAAAGACTGAAAAATTAATAGACAATAGTGTTAAGTTAAGTTATACACACCTAATTCTCTTTTTACACGATAAATGCGTTCAAAAGAAATCCGCGCTAAAAATACATTTGAAGTTCATGTGAAAATAGGGGATTTGTTTCAGATCTAAGAAATCAACTAAAATAAAAACACTAGCATACATTTAATTTATAAGATATGCAATTAATTAAATTTCATTAATTAAAACTCGAATTAATGGGAGCCTTCCACAATCTCGCTTTAGTAAATTTTTTTTTTTAAAACTCGTTTTTAGAAAATCTTGTTTTTAGAAAATCTTGTTTTTAGAAAATCTCGTTTTTTATTTTTTGAAAAATCTCGCTTTTTAAGAAAATTTCTTTTTTAATTGAAAATTCAAGTTTTTAGGGATTTTTGCGTTGGATACAAAACCAGAATTATCAGCTTTTTCCAGAATATAAAAAAGGGATTTTGTACAAACATTATTTTCTAAAACGAGATTTTCTAAACGAGATTTTCTAAAACGAGATGTGCTAAACCGAGATTTCAGACCCAACCCAAGTTAATGCATTAATTCAATTCAATGCATTCAAGTATTTGAAAAGAGAATTGCAGCAATTTTTCATATCGCGTTATTTCAAGTTCGCGTAAAATGGTAAAATTCTAATTATATATAAAAAATATATTTTTTAGAATTATATTACAAGATCTAAAAATCAAGTTAGATTTCGATTTAGTCCAACTCAAAAATGTTTTACAATTTTCACATGAGCTTGTAACTGCCAGAAGAGCTATAATTTAGTGACTCATATATGCGGCACACCTTGTATGAGTGTCCAAATATGTATAATATTATTTTAATTCAAATTCAGTACAGAATGTGTCAAAAACAGATTAACTTGACTAAATTTTTTACATATTTTCATTTCCAAAAAAAAAAAATATTTTTCAAATCTGACATGAAAATATCGGGAAAAAAATACAAGAATGATGGAAAAGCTTTTTTCTTTTTCAACCCTTTTAACTGCTGTCCTTGACATTTTTGCTTTTTGTTTTTACTGATTTAAATCAAACAAAAATTTTTTAGTTTTTCCATTAAATAAAAATATTTTGAAATGAAAAATCTCATTTAAGGAATTTCACGTTTCGAAAATTCCCAAAATTTATTCAAATGTGAAAAAAAAACGATGTGAAATTGAAATAAAATAACAGTATTTACGGTCTGCTACATTTTTTAAAATTTACGCAAATTTTCGCTTCTTTTTACACAGATAAAAGTCAAAAAATATATATTATAATATGTAGGTATATATAAATATATGTGTATTTTTATATATATACAAAAATTTAAAAAAAAAGTATCTTTGAAATGGTTTCGGTCTGATTGTTTTTTGTTTATCTCTTTTTATTGTTATTATTTGAAAAAATTGAAATGATGTCTCGCCATGACAGTGAATTTTAACTGTAAAATGTATATTATATATTTACTGTTAGATAACATATATTTCTAAAAAATAAATCTAGTTTGACATTTTTAAATTTTAAAAATTTTGTGACTCAGATGTCAAATCTGCTAAGGTAATGTCAGACTATTTACACAATATATAAAATATGTATTAAAAGTTATTTAAAAAACTTGAAAAGTGATTGTACCTACATTTGACACCACTTAAGAGGCAAAATGTAAATTATTTCAGATATGTCACGAAAATTATTTTTATTCTTGGTATTTGAAATGAGTATTTGATAAAAGCTATAGCAACAGAGACTTATTACCAACTTTTACCATTTCTTAAGAGAGACTAGTCGAAAGCATCGAAAACCATTAGTTGGAAGTGTGAAGTGCGGAGTTCCTCTATTAATTATTGTGAAACTTTAAAATATTAAAACCACGCCCTTTTTAACCAAACTTTAGAGTTAGACCTTTAATTCAAATGTACCGTTTGATTTCGAGTGTAATAATGTGAAGGATTTTAAGAATTAGGTTTAGGAAACTTAGGATTATATAATTACGGAAAGGGTAAATTGGGTAGGATACTTAGTAGAATGATGATATTAATGTTATATTCTTCATAATATTGACGAATCATACACATATACATTTTCAACGATGAGGAATGCACTTAAACAAATACAGTTCCATAAGTGTAATGAGAGCATGGCACCGAACTTCCATTGGCTGTGTTGCGCCACCAGCTAAGTTTAACTGTATAGGCATAAGCATACGTTGCACTCTTCGTTTCACATTGGAAAAATTGAATGGGACTTTAATTGTTTTATTTCTTTAGAACCGGTGTTAATGCCTCAACTCAATTATTGGAGTTTGCTCCACAATTTCAAGGAGCTACCATACAACTTCTTTTCTTACCTGAAAATAACTTTATACTTAATAAAGCTAGATATTTGAAGTTTTACCGAAAGTAGTTTAGTTTTAGACATTTTTTTAAGCAGAATTTAGTTGGCGTAGTGCAGCCGGTTCGAGTAGCTCTCATATAACTTCTTCTTTTATATGAGCATTACTCTATTCCTAATAAAGCTGGATGTCTGAAATTTTGTCTATAGTATACTTAGCTTTATTTGCCATTGGCCAACATCTGAAATAATATAGGTTTTGTGAAGTGGAAGAGGTTCGAGAGCTGCCTTTCAATTTATATTTTCTTTTTTACATAACTGAAAGCCTAATTGGTAGCAAATAAAGTTTGTTGTAGTAGAAATTAAAAGCTGTCATTAGTATCAAATTTAAAGTCAACATTAAAATCCGCAACTTTCAAACCAATCTCTTGCTAAATTATGTCAGAATTAAGAAATTGTCATTAGTACGAGCTCATAAATTTCCGTAATTCTAAGTTTAAGCTTACCGTTGAAGTTGGTTTTTGATACCATTAATTTTGCGAACTTTAATAAACTTAACGAACTTACATATAAAAAGCATCAGTTTAGAACCCTCTTTTCTGAATAAATGACAAACTGAGTGATATTCAGACCTTAATAAGCAGCCCTTTTATTTCTAGTTAAAAGAAGGTAAAATTTAAAACACAATTTAAAATCATTAAATTCAATGGAACTTATTTCCAAAAAAATACTAATTTGTATTCAAGTAGTAGTTATCCATCTTCAAATTAAAATCGAAATACTCGTAGTGTTCAGCTAAAAATCGATTTATTTCATTTATTAGTTCAGGTTAAAAAACGATTTATTTTTTTCGAAAAATTTTCAGGAAATTTAAAAATACAATTAAAATAAAATTTTTTTACTAAAATATGTGGTCAATTATTTTTATACCCTACACCTATAGAATAGGTAAAGGGGTATATTAACTTTGGTATGGTGTTTGTAACCACCTAAAGGAAGCGAGCTAGATATGGAAAAGTATATATATTTGTGATCAGCGTGACCGCCTTAGTCGATATAGCCATGTCCGTCCGTCCGTCCGTCCGTCCGTCCGTCCGTAGGCACGATAACTCAAAAAATAATAGAGCTATCTTGATGAAATTTCAACTGTAGGTTACTAGGACTGAAAGTACGGCGGGGATTGCATATGGGCGAAATCGGCCCATGGGTTCGGATTCTGGACCTTTTAATCGGTTTCAGGGCTAACGAACAAATATAAAAAATCACGATAACTCAACAACTAATGACGCTATCTTCATCAAATTTGTGCTGTAGGTTACTAGTAATGAAACTACTTCGGGAATTGCGTAAGGTCGGGATTGGACCATGGGTTCGGAACCTAGAACTTTTTGATCGAATTTAGGCCAAACGAGCATAATTCCGAAACCAATGAAGATAGAACCTCCAAATTTAGTATCAGGGTGTCCCTTCCTATTTCCTAAGTGTCTTGTGAATTTGGGTCCCATTGGAGTCGTGGGTCGGGGACCAGCCACACATTTCCGAAGACCTTAAAACATATATTTAAAATTAATAAAGATAACAACTTGAAAAAATGTAGAAGCTTCCAATTTGCCACAAGGGTGTTCTTTACTATCTCTTGCGTGTTCCCCTAATTTGGGATCAATTGGAGTGGTGGTTCTGTACCCCTCTCAGACCTCCCAAGTTTTAAAGGCTTATAATCGAAATTACTAAAAATAGTTACTTAAAATTAGGATAGACCGTTCAAATTGTGTACAAGGGTTAACTAGTACTATAAGTACAGCGCGGACTATATAAGGGCGAAATCAGCCCAACGGTTCGGATTCCGGACCTTTTAATCGATGTCAGGGCTTAATAAAGATAGTAACTTGAAACAAATGTAGAAGCTTCCAATTTGCCACAAGGGTGCTCTTTACTATTTCTTCCGTGCCCCCCTAATTTGGGATCAATTGGAGTGGTGGTTCAGAACCTCTCTTAGACCCCCCAATGTGTAAAAGCTTATCATCGAAATTAATAAAACTAGTAACTTAAAATTAAAATAGAGCGTTCCAATTGTGTACAAGGGTTAACTAGTATTGAAAGTATGACGGGACTGCATATGGGCGAAATCGTACCATAATTTCGGGTCCTGGAACCCTTGAAAAGTTCAAGGACTAACAAACATATATCTTACAAACACCATAACTCAAAAAATAATGCCGGTATTTTGATGAAATTTAACAGTAGGTTACTAGTAATGAAAGTACCATGGGAATTGGTTGTGTTCGAGTTTAATTTCGAAGCCAAAGAATATATTTCCTATGTCCTATGTGTCTCCGAAATCTAGACTTAATTGTAGTGGTTCAGCTATGTTCAAAGGTACTTGCTGCATTTATGTAAAATTTATTTTTATATTTAAATGAATTATATGAAAAGGTGTAAATTTTTAATTGTATTTTAGAAATACATTTATTGCATATTTTGCGTTTATAAGCTTTTCTATTAGGTATATAAACTAACCATTATAAAATAATTGCAATTTTTAAAAATTTGGATTATTAAATATATTATGCTTTGATTATCTTTTTATCACAAAATTTAATAATTAGAATTTTTTCATTTTGCAATTGAATTGGAATAAATATATTTTCATTTATTTCAAGTTTGTTTGTTTTTTAATATTTTTAAATAGATAAATTAGTAAGAATTTGTAGTATTTTTTAATAGATAGGGTAATTAGAAAATGTTTTTAGTATTATACAGTTAATTTAGTTAGCTATGTCTTACGATCAAATTAATAACAGCTTCTATGGTGTTAAAATGACTTATGGATATGTCCTTAAATTTGAACCAAATAGGTGTAGGGTATTTCTAAGTCGGTTGCACCGACTGACTGTTTCTTTACTTGTTTTATTTATTTTTATTTATACTTTTCATCTGAAAATTTAAAATAAATTTTATTTAAAAATCATCAAAAAAAAAAATAAAATGGTTTTTTTATTTGGAATCTCTAAATTTAATTAATAACAGTTGAATTGAATTGTTTTTATTCAAAAAAAAACGTATTTTTTATCTAAATATAGAAAAATTCTAAAATTGTATTTAAAAAAATTTATTTTACGGTTTTATCTATTTTAGTAAATTTATTTTTAAAAAGAGAAACCATTGAACACAATTTAGAAAAAATAAAAGGAAAAATAAATTGATTTCAATTTAATTTAATTATAGTCTTTGATTTGATAGTAATTGTTAATATATACCTGTTTGATTTAGTTCAAAGTTTTTAATGCGTAAATAATTTTAATATTTTTTTAGAAAAATTATAAATTTGAAAAATGGATTAAATACATTCTATGATATGCTATACAATTTGCTTATCCGACCGGTGGCGTAGTGGTTAGGACGTTGGCCTTTCAATAGAAGGTTTTTAGATTTAAACCTTAGTTGAATCATATCTATTAAAAAAATATAGTGTGTATAGTAATACTTTAAGAAGTCTAAGGTCTAGTACTGCTAATAAATAAATAAATGAATATCAAATTGTTAATATGTCCTGGTTTAAGCTATT
Organism: Dolichopus griseipennis; assembly: GCA_963082915.1. NCBI lineage: Eukaryota > Metazoa > Arthropoda > Insecta > Diptera > Dolichopodidae > Dolichopus > Dolichopus griseipennis. Next base: position 66,347,938 of record OY720441.1, read on the forward strand.
TCGAAAATTTGGTTTAAGCTATTTCGAAAATGTAGTTTAAGCTCCTTGTCTGTTCTTTAAATACCTACTACGTAGTACTTCTGAAGAAATTAAAAATATAATTCCAAAATTTCAATCATTACGTTTAGCAGCTCAATCACGTGTTTATACTGTCGCACTTTTTCGAATATAAACTCTGAGATATGATGACTCTTTTGTAAACCGCACCTCCAAACTGTGGAGTGCATGAGTACGTTATATGTTTTTTCTTACAAAAAAAATTTCAAGAGAGAAGCCAACTTATACCTTTTGGGTTTCCCATTCAATCCTTGTTAGACATTTAGGTCTCGTCGCTACTTTTCAGCCATAATACTTCGCAAGCAGATTGTGTGCTTATCTCATTATTTGGCCATGGAGGGAAATGGTTTAAGTGAAGTTAGATCTCACAATACCGGAGGTAATAGGCTGTTCAGGTGGCTTTGGAAAGCTTTTCTTCCTTTATGAAAAAAATATAATACTTCTATATATATTTATTTGATAATTTCTTTAACTACATATAATTTAATAAATCTATGTTAATTTTATTAGATACTTTTATATGAACTTGCCTGTGTCTATGGCTTTATTTTTCATTCTGTCAGTTAGTGAGATTAGAAATCTGACCTTTATTTACTTTTATATCAAAAAACTTTTAAATGCAAAAGATCTGCCATCAATTTTTAGTTAATGAAAATTTTAAAAATTTTAGCTTAAAAGTTTTCAAACATTAAAAGAACTAATATCTACCATCATTTTATTATTTTCTACCTTTTAGGGGGCTAGTTTTACTTAAATAAAAGTACATATTGAAAAAAATATTTTTTTTTATTTTATTTTATTTTTAAATATATATTACCAAGACAACAACTTTTGTCTGGCCTTCATTTTCAACAAAATCACAAAAAACATATCTGTGATTTATCGATGTAGGGCCTGGGCAACGGTAACTTGTTGAAGAATGTAATAAAATAAAGTATTTTAAATAGCATTCCCTCGTGCAAATTATTCTTACTATCTCCTCAGTTCCAAAAATACCCTGTCATATAAGTTCTATGTCATTCATGAACAACTTTCTCTGCATTAATGAAAAGCTTGTTTAAAGACGTCAAAAGGATTCTTCATCAAGCATCTAGAATAGCAAAACTGTGTTCCTGTCCTTGAAATAATTTCACTTTAGTTCAAGTTTTTCTAAGCGAAAGAAGTCTGATTTCTCCAGTCAAGTTCCTTCATTAAAAACAAACTGATTAAAATTTATATTTAAAATTTAAACACACAACCTTTAAACAAAATCATATGATTGTCATTTCAAATAACATTTCCTTTTGACAAGTTAATCGCTTACGCTTTGCGATAAAAATCTCAAATGAATTTTTCTTAATTTTATGAATATCTTTTTACCATTTTGCCATGTTTTTTTTAGATATACATTAAATTTCATACAATATCCCGTAATACTACAGACCAAAGATATATTTTTAATTGTTTTAGAAATAATTTTTTTTTTATATTTTTACCTTTGTGGTTTTTAAGGCTTTAGTTTTTTTTCCGCTAAAAGCCTAAAACGTCAAACGCTGAATAAAACCGCAACAAAATTTATATAATATATTATTATATATATACAATTTATAATTATATCCATAATTATATATATATATATAAATAAAAAAGGATAATTAAACAACCTTTGGTTGCGATTTACTATTGAGGTTTAAAATATAAAAATTTTCTTTTTATTTAGAAACTACCTACCTGTAAAAATTTTTTAAAAAATTTTCCCAAATACGATTATTTTGTAATTTAAATTTATTTGAATGAAAAATACAAAAAAAAAAACTTAATAGGCATTTAACAATTTTAAAGAAAAACAAGTGCGATCCCCATTAAAAGTAAAAAAATATTTAATTGGCGCAACCAATAATGAATGTTTCAATATCAATAATAAAAGATCCATTAACAATATTAACAAATAATTTAATTGAATAATATAGCTCACAGATACAGAAATACCATATAACTCAAATATTAAATTCTTCAATATTTAAAAAATCGTGATATACCTTTTGAATTCTAAAGCATTTCTACATGTTTCAAGGCTTGATGCTATCTCATGTATTAATATTCTATGGAATTCTGGAACATAGAGTCTCAAGTACCTTTCTTCCTGTTCTGAAGCTCGTGTCTATGTACACGCTTTTTCGCCTAACAGTTGAACCTATCACAAAATAAATAAGGTGGTCTCTACTTTCGGATGGTTAGAGTACTGGACGATTTCTTGGTTGCGATATGTTTTTTTGAAAACTTACAATTTGTTCATTCTCCCTGTTTTAACTGGGGTTGCTTGTACAAGTTACAATCAATTAACATTGTTTTTTTTTTAATTTTTTCCACTCCTTTGAGGAGTATTGGGCATTTACAAAGTTTATTTAGACTAGGCTTCAGTTTCAAGGTTATTTAGACTAGGCTTCGTAATATTCACAAAGCCGTTAATTACTCGACTATTGTAAAAAATTATGAATACACAATTGATTGTTTTGTGCGCCATCTATTATCTAACACAAAAGTTATTTATATATTTTTATTAAATCTTATTTTATATTACGATATAAACTATTAAGAAATAATTATACAATTTTGTTTATTAGATATGACCTAGGGTTTGAACTGGATATTTTCCACATGAAAAGCGGCGTCTGTACCACTACGCCATTGGTCAGATAATATTATTTGGTATTTTGGTATTTGGTATTTAAAAAAAATAAGATAATTACATTTTTAAGATATTAACTTTTATTAATCTTGAAATCAAATTCAGTTAACAATTGAACAGATGATTCCAGAAATAATTCAGTTTTCATTAAATACCCAATCTTGGAAGTCAACTATGTCAAATGAATGTCCAAAGTATTAAATTATTCATTGAATAAAATATGATTAAAATTATTTGTAAAAAAAACCTCCGTATTAATAAATAAATTATTAAAAAAAAATGTGAGTAGGATTCTCAAGTATATTGGAGGATAATTTATACAGGAAAGGTGTTTATTTAAAATTTATTTCATGTGAGCATTAAAAGAAAAAAAAAACAAAACAAACACAAATTAAGGGTATATATTACAGTCTTATGCAATTTGTTCACATTTACATGTTTAATTTTAATTTCTGTGTTTTTTGTTTTTCCTGTTGTACTTTGTGTCATTTTTCCGTCCTTTAATTTTTCTTTTTTTTTTTTTTGTCATTCTTATTTTTGTTTATTTTTCCCGTTTTTGTTTTTTTTTTTGTTATATTTTATTCATAAGAACCGCAATGCACCATCTGGTGCCATGCTCTGTTACCACCATTTCTCATATAACATGTTTTCTTTTTTTTTTATTTATATTTTTGGTTTTATTTTATTTCTTTTTTAATATGAGTGAAAATACGAGCATATCTCGTAAACATGAATTAACAGTATTGGACAAAATTTTAGCAACGAAATTAAAATGAAATAAAATTAGTAAAAGATTGAAAAGCGTGGATTTGAAATTGTAACAAAATTTAATGGAGTTATGATTACTTCTAAATGCCCCTCTTTATTCAGAATCTATGACTAGAAATGCATTACCTCAGGAAAATACATCTTTTTTTATCAAAGTTTATAAAAAACAAAAAAATCACCAATTTTACTATATTTTATTTTATGCATTTTTCTTTAATTTTTAACATTATAATTTAAAGAAGTGAATAAAAGCGCTCAAAAATTGAGTGATTTTCACAATCAAGTCGTTATTTATATTTAAAAAAAAAGACCTGGACCGCAACCGGCAATTTCCGGACTGAATAAGCCGTTTAATATAACATGTAGAATAACTTTTTTACTTACAGTTATTTTTCAAAAATTTGAATATAGTAATTTGAAAGACTACCATTTCCAGATCTTTGGGATTTAAACTTGTGTGGTGTGAAGAGTGAAGTAATTTTTTTAATTATTAAAAATAGAAGTATCAATAGTAATCTAATTTGAACTTACTTCCGAAATATTTGAAGAATCTACTATAAGACCTGAGCCCATTCTGAACAAAATGAGCACGTTCTGAGCAGAGCATAAACAGAGTACGCTCAGAGCACTCAGATTTAATAAAAAAAACACGTTTTGGAAAAAGTGTTATTTTTATTTTAGTATTACGTTTTAAATTGTCAAAAAATTAAATTAAATTATTAAAATTAAATTAAAAATGGATAACTTAAAATAAACAAAAATTTTTAACTTTTTTTTACAGGCATAATCCTTAACAAACGTCAAAATGATTTTGTATTTAATTTTGCTCAGCCGTACACGATATATATGAACTGAGCAGAAAACCCTCTGACCGCGTTCTGATTTAAAAAAAAACACGAATCAGAAGTTCCAAGAGCTCAGAGCTAAAAAAAACACGAATCATTTTTGACAGTTCATGCTAGCTCAAATTTCAAAAAACCAACCCAAAAATGATTCCTTAAGTGATATTTTAGATTTAATTTGCTGATTATTGATTTTGAAATACAGATACTGAATTGCTTAACTAAACTAAATTACACCATCTTATAGATTAAAAATATGTAAGAACTGGGACGAAACTTTACGACGAAAGGACGAACCTTACGACATTACTATTCAATGTTCATAGTCATTGGTTTTGTCGGCGTAGGATGTATTTATGTTGAAGCTACAATAAATTTTAAGAGTGTCGATAAGAAAATAGCATATAAAATTAATATTGTTTATCGATTATCAAAGAGCTCCAATATACATAAATTTCTATGATATGCTCTTATCGACGCTCTTATCACTTATCGAAGCTCCAACATGAACACACTCGACATATTGCATATCTTTTTAAAAACAATTATACTACAGTACTAAATGCCGACCTGGTTTACCCTAATGCCAGATAATAACTGTAAATTTCACAATTCATAAAATCAAAACCAGCATATATAACATTTAAATTCTATATTAACTTCAGTTAAAAATTTTTATCTTACACTGTATGGTATTATATTTATGAAAGGTATTATAAAAATTATACATGCGTTTTTAGTATTCTACTTATTTTTTATTTTTCCCTTATTTATCATTTGTTTCGTATTTTTTTTTTTCAGTATATTTTTTTTTTATTTTTAATGTTCATAGATAGATACACCGCTCTATTAATGTAATTATAAGTTACAAATATATATAGATATATAAGTATTAGTATCTAGCAAATAAAAGTGGTGTATAAGATAAAAAAAAACATAATAATATATACATAAATAAACATTGTAAAATTAATGATAAAGGAAAGGTGAGGACATAAGGCCTAGGATTTTCTCATTAAAATGAACAAAAAAAAAATATTTTATCATAAAGATAAATAAACAGTTATAGGTGAAGTTATAAATATAGGTGCAGATTTAAGAATATTACGATAGCATAAAGAATGGTTAAAACAATATCAATATTATTTTGGTTGTAACAACGAAGGAAGAACCACCAATGTAGAAATCACAACTACTTATCCTACTTTTTTTGTACATATCCATGTATGTATGTGGGAATTAATTAATTTCATACCAACTATATTTAATTCGGCTAGTATATTTGCATTCTACTTGCTATTTATTTGTTTTTGTTTTTAATGCATTTTTTGGAGAATTTAATATAGCAAGTACAATAGTAAATAGATTCCGTTATTTATAAATTTGTTTAAAGAAATTTGATATAAATTTGTTTTTTAAAAAACCAGTCTTGTTCGAAGAAGAAGAAGATTAAAACGTGGACGTGGACGTAATAAATCGAATATTGTTTTAAATTAAAAGTTAAAATTAACGTAATAAATCGAATATTGTTTTAAATTAAAAGTTAAAATTAACGAAATAAATTGAATATTGTTTTAAATTAAAAGTTAAAATTAACGTAATAAATTGAATATGGTTTTAAATTAAAAGTTAAAATTAAATTAATAAATTGAATATTGTTTTGGATTGAAAGTTAAAATTAAATAAATTGAATACTGTTTTAGAGTAAAAGTTAAAATTAAAATTGATATTTTTATGATTTTATGAATAATAAATATTTTGCTGAATATTGGATTAAACATTTTTTTGAACATTTTTATAATTTTTATAAGTTAAACAAATTTGATATTAAATTAATATATATAATAAAACATTTATTTTAATTTTTGTGAAAAAATCTGTGGTTTTTATTATTTCAAATACCATATTTGGGGGCTCAACCGGGATTTGAAAGAAATTAACGGACTTAAAACCACATGTTAAATTGAAGTTAAAAAATTAAAATACGAAAAAATTTTTTTTTCTTTTATAACTGTCATAACGAACTAAAAAAAAAAAAAAAAATTATATATATTTTATTATATACCGTGGCGTTAGAAATGAAACTGTTAAAATTTGAAAATAATCTGTATTAAATATATAAAAAAAAAAAAATTTTATTTTAATACATTTTTTAAAATTATTGATTGTGCGTTTAATTAATACATTTAATATTGAACATTGAATTCGCTGAAAATAAGGTAGCTTAATTCTCAACCAAGTAAGTGCTTTTTAAATTTTAAATTATTAATATGAGTGGAAGGCGAAGACAGAGTAGACAAAATAGTAATATTGCTATTGACACACATGCAAATAGATTCACAACGCAGTCACATAATGTACAAGCAACAGGAGAAGTACAGTCAATTAAAATCAATTTTTCAGATTTCGAAAGCATGGTGCGTAAATTTTCTGCCGACGATACGATGAGTGTCAAAAAATGGTTGATTGAATTCGAACAGTATGCTGAAACTTTTTATTTAAATGATTTACAAAAATTTATTTTTTGCAAACGATGTTTGGAAGGCGCAGCGAAAGCTTTTATTGATGGTGACGCTAAACCGTTAAATTATTATGATTTAAAACGAAGTTTAATTCAAGAATTTGAATCAAAAATAAGCAGTGCCGAAGTGCACAACAAATTAAAAGAAAGGAAGAAGAAACACGATGAAACACTACGCGAATATTTATACCACATGACTGATCTTGCTTCACAAGCGGATGTGGATGATTTATCCATAATCGAATATGTTATCGATGGTATTAAGGATCATACCAATAACAAAATTATACTTTATGGTGCAAGAAATATAAGTGATTTTAAAGAAAAACTATTAATTTATGAAAAAGTTAAGAACGAATACAAAAAGTTTGGTGGCAAAAATTTTGAAGAAAGCAAGCAATTCAAAAAAGAAGGTTATATGTCAAAAGAAAGAAAACCACAAAGGAGAAATTATTGCTTCAATTGCGGTTCATCAGATCACGAATGGCATTCTTGTCCGGATAAAACAAAAGGTCCTAAATGCTTTGGTTGCAACGAATTTGGACATAAAAGAACAAATTGTACAAAGGAACCACAGAAGAAATCATCGCACGTTATAATAAAAAATGGTATGTACGTTCAGTGTAAAATAAATAATTTCATTTTAGATAGTTTGGTGGATACTGGAAGTGAAATTTGTTTAGTAAAAGAAAATTTTATACCATATATTGAGCCGAAATATTACAACAAGGATATAAAACTGTCTGTATCGGGCTTAGGGGCAACTGTTTCGACCAGTGGATCGTGCATCGTAAATTTTAAAATTGGAGAAGAAATTTTTGAAAACATAGAGGTCCATACCGTAAATTCAGATTTTATGAAACCAGATATGATAATCGGAATGAACCTGTTAGAATTGGCTGTAGTGACAATTGAAAAGGGAAAGGTTAATATCTCAAAGAAGATAAATTCTGAACGAAAAATAGAAGGAAATTCAGAAAATTTAAAAACATGTTTTTTATCAAAAATTTCACTTGATGTCATTGACGATGCAAATTTACCTGATACATCTCATCTCAAGGACAAAGATATTAGAAGAAAAGCACTCGCTCTAATTGAAAATTATAAACCCAAGGATCCCGTAGATCATCCAATTCAAATGAAGATTGTTACGATCGATGATACACCCATTTACAGAAGACCGAGACGATTTCCACCAAATGAACAAAAAATAATAGAAAATCAGGTTGAAGAGTGGTTACAAAAGGAAATTATTCGTGAAAGTAGTTCGGAATACTCCAGCCAGGTGGTCTTAGTTAAAAAAAAGGATGGTAGTAATCGATTGTGTATTGATTATAGAAACATAAATAAAAAAATTCATAAAGACCGATACCCCTTGCCAAACATCGAGGACCAAATTGATAAACTACAAGGTTCTCAATATTTTACAACTTTGGATTTGGAAAATGGGTTTTTTCATACGATGGTAGAAGAAGAAAGCAGAAAATTTACATCTTTTGTTACAACCAATGGCCAATATGAATTTATTCGGGTTCCTTTTGGCTTATGTAATTCACCTGCTGTCTTTCAAAAATATATAAACTACGTTTTAAGAAATTTAATCAGAGAAAATATTGTGGTTATTTATTTAGATGATATTGTAATCCCGTCAAAAACTATCGAAGAAGGTGTAATAAATTTGGAAAAGGTTTTGAAAGTAGCAGCTGATCATGGGTTAAATATCAAATGGAAAAAGTGTCAGATTTTAAAGGAAGAAATTGAATATTTGGGTTATTTAGTTAAAAGAAATTTTATTTCTCCGTCACCGTCTAAAACGAAAGCAATTATAAATTTTCCTATTCCAACTAATACAAAACAATTACAAAGCTTTTTGGGTTTGGCCAGCTATTTTAGAAAATTTATAATTAACTTTGCAACCAAAGCTAAACCGCTCAGTGATCTGTTAAAAAAAGATAACTATTTTAAAATTGAAGAAATACAATTAACTGCTATAAAGGAAATAAAGAACATTCTTGCTAATAAACCGGTATTAAAAATTTTTGAATATGGTGCTGAAACGGAATTACATACAGATGCTTCTAAGGAAGGATATGGAGCAATCTTAATGCAAAGATGTGGTAACGATGGTTTGTTACATCCCGTTCATTTCATGAGCAAAAAGACATCCGATGCAGAAAAAAAATATTGTAGCTACGAACTCGAAGTGCTGGCAGTAGTTGAAGCAGTTAAACGATTTAGAGTGTATCTACTTGGTCAACGATTCAAACTGGTGACAGATTGCAAAGCATTTGAGTGTACCTTAAAGAAAAAAGATTTGGGCGTGAGGGTTGCCCGATGGGTACTTCTTCTAGAAGAATTCGATTACACCGTTGAACACAGGGCAGGAAATCACATGAAGCATGTTGATGCGCTTAGCCGTAATCCAATAAGTATGTGTGCAATTACAAATGATAACGACTTTTTGACAAGATTAAGAGCGGCCCAAAATAAAGATGATCGTCTCCATGCTATAATTGAGATTTTAAAGAATAATCCTTATGAGGACTATATCATTCACAATAGTATTTTGTGTAAAAATAAAAATAATAAATTACTTTTTGTTGTTCCAGATTCAATGATTGTTAATGTTATTAGGCAAGCTCATGATAAAGGTCATTTTCAAGTCAAAAAAACCAAAGAAATTTTAGAAAAAGAATTTTTTATCCAGAATCTTCAAAAACGAATTGAAATTTATATTCGAGGTTGTGTTAAGTGCATTTTAGCAGGAAGGAAAACTGGAAAAGCTGAGGGTTTCTTACATCCAATCCCTAAGGGCGACCAGCCGTTACACACATTTCACGTCGATCATCTGGGTCCAATGCAGACTACAAAAAAAAACTATAGATATATTTTCGCAATCATAGATGGTTTTACAAAGTTCTGTTGGTTGTTTCCTACCAAAACTCTTAACACTGAAGAGGTCATACTAAAAATCGAGAATATCGCGGAAACTTTTGGCTACCCCAAGAGACTTATAGCTGATCACGGTGGAGCATTCATTTCAAATAATTTCAAACATTATTGTGAAGAGCATGGGGTTCATTTATTATATACTACAGTGGGCGTACCAAGAGGCAATGGTCAGGTTGAACGTCTCCATTCTACTGTTATAAGCGTGTTGACAAAATTGTCTCTTCAAAATCCTGAAAAATGGTTCCAGTATGTTAAACCGGTGCAACAAATTTTAAACTCAACATTCCAAAGAGCAATTCAAACTACACCTTTTCATCTGCTAGTAGGAATAGAAATGCATACCAAAAACGATATTAAAATAATTGAAGTAATCGAAGACGAATGGAGGAAGCAATTTAATGACAACAGAGACGAAATGCGTGAGCAAGCAAAAAAGGGCATAATGGAAATTCAAGCTGAAAATACGAAAAATTTTAATAAAAAAAGAAAGAAATCAAAGCAGTATAAAATCGGGGATTTAGTTGCAATTGAAAGAATTCAATTTGGCACAGGATTGAAAATTCGTCCTAAATTTTTGGGTCCCTATAGGATCACAGCAATCAAATCATTCGACCGATACAAAGTCGAAAAAGAAGGAAATCATGAAGGTCCGAACATTACAGAAACTAGTGCTGATAAAATCAAATGTTGGGCAGAAAATGATGATGATGATAATTTATTCGATATGGAAGAAGAAGAACATCCCATTGGAAATGAAAATTATTTGGAAATTTCATCAGGGACTGATGAATAGTCAGGAAAGGCCGAATGTGGGAATTAATTAATTTCATACCAACTATATTTAATTCGGCTAGTATATTTGCATTCTACTTGCTATTTATTTGTTTTTGTTTTTAATGCATTTTTTGGAGAATTTAATATAGCAAGTACAATAGTAAATAGATTCCGTTATTTATAAATTTGTTTAAAGAAATTTGATATAAATTTGTTTTTTAAAAAACCAGTCTTGTTCGAAGAAGAAGAAGATTAAAACGTGGACGTGGACGTAATAAATCGAATATTGTTTTAAATTAAAAGTTAAAATTAACGTAATAAATCGAATATTGTTTTAAATTAAAAGTTAAAATTAACGAAATAAATTGAATATTGTTTTAAATTAAAAGTTAAAATTAACGTAATAAATTGAATATGGTTTTAAATTAAAAGTTAAAATTAAATTAATAAATTGAATATTGTTTTGGATTGAAAGTTAAAATTAAATAAATTGAATACTGTTTTAGAGTAAAAGTTAAAATTAAAATTGATATTTTTATGATTTTATGAATAATAAATATTTTGCTGAATATTGGATTAAACATTTTTTTGAACATTTTTATAATTTTTATAAGTTAAACAAATTTGATATTAAATTAATATATATAATAAAACATTTATTTTAATTTTTGTGAAAAAATCTGTGGTTTTTATTATTTCAAATACCATATGTATATACAACTTGTATTAAATATTTATTTATTTGTTTTTTTTTTTAATACTCTTCTTTAAGCCATATGTATGGTATTATGTAGTATATATATATATATATATTTTGTTGAATATATACATATTGTATGTAGTCATATTATTATGTCATTTTTCTTCTTTTTTATTGTATGATTTTATGACAGGTTAGCATAATATTAAATCTTTTCAATTTTTTTTTTTCATTTTTTCTGGTATTTTACCATGTATTCTTGTTTTTTTTATGTTGTTAGGCTCTTATTATATACTTTTGAATGAACTTGTCTGTGTCTATGGCTTTATTTTTCATTCTGTCAGTTAGTGATACATTTATATTAGAAATCTGACCACAAATTTATAAGATTTGTATGGTTGCGTAACCATAACAGTGCAACAACAGTGCGTAAGACAAAATGTAATAGTGTGAAATGATTTTGATACCTTTATACTAAAACACTGTTAAATGCAAAAGATCTACCATCAATTTTTGGTTAATGAAAATTTTCAACATTTTAAGCTTAAAAGTTTTCAAACATTAAAAGAACTGTTTCTTATACCAGTAATTTACTTTTATATTAAAACAGTAACAAACTCCCAAGATCTACCTTAAATTTTTTATTTTCTACATTTTAGGGGGCTAGTACTACTTTAATAAAAGTATATATTTAAAAAAATATTTGTTTTTTATTTTATTTTTTTATGTATTACACCATTATAAAAAAGTAATACTCTTGTATATAGTAAGTAAGAGTACATGCATATATAGTATGTACTTTTAAGTAAGAGTACACCTTTTTTTTGTACATATATCTACTTTGATATCTTATAGTACATAAAATACAATTAAATCATACATAATACTGAAACATAATTTCACACCAAATAAAAATGTTCTGGTATTTCTTTAATATAAGAACTTATTTTATGGTTTTTTAAAACTATAACTAACTGAAACTTTGACTGTCCATATATGCATTAAGGTTTTAAAGAATGATAAAAAATGGAAATTTATCAAAGGATTATAATATCAGATATATTGTGAGTTAAGCCACTTTGGTTCTGAGTCCCTCATTTATGTTTAAAAAGTTTGTTTTGGAGATCATTAGTTAAAGAGGAATGATAAACGCCATTAGGGTTGAAAGTTCAAATTATTAATTTAAACTTTGAAACCATGTATAAAAAATTGTTATAATTGAAATAAAATTTTGATTATCCATGTGTTGTTTCCTATCCAAATCCAATGACTTTAATATGACAAACTTATAGAAAAGGATACTCTTTTGCAATAAATGAATAAACTCTAAAAGTAATTACAAGTCTTAACATAAATGTAAAGACAAATTTTATGACAATACAATGAAGAAATAATAATTTGTAATCATTTTCAAAAAACTATAAACTTAATAAATAAAGAATTTTGAATATTAAATAAAGCAAAAGCACGTCTATACGATTCATTTAAACACCCACTCCATTAAAATGCCAAAAAGTTATCCACTCGGCCAAATAATATGAAAACAATATTATCAGCCCCTTTACATAAAATTGCATACTTTTAGGATAATATAAAAATTTTTATTTAAATTTTAACCTGTGCAGGAAGTTTACTTTTTGAAGTTGAAAATTTTCATAGCTAATGGAAAGCGTGGTAAACAAACAGCTGAAAGAGGGTCTTCTAACTCTTCCAATTCCGTATCTAGAAAATAATGACATTTTATGACCGATTTCTTAAGATATTGTGTTGTCATATACATTTGTATTATTCATATATCATTGTTATTCGATTTTGTGCTCATTTTCCTTCCTAAAAAGGAACTAATTATTTAAAACTATATAAATTTATTTTTAAGTACAATTACTTCTAAATTAGTACCATTAGTATCATCACTTTGGTAACAATTACTTCTTGTAATTGCTACGAAAATTTAGTACTTTTTAGTATTTATTTGAAATTAATTAATTATCAAAATTAATTTCAAAAGTAATTTAATTATCAAAAATAAATACAAAAAGTAATTAAATTTTAAAAATAATTACAAAAGTAATTCAAATTTAATTACTTTCTAGAAATTATCAAGTAAGTATACTTAATTCCTTTTAACTGGTACTTGAATTCTCAAAGTAACATTACAAATATTTTCTAATGGTAACTAGCAAGTAATAAATATAAAGTAATTATACTGGTATTTGTTAATTTTACTTGAACTTTGCAGGTTTGTTTTCTAATCAAAATATTATATCAATTACTTCTTGTAATTGCTATGAAAATTTAGTACTTTTTAGTATTTATTTCAAATTAAATAATTATCAAAATAATTACAAAAGTAATTTTATTATCAAAACTAAATATAAAAAGTAATTAAATTTTAAAAATAATTACAAAAGTAATTGAAATTTAATTATTTTCTAGGAATTATCAAGCAAGTGACTAATTCTCTTTACTGGTAATTCAAATCTCAAAGCAACATTACAAATATTTTCTAATAGTAATAAGGAAGTAATGAGCACAAAGTAATCATACTGGTAATTGTTACTGGTACTTGAAATTTACAGATTTGTTTTCTAATCAAAATATTATGATAATTACTTTTCATATTATTGAAACAACGAAGTTTTTTTTTATAATTTTTTATAAAAAATCAAACAAAACATAACATTTTCAACAACGAATACATTTACAAATTTTAGTAGATAATTTTTTTTTTTTTAAGGACATTACACATAATTGATTCAATTATAATTTTCAACACCGTTATATTTTTTTTTTTTGTTTTATTAAAATATTTTTACTTAAGCTAATTAAATACATAAAGAATTTAACCTCAACTCTATATATTCATTTTACACTCATGTATAATTTACATTTTGCATTGCTAATTATACATAATTTATGTGACTCATATAATATAGAAACTAATACAATAATATAAGAATACATACATTCATATATTCAAGGATCAAATTTATGACTATTATATAAATCATTAAAAAAAAAAACACAAAAAAGGAGAGAATATTTAAAACAAAACTCATTGCATATTATTTTGAACTGAAGGTTATTTAAGTGACAGAGAGTCCAGAAAACTCTAATGGTTTCAATTAAAATGAAATACCAAAAAAAAAAAAAAACAATAACAAACGATGAGGCAAATGAATATTGGGTTAGCAAAAAAAAAAAAATGAGGTGAAAAATATCAGCATGAAAATGATTTAATAAAGGGTTTTTATGGCATTATTAACAACAATTTTATTTTAATATTCTTTGGTTTTTTTGTTTTTTTTTTTTTAGGACGTTTAGAAAATTATTTAAATGCACCAAATGGAATGTAACTGACATCATTATACCAAAACAAAATAATTATTTGAAATAAGTTAAAATTTCATTAAAATAAAAAGTTTTATAATTTAACTAACATTTTTGATAAATAAATTTGGTCTGAAGGAATTAGAATGAAATATTTTAAAAGTGTATAATATATTCCTGTAATTTATTTAATATTGCATTGGAAAAAGTTGTGCGCAATGCTGGTATTGAAACTAGTGGAACAATCTTTTTCAAAACAGCCCAAACTCTTGCGTATGCTGACGATATAGATCTAATCGGGAAGCAAAAAGAGTCAGTATATAAAGCCTTCACAACACTGGAAGAGAGCGCTAAAAAAATAGGATTGCGGATCAACGAATCAAAGACCAAATATATGGTGGCAACAAAAAATAACGCTCTAGCTAGCCCAGCGAATTGGTCAAAATATAACTTTTGGTGATTACAACTTTGAGGTGGTGAAAAATTTTATATACCTTGGTTGTATGATAACGGATGATGGCGATAACACCAGCCAAGAAATCAAACGTAGGATTCTTCTGGCGAACAGATGCTATTTTGGGTTAACCAAACAAATAAAATCCAAATAATATCAGCTATAAAACGAAGATAACGCTGTACAACACCCTCATTGTTCCAGTATTGCTTTATGGCTCAGAATCATGGACAATGTCGAAAAACGATGAAAATTTGTTAGATGCATTTGAGAGGAAAATCCTACGAAAGATCTTTGGTCCTGTAAATATATATGGGTATTGGAGACATATATATAACCAAGAACTTTACGCACTCTACGACAATATAAACCTATTCAGGAGAGTAAAAATACAAAGACTGCGTTGGCTAGGACATGTTGTAAGAAGGGAAGAAAATTGTCCGGTGAGAATGGTTTCTGAATCCAACCCATACGTTGCGGAGGCAGACCAAAACTAAGATGGAAAGAAGGAGTAGAACAGGACTATCGAAATTTGGGTTTGCCGGGCTTATGGAGAACAGCTGCCCAGGATAGAGACCAATGGAGAAATTATCTGAAGTCGGCCGGAGACTCTAGAGTCTCGTAGAGCCATTTATATAATATATATATAATATAAAAATGAGTTTTATTGGATAATGAATTATGGTATAATTATGCATTTTGGGTACAATTCAATGTTCGGAGGTTATGAAAAATAGTAAAAACACAAATTTATTTTAAGGAACCTGCTGTACCTTAGAAGGACATGCAGCCTACATTCCCCTATTACATTGCATGTGCTAGGCGATTTTAAGGAAATAAATAAATAAATATTTTGAAGATAATATTAATAGATAAACTAATAGAACCAAATCTAATGCAATTATGTTAAATATATTAAAAATGTTAAATATTTTTATTGTAAATCGTTTGGTTAAATTACTATAGAAAAATTTCGTTGTTTCAATTAAGGATAAAGTATGGATTTTGACAAAAAAAATAACGTAACTAAAAAATATAGGGAAAAACAATAGGGACTAGACAAGTTAGAAATGGTAAAAAATTAATCAAACTGTCATATTAATAAGAAATCTAGCTTGAAAAACTAAAAGTTATCCTTTGAACATCATTACTACTTTCTTTTCGAATAGATAAATGACGCAATATCGAGGAAAAGTGATAAATAAATAATATTAATCCTATATAGTAACAACATTTTAAGAAATTCATCATATAATGTTATCACTTCCTAAATACAAGATTGGAGAGAAACGAACAATAATTTTGGGCTTTACATTTGACCAACTCTTCGTTTAGTTAAGAAAATTGATGACTTGAAGATTTCTTCTGCATTAGTTTAAATTTCAACAAACACTTTTTTTAGTCTGGTTCTGCATTAGTTTAAATTTAAATAATCACTTTTTTATCGACCTAAAAGTATGCAATCATTTTAAAATTTTTGTTTGTATTAAACTTTTGATATTAATTTTCATTTTAGACTAGCTAAGTAAATAATCATATAGCATTTTGACCGAAAGCTTATTCCGAAGAAGCACAAGCAGGATTTGTCTTCAATAAAGGAAAATTATCTTAGATATTTAAACAATTCTTAGCAATTTTTGTTAAATTAGCTGATTTCATGGCATAGTTTCCATTCCGTTTTAATAAAAAATCGAACCAGCTCAGCCCATTGACAAATTGTTTTCAAATTAGCTAAAAAGATTTACACATATAATATTTTCAATAAAACTCTGCGATATTCAAATTATAAAAATAAAATAAATTCTAGCTATATTTTTACATGAAAATTTACAAAATATCAAAGTAGGACTTTAAAATAGCTGCCTCTTGACACCTACTGGTGGATCAATTATTGAAACCCTCATTTGATAACTATAGTATAGAATTCCTTCTAATCATTTTTTCGTAAAATATATTTGGGACATGGTCTTTCTTAAGATCTGGTTAAATCAAGTGATTCCATCATGAACGCTAAGTCTAAAAGTTTTGATAATTATAATTAAAAGATAAGAAATGTATTTTTTGTATTTAAGAGTTTCTTATTCATTAATTAAAAATATAAGTCGTAAATTGAAACTGTTTAATTTTTATATATAGTACATTTACAAATAAAATAAAAGCACACTCTATTACATAAATTTCCTACAAATTAAAATAATTTGATTTAAACATATTATTATAATGCATCTATCTATATAAGCAATTCATTCCAGTTCAAGCACAGTTCTTAATTAATCTTTTCTATAATGAAATATTAATTTAATTAAATTGAAAAATCAATTTTAATTTTATTATTTATACCTATACATTGAAATCGAATACAATTGAATATAGTATAATTATTCAATTAATTAAAACTACCTAAAATAGCAATTTTTAATTGAATTAATATAAAAATAAATGGTTCCAACATGGAAAAAAAAGTGATCAAACTGTAAGAACCTAATCATTATAGGTAGGCAACATGTTAAAGGATTAACGAATGTTAAATGGACATAGTATGTTTATAAAAAGAATTTGTATTGTAAATATACATAACAAATTTTCAAGTGTTGATTATATATAGCCAATTTTAGTATTTTATTTATAGACCAAGTGGTACGTGTTTGATATCTGGACAACATAAATATTCCATCATATTTGGACGATTTTATTTCTTATCCTTGTTTTTGATCTCTATATTTTTCTCAACCATTTTGCTACTAAAGTATTTTGGATGGCTACACCTCTATTTAAACTATTATGAGAAGTGGTACAAGTGAATAGAAGCATAAATCTACGAAGGGTCTTAAAAAAAATAATAATAAATACTTTAATTAATTCTTTTAATTTAAAAAAAAAGCTTTCCCTAGTGTTATTCCAGCTCTTTAGATTTTGTTGAAAGGATAGAAATCCCGGAGTCAAAATTCTCTTAGAGACTTATAAATCAAAAAAATATCTTAAAAAATCTGCGAATATTATGAATATGTAGTGACGTTAACTCCATATTATATTTTCAAACATTCTTTTAAGTTTTGAACTAACTTTTGAAAAGACATAAAGCTGAGATTGAAATTTAAGCAAAGTTGAATCTATTTTTACAAATTACACGCACTTTTTAAGTCAGTTAGAAAATATGAGTTTGGGAAAAGGGGAAATTCCCGACTTACAATATGAACTTAATATTTAATTGTTTAAATACTGAAAATGTTCTTCGCCTTATTTTAAAAAATTTAAGTTTATTAATTCGTAAGTCTCCCGAGGACCTTTCGCCAACTACCATGGGTCAAAATTCCGCAAAGACTATTGGCTTTATCCCTTTAAAAAAATTTAAACTGTTGATATTTATTTTAGCAAAATATTTTGAAAACTTTCTTTAAAATTTTAAAAACTTGCTTAAAAATTTTTAAGTTTTATTTAATTTAAATTTTAAGTGAATGAATTTTGAAACTATCACTTTCTAATACGTCTAAGGATTATCCTTGATCCAATTAAATCCTAAAATAAAGAAATTACAATTATTTTTAATGAATTATTTAACTATAAACTTTAAATCTCTGAGAAAAAAAACAAAATACTAAAATTAACTTTTTTTCTTCTTAACCTTAGATAAAAACAAAAAAAACAATAAAAATACAAAAATAAAAACTAATCTTATAAACTAGAACATAACCTAAAAATATAAGGCCTTCTCCATTATTTTAAGAAGTTTAAAGATTTTTTTATTTTTATTATTTTTTTTGTATTTTTATTTTTTTTTTTTTTTTTGTAAATTAAATCTAAGTTTAATTTTTCTTTTGTTTGTATATTCTAATTATTAAACAAAGGACTTTCAATTAAGTTTAGATCTTAACAGAACATTAGAATTAAAAATTTATATGGGGTGTGTGTAGATTTGTATATTGTGCATATTTATATTCTTATTATGTAAATATAACCTTTCTATTTTTTTTTTTAACTTTTGTTTGTTTTGTTTTTCTATTGTAAATAGTAAATACCATATTTTTCTTTTTGGAATAGCCAATAAAGATTTAAAGGACATTTAACTTTAAAAAAAATTAGCTGTCCGTTTACAAGTTAGTGTAAAACACACAACTTAGTGTTCTTATCATATTATGACGTCCTACACAAACTGAGCTTTTTTAAAATCTATTCTTATGACTGCTTCGCAAAAAAACTGTATGACATTTTAACTAGTCTAAAATTTGACCTAGGGAATGAAATTTTTACTATTACTGAAACTTCAGTTCGGGTTCAATCGAAATAAAAACTATTTAAATAGTCCTGCAGCAGAAGAGTTCAAAAAGTAGGATTTAAACAATTTGTCCATTACTTGTATTAAAGAAAATTTAAATTAAATGTATTTAAAAAATCAATTCCTTTTAATAAGATCAATGAGCTAAAAAACGGAAAACTGATTTCTGTAAGCTGTTTTTCTGAATGAGGGCTTCAGAGGGTTTAGCCTAAAGTATCTTTTTTGCTATAAAATATTCAATTTTAAAATAAGCCTAAGGGGACGTAAAATTAGATTCGCCTAACTCATAGATTTTACAAACAAAATGGTTTTTTTTAAATTGCTTTTAGGCATATGAGACTGTCTATTTCATATGTAATTATTCGAAAAGTGGAAACATATTTTACTCTTATTCCTAGAATTGGTCTTAATGAATTCCATATATAATTGCAGATGCAATTTAAGCATTAGACTAACTGCAATAATAGTTGTGTGAATAGGCCTTTTAAAATGTTAAAACGGTGACCTGAATTAAGGCGCTGCGAAATAAGGTCCCCAGTGTGTTATTTCTAATTTAACGCGAAAAAATACGGAAAATAAAGCCCAGGGTTTTATTTCTCCTTTAAGATGAACTACGACTTCTTTGGGAAATAAATGGGTATTATTTTCTCCGGGGTATTATTTTCCATCTCAATTGAAATTGAAAATTAAAAAAACAAAATAGTTTCATATATTTTTAGTAAAAAGTTAATTTTATTTATATAACATCAGTGACGGATGCGCATATATACAGATGCGCATCCCTATCAAAAATAATAAACACACATTTTGGAGCAGAAATCGAAATGAGGGGTATTCGTCCCCTTTTCCGAAATTAAAAAGCAAATAATAATTTTACATATAAACTACATTTATACTACAATTAACCAAATGTTTTAATCAAAGTATTGAATACATTAATCCATTAATATTCTGGAAAAAGTGTCAACTTTGATTTTTCAACTAACTTAAATAGACAAATATATAAATATTAAATGCATATTGTTTTATATCTAATATTTTACTTATATATAAGTTATCAGGTTTGAATATTAGAAAAATGGGTTTTACTACATATTTAAAGATAAATAATAACATGGAGCTTTATTTCTCAAGAAGTCAAAGATTCAATTGAAAGATAAACAACACTCCAACTCATAAAAGAGAAATAAAACCCCGGGGCTCTATTACTCAATTACTTTGAGATAAAAGGCCACCTGTTTAAACGTGTTAAATTTTCAATAAATACAATTAAAGGTGACCACTCCAACCTCAGTGACACTTAACGAGTCCTTAATATAGGATCCCCCCTCAATATGCAAGCCAGCTGTCAAGCTAATGAATTACAATTTGACTCTACCACCAGAAATATCTGCTTGTTGGTTAGTATAAAATTGTTCTAACTTCTCAGCTATATTACTGTTACCCATTCAATTTAACAAGCGCTGTATTCAATTCAATTCCATTGTCCTATTTGGAATTCTATAATTGCTTTCAACTCCAGATTTCAATGAATTTGGCAAGTAAATAAAATTTTTTTCAGTTAATATAAATTACTTAAAATGCTGTATAATAAAATATTTAATAATGAAAAAACAAAGTAACTGTAAAACTATAATTATAATAACGGTAAAAATAAATTTAATTTTTTTTTTATATACCTACGAGTATGTATGATTGTGATTTCATTTTCTAACCAGTACTAATAAATTGTTTATAATTTAAATTTGCTTAACAAACATTTTGTTGTACGTTTATGAATTATTAAAAATGCACAAATATAAAAATATTTACAATCCTTTCTTTATTATATTATGTTTATATAATATGTATTTATATCATAAATATATACATTTATATGTATATACCTATGTTTGTATATAAGGAGAAAAAATTAATGAAAAAAAAAATAATAATAAAATATAAGAGTAAAATAATAGGCCTAGTAAAATAACAATTACTTATGAATAATATAATATACATATTTTATACTATATAGAATGTATATAATATATAGGTACATAATAAATATATACATATATACCTAAATAAATATTCACTTATCAAAGTTTTTTTATATTTATTATGATGTACTATGATGATATTATGTACAAAAAGCATATTAAATTTTTTTAAACTTAATTTTATATGTATATATGTATATATATAATATATATAGATAGTGTATATTATGTAAACAGTAGATATATCTAGGATGTAATGAAAAACAAATAATACACCATTTTAATTAAAATAACTGCAAATATTTACATATTATATACCTACTACGCAATATATCCCTTGAGGTGAACATATCCAAATAACTAATAATAATTTCCATTAAGTTTATACTATAAGCTCATTCATATGGAGTAATATACTATAGGTATAATATACTATAGGTATTATATTATATATAATAAATTTTATATACTATATTGTATATATATATCACTTACATATGTATATATATAATATGAATGAAGGATATTCATGATGTATATTAAATTAACATATACCATTATAAAGTAAATATATAACATATATGTTATATTCTTGAAAAATTTAAATACTTCAATTACCATATTTATCAGGGACGTAACAGTTCAATGCTTATTGGTATTAATTATAACAATCTAACGATATGGCTTCCAATATATTGCTAGTATTGAAATGTTTGGAATATGAGATAATTTTGGGCTTTTTTAATTTTCTTATAAATTAAGGAATATAAATATAATAATAAAAAAATCCTATAATAGGATTCTGTCGCAACTACCACTTATCAATATTCGTATTAAAATCATTGTTTTGATTGGTGTGAATTTTTTAACAATCGAAACTTTGTTGAATTACTATCAATTTTGGTACAGCAAAAAATTTTTATTTGATTTGTAATAAATGTGCAGTAGAACATCTGACAAGCGGTTCGAAC
Source organism: Dolichopus griseipennis (assembly GCA_963082915.1). Taxonomy (NCBI): domain Eukaryota; kingdom Metazoa; phylum Arthropoda; class Insecta; order Diptera; family Dolichopodidae; genus Dolichopus; species Dolichopus griseipennis. The sequence goes on from OY720441.1 coordinate 66,370,230, forward strand.
AATAGAATCAATAGAATATTGTTTAATTTTTAATAAAACAATAGAATATTGTTTAATTTTGTGTGTCATGAACAAATCAAGAAGTTAGTTCTGACCCTAAAACTATTAGCATTTACAAAATTTAAGGATAAGAAAATAATGACTCTGAATGATCTATTTAATCTAATTAATAAAATCTTCGACCTTCACATCTATAACACTCAAGAAGATTTGAATATCCATTGGTTCTAGTTAGTCAACATCAGTATTACTAAGTTTAAAAAGAATTTGAATATTCGAACTCATAACATATTTTTCAAATTTTTTTTCGTTTTTCTTTTCCTTACTCCTCTTGGAAGCATAGGACTTCCACTTGACAGTCTCTACCTCACGTGATTCCGCACTGATACTTTAATGTCATCCCAAGAGATGTTACATTGAGCATCTTCTAAATTACTTTTCTATATTTTGTCAAAATGCATATTGATGTTAATGTTTGTCTGTTATTAGGGATAGCATGCGCTATACTAACACAAAGGTTTTACGGCCAGTTGTGTATCCCACTTATAATACTATCTACCAATTTATAAGTTCATATAGTATATTTGGTTACTGTGGAGATTTGTAAAGAAAAATTATTTTACAATCATCTTTTCAATCAAAAAAATGCATGACCCGTAAGAGAATCGGGCCGGCATCCCCTCTCTGAGTAAGCTTACCTACTAATCCACTGAAGCCTCCAAAATTCATATTATCCACAAAAAATTTTATAATTCTAATAATACCAAAAGAAATTGACCGTCAGCAAACATATTAAGAATGTACAATCAAGTTGGGGAGCAGCGCTTACCACATGAATGCTTCTCAAAAACTATAATATGTTTATTCAGTTAAAAAATATTGAAGGACACTATTTGCCAGTGTATATTTTTTGAGACCATTTATTATGCAAATAATGAAACTTATTTATAATCTTTCTAACGTCACTGATAAGTTTTAAGAACTTTTTCTACTCATTTAAAAAAATTTTTTAGAAGCATATTGTTGTCGTTTTTTATTTTAACTTTTTTTTTTAAGTATCTTTTTCTCTACTTGAGAAAAATTTTACAGGAACTTTCACTTACTATACGTTTATAATTTTTTTTTTTTTTTGTTTATTATTTGTATTATGTTTTTAGTACCTAATTTAGTTTAAGGTTGCGTTATTATAGGTTAAGAAGGCTTAACATCAGTATTTCACATGATGATAACTAATATTATAAAATTATACATATAATAGCTTTAAATTTAAGGATTATTATTGTTTACCTTATTTCCACTTCATTTTTACCTTTCTTTTTTTATATTTTTTTGATTCTTTGCAGACAGTTTGGAGCTCTTCCCATTCTATTTTAGACTTAGAAATTTTCATATACGCCTTTTATTTTTTAATGTTAATTTTGGAAAAAAATTACAAATTTAAATTTTAAATATGAGATAATCTAGGAATTTTTATTATTATAATAAAAAAAATTTCCAGTTCATGATAGTGTTAAATCCCTTTCTTTGCATATTTTAAAATTTTTATTTTTTTTTTTCATACTTATCCTTTTTTACTGTTATTTAGATACCGTTATTTAAGTAGAAAATGATTTATCTTTAGATAAAAAAAATGTAATAAAATAATACAGTAGATATAAAAAAGATAAGTGATGTTAATTTAAACGAAGCTGATGACGGATGAAAGAAAAAAAAATTTATAATTTTAAAATCTATACTGTATAAATAGTCGTTTATCTGAGTAAAAATTGTGCAAAATTATTGTACTATCAGTTTAAATGAAAAAAAAAATTAGAAAAAGCAGTTTTAAAATAATTTATAAATTTAAAAAAAGAATTTTATTCACGTTGTGCCAAGAGATTTTTAAAAAGATTGGATAATGATTTTAAAAGATTGATTTTATTGCCTCGAATCTCATTTTTATAGATCTGAAGATTCAATAAAATGCATAAAATTTGAAATTAAATGGTAAAATCAAAGTTAGAGAATTAGAATGAAAATATTCTAAAATAGGGAAAAAGTTATAATACCCATCTTTGGTCTTTTTAGCTAAAAATGTATTTAAGTTTCCTCTTTTGGTGTGTGGGTATTAAGCTGATACTAGACCACAATAATTGTTTTTAAAGCTTCAAGTAATAAAACTTTCAAAACAAGTTCAACTATTTAATTTTTAAAATACCATACTACAACCAAAGAAGTTCAAAATGATGCATAACAGAGGTTGAGCAAAGTAAAAAGCCTTCGAAGGACTGCAGCTTACATAGGGTAACTCCCAAATATTGAGAACGATTTGAACATTTCGGACATGTGTAAAATCTTATCTCACATATGGCAGTAAAACATCGCTTAAAAACAACATCTTTTAAAACAATCTTGAAGTCTTCATTAATGTTAATGTCTCATAAAAATATGCTACACATTCTGACCAAGTCATTAAACGAAGGACCATCCGCCGCTAAGGCTGTTATGGGCTTAGTTAGGATGGAACATGTGTCATATCTTATATTATCTAATAATTAAATATTAAGTAGATATGGGTATATTTTTAGTGAAAAGTCAAACTATCCATGTAGGATTTTAATACATACTTTTAACTCACGTTTAATAACTCACATTATTTTCATTATATTAACCTAATACTACACAAAAAAAATTTTACATATATTGTAATAAAATTTGGAAAACCCTCAGCTAGGCTGCAAAGCCTATGTGTTAGGATGGAACATGTGTCATATCTTATATTATCTTATCTCTGTGGATTTATTCGATTTTTTTTAAATGTATCCCATCTACTATAATGAAATAGTATAGGAGCATGATCTTTGTTTTGAATAAATATAGGTCAAAGAAGATGAAGTAGCTTTATTATTAATCCCGTAGGCAAAGTCTTCTTAATGGTTACAAATATCTAAATACCTAGGCGTTGTTTTGAACCAACATTTAAATTACATTGATAATTCTAAAAAAAACATAGAAAAGGGGACTAAAGTCTTTATGGCGTCCAAAAAAATTTTTTATAATAAAATTATCGATGAAAAAGTAAAAATTTTAGTATACCAAACTATTGTTAGACCTGTCATGTCATATGCTGCAACCATTTGGTTCAACATAAGTGCAAGTCTAATGGAGAGAATAAGAAAATTTGAACGAAAGTGCAAACATAATCAGATTCAACTGATGACAACTTTTTTAATAAAAATTGGTCGAAATCACTTTGAAAGATCTCTGAATACAAATGAGAATGGTTTAATATCCAAAAACATAACAAATAGTTTAAAATCTGATTTTATTGCTTGCGAACATTATATCTACCTTGACTTTAAAGGGTATATTCAAAACCACGAGCATGTCCCCCTATATTCCCCCATATCCCCTCCTAATAATATTGGGGTTCTAAAATAAAATTAGAATAAATATTAGTTTTGTAAGCTTTTTTTACTAATTGTATAGTTTAAAGAAATGAATAAAATAAAAAAAAGTCCCATAAAAAAAAAATCTTTTTTTTTTTTTTAACTATACTTTTTCTATTCTGATAAGTAATTGCATACTTATAGGGTTTTTTTTTAAATAAAAATTTTTGTTAAATAGTTTTTAAATAACGCAAAAACAATAATTTAAATTTTTTTTGTAGAATGAATTAATTCACATTTTTTAAATTAAAAATCTTAATTAACTCATATAAATCGTATTCATTTTTAATGAAACACATGTTAATAAAAAACTGATTAAAAAATTTCAGACCTATTATTCTTCAAAAAGAATAAATTTTGTAAAATCTGTTAAAATTTATTTAAAACACAGTAATTAATAATCATAAACAGTAATTTTCTTTTCCAGAATTTTCCAATAATATTTTAACTTTTAAATATATTGTAGTAAATATTAAAGCCAATATTTATTAACCCTTTAACGAATAGATTCTGTACAATATTTATTGAAAATTATTTTTTTATAGATTTTTTACAATCTTTTCGATTAAAAATTTAAATAATGTACATTAAACGCTGCCTGGTAACCTTCACAATATTAACAGTTTCGAATTTTTTATAAAATTATTACAAAAACAAAACATTAAAGCATATGTTACAAAACTATAGAATTTATTTAGTTAAAGTCTAAGACCTCCAAAGTAGTTTTAAAAGTTAATTACGTTACGTTGCGATTATTTCACTTGTTTTCCTTCAGTCCATTTAAAAATATTTTCCTTCATATTATCAGGCATTTAATATTAAAAATATTTATTTTAATAAAATAATTATTTATTGTTTTAATTAATGGATCTTGGTATATAATAATGCAAAAGCCAATTATTGGATCCTGAAAATTTGACTTCAGTGTTTTGAAGTACAGTCAAAAACAAAAATTTGTGTACAAGTAAAATATATAGGTTTCAGTCAAACCGCATCATTATGTATTGAAGTCAACGGTCAAGTTTTATACGAGTAATTATTCGCCAAACAATTCGGTTAAAAGTGGATGTGTGAAATTCCCTTTATTCATATAATTAAATTTAACATGAAAGCCATGGTTGTCGTCATAGCAACATAGCAACTGAACAAAATAAAATGTTTTTTGTATGTGCTGGAATATCATTAAAATACCGACTTAATAATTCTTTCTCTCTGAATACCATAAATCCCTAATACAAAATAAAATGTTTCCTTAACTGATAAAACTGTATACGCAACCAGCAATACTGAACCCCCAGTAGTACAAGATTCTTCGGATCAGAAATAAAAAAGTGCATAGTCCAAAAACTTCTACAAAAGCATGCTAAAGGGGAATTCTCAAGAGTTTTTTTTTATTAATGCTTTTAAATTGCTATCGTTCTTTTGATATTATTGACAAAATATCTCACCTTTTCAATTTCTCAAAGTTTAGTAGTTTAATAACGCGTGGTAATTATTATAAGCACTCAAATCATTATTAATTTTTATGAGCTCCGTTCATAACGACCGACAATTTTGCGACCGAATTAGCCAATTAATGTACATGATTATTGATAAACATCTAATGATCCGCCACCGATATTTTGTGACCAAATTAACTAATTAATATTTATGATAAATAATAATCCAATAATCCAGCCGCGACTGGCGAGTTAGTGGCCTGATAAACCGATTAAAGTATGTGATGTTTAATAAACCAATAATGGAGCCGCGACCGTCAAATTTGTGACCGAATAAGCCGATTAAAATATATGACTTCAATTTGTTTAAAATTCACATCGACTCCATTTTACTCTGAACAATATGACACAGGTTATAAAAGTGAAATGTGCTTATATTGATAAAAACTTAAATTATTTTAATAATTTGCCTATAACCATAATTAAATGTTGTATACAATAAGTGTGTAATGAGCATTATCAATAATATATTTACAAAATTAACTGTAATTAATCTTGGAATACGGATTTCCACTCAAATATTTTTTTAACAATTTATTTTTATAAAAAATTTTTTTTTTTTTTTAATCATTTTTATCAATAAAAAGTTAATTAAATTTTTTTAAACAATATAAATATAAATATATGTAATGCAAAATATGCAGTGTTTAAAATATATTAATCATTTTTTTTAATGCAACATAATTTTTTCATTAAAAATCGAAAATGAAATGCAAAATTCTTGTACATAAAATTATAACGGTAATTCCCCAAATACTGTTAATTATCTGTAATGGAATTTACTTACAAGCTGTCTTTGTTTAATGGTTTACTGGAATTTTCTAAGGAGGAAAACCGAGTTTCTTCCACTGTTACTGGTTCATTCCGGAAGACTGTTATCATTTAGAAGAATGTGTTCTCTGTATCTAAGAAGAGTATAGATCTTTGATCCTAGAGATTCTAACTTACCAACATTGATGTTCATTTACTTGTTTTGAGTTGCATGACCATGATAACCTTTAGGATTATTTCAAAAGCGTTGTTCACTTCTTTTTAATGCAACTAAACTTTAAAAGCATCCTCACTCTTCCTTCACATAGTCTTTCTAATACAACTTATTAAACAGCGTCTAACAAAAAATTCATAACACATTTGGAATATTCAATATGGCGTCTGAGATTAATAAGTTATTAGTCTCTTTTTTTATTTTGATAATTGAGATTTTCATCAAGAGCCTGTATTTAGTTTGAGTTGTTTTAACATCTGCATTTTAATGATTCTAAATGCTTTATGTGTTAATCACGAAAACCTTCCAAGGACTTACCATGTATATATATACGCATATTAAGAAACAAATAAATACATATACTAAAAAACAACACAAGCACCTGATCTAATACACAACATGACAAACATTATTGTTCTTTTAAACAAGACCGAGTTCTATTGACAGAAAAATAAAAAAAAAAAAAAAAAAAAAAGGATTCAGAAAAACTCTTAGTACAATTTTGTGGCACAATAATTGTACTTGAAATCATTGACTCTGTTTTTTTATTTTTTTGTCATGTTTTTTTTTTTGGATTTTTTTTTTTTGACTTTATAAAGGAAAATACAAGAGGAAAGCAATTAAAATTTAATGTAAATTTTTTAATAGCATGCTGTAGGTACATATTCAAACTTTTTTAAACTTCTTGTTTAAATTCAGAAAAATTCTGTAGAATAACAATTCTTTAAGCAGGTCTATTCTAATTTTGAAATAAAAATTTTAATTTTTTAAAAATAATAATAGAAAGTACTTATACAAGGACTTGGTAAAACACATTCATAAAAATTTTAAAAGTTGGTGAGTTTTCTTAACTCTGAAGACCAAATGGATTTGTTCCTGATTAATAATCCGAAAGAGTGCCAAAATTCTTAAAAGTAACTCACTTTACTTGTGAAATGCTCAATTTGTATCTAATTAGTTGAAGTATCTGTTAAAAATTGGTGCTAAACCCTAAAGATCTGAAATGAACCATTTCAGCAACCTATCTGTGGCCACACATTATCAAATTAGTGTTTTTCCGAAAATATCCACTTCCCTTCTCTTATAATAAGAGGTGTGAAACTATGTGGTCCCAAAAAAAAATACAGCTCTCACAAACGTCATTTTAATGAAACCCAATGTGATAACACAACTGACTTTAATTATAAGAGCTTAAATACGTTTACTACGTTGCCACCAAGGAGGTTCTACTTAATGATCTGACAAATTACGGATTCCTTCAAATTTTAGTAAAAGATTTGGGTAGCCCTGCAATCACTGTAGCTTTGGTAGTAGAACCTCAAGTTAGAACCGGTCAAATTGATGATTTATTAAAAAAATGGGAAAATTTTAAATTGATTCAATACTATCTCAGTTGACATTGATGATTTTAAAACTTAAAATATGTATTTTTAATATATTTGTCTAGAATGAGGTGTAACAAACGCATTCAATTAAATGTGTTTTGTTGGATGTGTTCAATTATTAAAAAATAAAATATTAATGTTTTGTTGAATGTGTTTTATTTTAGAAAATAAAATATCATAATTTATCATAAGCAGGCCAAAAAATATTTTATTAATTTTTAATAAAAAAAAATAAACAAAAAAAAAATTTTTTAGTTTATGAAAAAATTGATTTCAGTTTTAAAAATCACAGAAGATTTTCTGGGAATTTTAAATAAATAGTAAATCATTTTGGTATTAAAACTAAGACTATGCTTCACATGAACAGTTTTGTAGTAAGTCTTCATTAGTTTCAGTTAAAAACTGAAATAAGACTATGCTTCACATGAACAGTTTTGTAGTAAGTCTTCATTAGTTTCAGTTAAAAAATGAAATAAGACTATGCTTCACATGAACAGTTTTGACGAAGGCCAAATGTACGCTTTGTTGCGTTGCTTGCTTTTTGCTTTGGAAAATAAATAAAGCAAGCAATGTTTCAAAGCAATTTCAAAGCTTCCCTATCTCATCTCTGAAATAAAACCAAATGAACTGCATTGTTTAAAATTTAAACATATTTTATTTATTTTTCATTATTCATAACCTTTGTTTAGATTCAAATCGAAATACTTGTATGTCGCCAACATTCTACAATGTACCACCTACTCAACATGTTTAATTATGTACATATTTTTATGGACATAAAATTGAATTATGAATTGAGTTACAAATTAATTTTTTGATTTTTTTTATTATACCTACCTAATTAAGTAAAAAAAATATATTTGCTTTGATTACTAAGGTGCAATTTTAAAATTTAAAATTTAAACAAGTACGTAAATGAATAAAAAAAAAATTAATTGAAATTAAAAAAAAAAATTCATCAAGAAGGGATTTGAACTAACGACCCCGGAATTTTATCAAATTTAAAACATACAAAAGGTAGACTACATAACTTATTATTCATCTTCAAATTTTTAAGAAACAACAAGAAGTTATATAAGTCATTTTCTTTTGTGTATCAATTACTAGAATCGAAATATAATCTACGTATTACAAAATGTAACAGTTTCGACTTTATTTAAGAAAATAATATTGATATACAATATATGTACATGTATATGTATAATGAAATTAAAAATAATTCTTATTAGAAAAAGTTTTTCTTTCAATTGACATTCCGCCATTCTGTGACGGGCCAACAGCTAGTATTAATATATTTAATATTAACTTTACATTATTTATGTGCAAAATTTTACCACACGGCAACGCGTTCAATTGATATAGTAATGCAATAGCTTAAATGACATTTCAGAGATGTCAAATATGATGTCAAAATTATTGAAGGACCCGTATATACAAATTGACTTTTTAGTTTTCAACATTAAACAACGTGTTTAATTAATTTAAATTAGGTATTATCTAATAGTTTAATTAACACACGGTAAACTTAAAATTAGAAATATTCTACAGACTCGCAAATTTGAATTATACTTTCAAATCTCTCATAAAATTTTGAGTCATTTAGCAACTCTTTCTAGTTTCAAATTTGACAAGCAATGCAAGACAAAAGAACATTTTCAAAAAAACATTAACATCAAAGAGCAGTTAAAAAGGGTCTAAAAAAAATCAATTGTATTAAAGGTACATTCTGAGCTTGAAATTAGAATGTGATGTATACAAACACAATATAAATGTATGTATGTTCCTTGAAACGTGTTATACCTTAAAATCCTTTTCATTTTGTAAATCACTTTCTTTCTTTTCTCTCTCTTTTCTTTTTTATGGTTCAAAAATTTAAATATATATGCATATAATATATATGTATACATATATATACATATTTTATATATATAGACCCTTTATTTTTACGTTGTAGCTATTGTTGTCAAATTCTACCTTACTTTAATTTTTGCTTTGTGTTCAAGGTCTGTTTTTTAATCTCACATATTGGTGAAAATCCATTTTGGCGTATAAAAGTATTGAGTGAAATCTTAAACACTAACACAGTAAAATATAAATTTTCCTTTAAGATGGAAAACAATGTGTTATGCAAAGTTGTATTTGTTTTCTTGAATTTTGATAAAAATGTGTTTATATAGTTTCACTCTATCAGTCCGTTTGTTGACAGAACTTCGACACTATTTAAAATAAAGATATGATATTTTAACTACAGGTGGGTATTGCAAAAAAGTTAAATTTATGGAAGAATTATTTTATCTAAGCCCCATCTCCTGCGGAGTTAGAGTACCACAAAGTCTATTAGAACCCTATGTTAAATTTGTTACAACAAGAATTCCAAGGGTAAGATATATTTTTAATCCTAAAAAGATAAAAGGCAGCTGCTTTTATAACCTCTAAAAATATGTACTAGTATATAAAACATATACATAGGGTTGCCATACGGTACTTTAAATTACGTATATATAAAATACAATTTATGCTAAATTTCCGACCCTTCATATATTGTGAACGGCTTAAGTTAGAAACTTGAGATTATGTAAGAAGTTAGATCCTTACAAATTGGTATGAGTTGGTCTTCGAGAATTAGCTTAAGTTTGCTCAGAGGAGGTTTCGCAATTTTCCCTATTTAAGGTTATTAAAAATTGAAAATGTTTAAAAGTAATTTAGGCGATGTATAAATTATGAAGGTTAAACGTCAACATTGAAGTTCTAACATTATATTTAGACACACGTTATCAGGTTCTAATGATTGCATTGGGCTCGTATTTTAATTTTATATTTTCTTTTTATTCAGAAACACATGTATGGAATGTTGTGTAGTTTTGGAAAAACCCTTGATTTTTTTATCACTTGTTTTTTCTTGTAATCGTTCCAAAGTGAAAAGAGTACGAAAAAACAAATTTTTACCAGCTTTTGTTGTCTTTTATAATATTATTTAATAACATTGGCACGTAAAACATATATGACCATCAAACGTGACATAATTTTAAAAGCCCTATTCTTCTATACCTGCTTTGTTTCACTTTTCTATTTTGCATTTTACTTAAACATATTCTTCAATTTTCTCATATAGATTAACATTTAAATGAATATTGCAATAGAATTATTTAAGAAAAAATAATATTATTAAATATCGGCCCTAAATGTGTAACAATTCCAAATTAGAAAGAGACAAAAAATAAAAATGAAATGAATATCAAGAAAATATAATTTTCATTTATTATTATTGTTATGTACCCCAGCTTCCTATAGAACGAAATGAATTGGAATGAATTAATTATGAATATTAATTAACATTTAATTAGATTTGTTATAGGACTGGGTCCGGCTGGACTTAATTTAACACTGATATAAAAGTTTTGTTAAATATAGAAAAAAATAAATTATCACAAATTTGTATTCTGAAAGTTTATTTTCTTCTTTAGTACCTATAACCTTTAATTTTTTTTCTGTCTGCTCCCTTTTTCTGGGGATTTTTTTTGAACCCCAAAAAACATAAAAACAAAAAAAGGGACATTCAATAGGTATTTAGCATAAAATAAAATTATGCTTAGTATTTATCTTAATTTGTTTATTTTTTTTTGGTAGTTCTTGTATAATTATATATTCATAATCCTCTTAATTTAGAACTCGGGTAATTACAAATATGTGTGTGTGTGTTATATGTGTAGAGTTTCACTCATTAAATCGTCTACTAAAGATTCATAAATGCAACGGTTTTTATTAAATCTCTTCTTTAAGATTTCGAAAACCGAGTTGGGGCAAAAGGAGAGCAGTGCAACTTTATATTTTATTTGATAGTATCCATAGCACCTGCATCCAATATTAAGATAACAATAATTTTATTATATCTTAATAAGAGCAATTTAAAAACAAAATTGCGTTTATATGCATTAGAAGTTATTTGTTTCACCTTCTTTTGACATCTCGGGAAAATAGAGAAGGACTGGAACATATAACTTCTCCTTTTAACACTTTTTTTTTGATAAATTGTACAATTTCTCTTTACTTCAATATCTTTGAATACTTTTAATCTCTAAGTAATCTCTAAGTTGGTATAATGGATACCTATTATACCAACTTAGCTTATTTTTTCCACTTCTACTACTTATTTTCCTTTTTCCTGGGCTTCCAAAAAGCCTCTGTATCATATTCTATTCCTTGCTAGCGCTTTGATTTGCGTCCACATCATTTTCTGCTTCTTCGAATTTTTTGTTACGATTTATTTTGTCTTCTTCATGTAGTTTTAGCCTTTCTCACATTTCTTTTCCCTGGGAATTTCAATCAAAAGTTTCCTTGGTAATCGAATAATTTTATTTAGGATGTGGCCTATCCGTTTATACTCTCTTTAGCTGATGACTAGTTTTATGGGTTTCTGTTTTATCTTTTTCTAAAAGTCTCGGTTTAAAATTCTCAGAGTCCAAAATATCCTAAATATAATGCGCAAACATCTGTTCAGAGTTATTATTAAAGTTTTTGGACAATTTTTCTGTAGTCAACCATGTTTCGCTGACACACAGCAAGACTAATTCTGTATGGCAAGTTTCAAAAATCCTTAGTTTTGTAGCAATATTTTAATTTGGTTGATCGCCATATCTTTCAAAGCTTTGCAACTGACCTCTTTTTACTTTCTTTATATTATCTTCAGCATCTTCTAAGGCTCCGCCCCTGGCTTTAATTATGTACCTGAAATAGTTGAACTTCGGTTAATCTTCCAGCGATGTACAGTTATCGGTGTGATATTTATAGTGTTCACTATCATTATCTTAGTTTTCTCAATTGTCATTTTCAGACGGACATCAGGTGCATATTTCGTCAGTCTGTCGATTTTAATCTTCATATTTCTCCGTGTATGGGCTAAGGGACATATATCGTAGTTAGCGTAGTCAAGATACTCAAGTGTTAGTCAGGCACCAGTTTCTACCACCACTAATCCTACTGATGCTGTTGATGATTTTATCTAGTGCTACGTTGAACAAAGCCAGAAAGAGCAAGTATTCATGCAGTTTCATTTGAGTGCTTAGTCTTCCTTTATGGTGTATTTGGGAAACCGGAGCTTAGCTTTTAATGGAGTGTTAAACAACTAATTATCATATCTCTTCTTCAAAACTTCTTCTGGAATGGATGTGTGATTAAAGCAGATATAGGTATAGAAAGGCATTCCTTGGAGATTGTCGTAAATGAAATTACAGGAGCTTGAATATGTGTAGATTATATAGCTCTCGTGAACCACACAACGGGTCATATGAAGTTTCTTCAACACAGAAATAGAAACAAATCGTTTTAACAACATTAGTGACTATCCATTTGCTGGCTTCGAGGATGAGGGGTTTTTCGTAAGAAAGAGCTTCAAAGAGCAAAACAGGTTCAGGAAGCCTTAGTTCCTTTTCAAAATTTCCATCTCCTTCATAAAAAAAACAAGAACAAAAATATTAAGTTTAAATCCAATTAAAAAATTATTTTCATATTAATTTGCAAATTTTATTTAAAAAGTTAAATTTTACCTTTTAAAATATAAATCGGCATGCATGAACTCACGTACTCTAAGTACCTACTTCAGTTGTGACGAAAACTTTATTAATTATGAAATTATATTTGTATGTATGAAATTTTATTTATGTGTGGTAAATTATTAATTTAAAGACAAGAGCTTTTAAAATATCACAAAACTTTTATACCTAAAATGGTAAGTGTTTAAATCAGAAAATGTGTGTAAGAGCTTTGCCTTATTAAAAATTCTTCAAGTCAAAAAATATTTTGAAAATTTTTAAAAATTAAATAAAGAAAATTAAAAAACTCAGACATTGTATTGAAATAATTTCAAAATACTTTTGTGTTGAAAATTTAATTAAATATTTTTCTTCCAGTTTTTCCAAAAATTTTTCCTTTAAATATTTAATTTTCTTTCATTGATATGCTTGTATATGTTAACAATAAGTGTATATGTATTTGAAAATTGAATTTCTTTAACCGAAATAAAAATTTCTAAATTATTAATGTGGTTTTTTTTTATTTCCAACAATTTAAAATTAAATAAAAATAAAATACAAATATCTTTAACCTTCAAAAGTCAGTAATTAAGTATTTCTTTATTAAGAATGTATTAGTATTAGAAAAATTGGAGTACCGTATTGGATTAATGAATGAAACCTTTAGTAAAGTTTTAAAGGTTCACAGAGACGGGTGAACCTTTAAAACATCTCAAAATTTTTAATTTTATCAATGAGAGCTTTGTTATTTAAACTATTAAATACTCAAGTTAACTTAAGGTCCTAATTTATACTTTAATGAAATTTTACTTTAATTCTAAATTCTCTAATTTAATTTATGCTCCCTGGAATTTAAAGCTTCATCCTATTGTTCTTAACTTAAGAGTTTCGAAAAGCATTTGACAAAATTTGTTCTACACCGTCAGAGTTAGAATATAAATTGAAGACTTAAAAATATGAAAATTTGCCATACACAATTAAGGGCTCAAATCCAAAGTGTTGTTTTTTTTGTTAAATTGCATTAGAATTCAATATTAAATCGAACTGTGTACTTAAAAAGTTCAATTCCAATTTGCATATGAGGTATTTTTTTGGCCTAAGCTATTTCTAATTTTTAACCACTGGGGTTCCGAGCACCGCGTGGTAAAACGAGGATTTAGAATGTGAATAGATCAAATATATTTAAAATAATTTAACTTTAAATTTTAAAACTATACTAACTTCGTTTTATTAAATTAGATTTGAAAATTTTAGTCTATAACTCACAGATACAAAAACATGACCATACATCAAACATTTTTCAAAAATACCTTAGAGTAAAAATATTTCGGTATCAATTCCAATTTGGAAAATTCTAGATTAGTATAAAAACTGCAACATACTGATCAGTATTGAATCAATGAATTAATTCTGCGGTGGGCATTTTGGTATTCAGAGGAGAGAAATTTTTTTTTTTTTGAAACTGTGCGAGGTTTCTTTGGATAGTGTGCGATTTTAACACACCAAGAAAAGAACCTAAGATAAAAATGTCCAGTTTGGTTACATGGAAAGGGGTATGGAAAGGTTTTGGTATTACAGGAAAGTTTGGGGTTTTGAATTACGGGGGATGGGGAAAACTTGGAAGGATATTAAGGAGAAAGATGTTAATATTCTTCTTAAATTTAATTAAGCCGTATACATACAAACTACCAACTTTAGGTAATACATTGGACAGAATGAGGTTCCATAGTTTACCAAAACCTTACGACCATTTCACTTTTCTACATAACCTCCCATCTAATTTCAACATTCACGACATATCTATAGTACAGACAGCTTTGTTTACCTACCAGTTATAGAATTGAAAAAAAAGCATGCAGTCAATGACAAAAAATAATGTAAAATATTTTAGAACATTATTTTTGTTCAATATTGTACACAATTTATAAAGTTTCATTCAACTTCCTTAAAGCAATTAAATTTTATTGAACATTTATCAGAACCATCACTGATAAAATGTTCGTTATAAATTAACTTAAATTAAAAAAAAGATATTTTAAGAAATTTTATGTGAAACAAAAACAAAAAATAGAAGTTAAAAAAATATAAACAGTTTAATTTCAATCAGTTAAAAAGTGAAAGAATGGAATAAAATATAATAAAAATAAACTCAATACTACACAACTCACATCGTTTTTTGGTTCCTTTCAAAAATTGAGTCAACAATCAACCAAACCAAACAGAAACAAATAGAGTTTAAAAAACCAAAATAACTGTACTAAAATTAAGTGTTTTTTATTACCAAAAAAATAAAATTAAAAACCTTTTTATTTAGTTGCATGTTTAAATTATATACTACAAATACTATCAATATGAATACATATATATAAAAATTACATATTGCATATTTATATGTATAGTACTTATATGCATAAAAAAATATTGAAATAAATTCTGAGTACTGCTATTTATGTTTTTGATAGTATAAATATATATATTTGAAATAATTGAAATAGAGAGGTTAGGGTTTCGAACCTTCATTCAAAGGGTTTGGGGTCACATCCCTATAAAAATAAAAACACTCCTCCAATTCTATCATTTGCAATTGGGTTCAAATTAATGGCGTAATCAATAGTCCATAGTTCTAGATCAATAAAAGAAATAATTGAATAATAAAAAAAAGAAAGAAAAAATTTGATTGAATAATATAACTCACAGATACAAAAACACCGTTTATTTACATATCAACTTAGTATTAATATTGGGATATTGAAAACTTTTATATTAAATTCTTCAATTGTTAATTAATTTTTATGTCAATATTATCTGTGAGTTTAAACATATACGCAATAGCCCGATTTATGTTTCTAATTTTCTCCCCTTATCGGAACGAATATCGAAGTGATGCAAATTAAAAGGTAATTAGGCTTTTGACAACGTTCATGCGTATTTTACTTGACATACCATTCATAAATCAAAATATGAATAATGCTATATAGTGTGACAAATGTATACCAAAGTTTGAAAATCATAGCCAACGGATTTTCAATAATTTCTGTAAAATGACATTGCAATACTTTGTGTCAACTAAAAGTCAACTACTCTAGATAGAGTTCCATTTGCCTTAAGATATCAATATGTAGCGCGACCTTCCTTGTATAATTTACCAATACGACATCTTGAGTATCTTAAAACTACATACTATTAATTCCCTGTAAAAATTTTAATTTTTAAAATACCCTTTAATTTTTCATTCCTTAAAATACATTTTGTACCTCAGCTGAGGATTTACCGTTATAAAATATTTATCTCACATAAAACTTGTTTTGCAAAAATATACTTGGAATGTTAGCCGTGTTTATTAAAAATAAATATAAATATTGAGCTGAAATAGATGTTAATCACGTTAATTTAAAATCTGGAACTTCTTGTTATAAAAAGGTGACTCAGAGAACCTAATTTTTTTTTTTTAAGTGTCAGCTGTTCGACAATTAGGTTAATAAAGCTGTCATACCAGAGATCTACACTATTATTTAAGATGCGAATTGCTTGGAAATCGATGATGCCTCGTTGATATATGTCAAAGGTTCACATTCAAATTAAAAAATATATATCTATATAAAGCAAAATGAAAATAGGATATTAGGATTCCGTTTCCATGTTCTAGTTTCAAACTACATGCGTTCACTATTTTCTGCACCAAAGCCTAAAGGTCTTATATTCAGTGTGATAGAAGTATAGTACAGAATACTTTTTTACGTTATTGCTTTTACAACTTTCTTACGGAAGTGCTTCTTGGGTGTACCTTGCGCCATAAATTATTTTACATTTACAGGTTCACTTGAAAAGTCGAGAACATTTAAAGTTAATTGATTTTTAATCGAAAATTAAAAATTAATCAGCTTTCAGTTAATACCAAATTTTCAATGAGCAAAAAACTTAACTTGGTAGATATAAACGCTTATATATGCAAGATTATAATTGTTTCATTTAAATTATAATAAAGACATATTATTTGATTTTGACTAATATGTTCTAAAAATTTTTTTGTAAAACAATTTATCTTACAATCTTATGAATTTTGATTCAAAGAAACGATAAGTGCCTTGTTGAATATATACGATTCTAAATAGTTAAAGAGCGTGCTTATATTACTTTTTATATATTATTTTATTCTGTATTATATAAATGTAATATATATATATATATATATACAAATTTGAATACAAACTAACAAAATAAAAAAATTATGCTAATAAAAAACCAAAAGGATTTTCCGTTAGTTTTCTTACACCTTGTAATAGATACATACATTAAATACTCTGAAATGAAGAAATAGAATATATCTACACTATCATGCAAAATAATAAACACAGTGATTTTTGATAAAATTATAAATGATAAACTCAGTGATGTGATAAAGAAGGACCGGAATCCAGGTTTAACGATAGCTAGATAACAAGAAAAACCTCCCAGAATTTGGAGCATGAGATTCTCCGATTAGTATTGAAAAATTTTAACAAACTGAGACCACACTTTATCAAACTAATAATTAAGATCAGGGCCATATTGTGCCACTAACTTATTACGGAACCATATTTCGGAATCTGATTGGTAATAACACTCATTTATCAAAAAAATAATGATTGGTGATAAGTACGATGACTAATATAAACCTAAAATTTTGGTTTTTGTAATAGGCATTAGCAGAGGACGGCGAGACAATAAGACCTGAAAATTTTGAACTATGGAGTGTGAAGGACGCATATAAGTAAGGTTAAGTTAGAAAGGTGAAAACCGTTAGTTTTGAATTATTGTAAATTTGAATAGTGGAATTTTATTAGCGGAAGATGCCTCCCAAAAATAAGTTTCCATAAATTTAAAGTTTTAGTTGTGATTTAAAAAATATAGTTATGCAAAAATTAGTATTCTTAACTATAGATACAATAAAAGTACATGCGAATAGCTTTAAATGGATTTTAATATATTTAATACCACCTAATCGAATAATGTGGGTCACCCTTGTCCACGCTCCTTAATTGTTGTCATACACTGCTTGCAAACTAGAATTTAAAAACCAGAAAGGCCTCAAGCCAAAAAAAAATTAAAACATTAGTAAAAGTTATCTACACTTCCCTTTTTCTATTCACAGATATTTTACTATTGTATGTACATAATTTGAAATTAACGCACTTAAAATATCCTTTAAAATAACATTAATATCAAAACAGTAAAACAAAATTAAGGCGAGATTATGAAAAAAACCACTTTCTTAAAGAGGGATTATTACACTTTACAAATCTCAAATGAATTAAAAAATAAACAGGTATTTTTACTTTACACACTAGAATGCCTCTGAATAAAACTGATATTAATATTACGGTAAACTTATTTTATAGTTCTGAAGAAAATGAAAATAATAAAAAAAAAAAACAAGAAAATCTTTTCAAGAAAAACGACTAGCCAACACACGCGAATAAAATTAAATACATATATGTAAAAAAAACAAAAACAAAACATAAAAGGATATTCTTTAGTAATACAAAAAAAAACTGAATATTTTTAATGTCTTACAGATATAAAAAATTACATCACATTTTATTTTTACAGTTGCGGACATATAAATTATCTTTAAACTGTAAAATCAATAAATCAATTAGAAACTTATTAGAAAATAATCTAGATCTAACAGAATGAAGGCTGAAGTCTGAAGAATTTAGCTCATGCTAGTCGTGTTTTAATCCATCCAAACGATCTACCAGTCAAGTAAACTCCAAAAATAGTTCCGTTTCTGAACGCTACCAAACGGATTCTAAATAAAATTAAAATAGTCTTAATATAACTTCCGGTGTCTCGAAAGTGGCCGCAATGTTGTAAAAACGTGATCATGAAGATCGAACCAGCTACTTAAACTAACCAATATGTTCAAGGCGTAGGTCTAGAAAATAGGCTTTTGTAATGGGCATTTCTACAAATATAAGTACAAAGTAAGTTTTAGTAGAATTGCTTTTACATCCCATTTTATGTAAGTTAAGGGCTGTTAACAAAGCTGTTATCGTAAATATGAAAAATAAGCTGTTATCATAATTGTGAGGGCAACTTTTTGTACTAAAAAATTAAATTAAATAAGTCTGTCATTCACAAAGGATACTAAGTTTAGTTATTTAACTTAGTGTGCAGTTATGCTTGCTTCTTATAGGGAAGATATGAAGCTTATTTTACAAAATTAACCAGTTTTAAATTCGAACTTAAAATTCCAAGGTGTTTCGTAAGTTCCAGAACTGTTATACTTACAAATCACCCTGTATAAAAAGCTTTGTATCTCAATCTCGTTTCAAAACATATTTAACCATTAACTCCATCCATTACCACTAAGTTCTCTTGTATTTCCATAAATGTATACACACACACTATTAAAATATTTATTGTATATAAATTTTATCAAATTTATATCAAAACGAGGAAGAGTGTAGTAGAGTAGACTGTGTCAACTCTGGGATACCCGTATGACCTAACATATACATTATATCATCCGGTTAATTACTTTTGGCAAAATTTCAGACACGCAGCTTCCATAGGTATAGAGTAATGCTCATATAAAATTATAAGCTGTATGGCAGGTACTCGAACCCGTGGACCAAAATGGCTGAATATAAAACTCGATTCCGTTTTTTGCATAAAACCGAATTTGTGAAAATTTCATAATCCTAGCTCCTTTACTTTTTGAGTTATCGTGATGACGGACGGACGGACGGAAGGACGGACGGACGGACGGACGGACATACATGGCTAAATCGATTTGTTTTTCGATTCTGATCCGATCCATACACTTGAGTCTATATCTACCCCCCCCCCCCCTCCTTCTCTGCGTTACAAACGTAATGGCAAATTTCTTATACCCTTGGACTATATAGTCATACGGGTATAATTATAAAGTATAGATAGGGTTGGGTTTATGATACACACACACACACACAATTAAAAAAAAAATATATATAAATGTGTTTTAATTGAATTTTGGGTTCGTTGAATGTTAATGATGAAATTGATAGAAAAAAAAATAAAAAAAAAATAAAAACAAAAACAACAAAAACTAAATTAAATAAAATTCACCTTTTATAAATACAAAGTCATAAATGTTTTGAAAGAACCAAAAATCATTTAAATGTTACGTATATGGTGTAATTGAGTTAGTTGAGAATCAAATGTGAAATGAATATGTATTTGTACTTGTATATATACAAATAAATGAATGATCAAATATAAAAAAAATTTGTTTTTGTAATTAATATTACTGTAAAAAACGTATAAAAATAACTGTAAAAAAACAAAAAACAGGTGAAACAGGTGAAACCAGGTAAATATTATAAAGAAAAAGGAAAAAAAAAACAATAAAATAAAAAAGGAAAATGATAAGGAAATGATTTGGTTTTTCAAAGTTTTTCTTTTCTTGACTTTTATTTTTCCTGTGTATTATATTTCTTACTCTTTTTATACCCGAATGACTATATAGTCAAAGGGTATAATAAATTTGCCATTATGTTTGTGACGCAGAGAAGGAGGGGAGGTAGATATAGACTCAAGTGTATGGATCGGATCAGAATTGAAAAAGAAATCGATTTAGCTATGTATGTCCGTCCGTCCGTCTGTCCGTCTGTCCGTCTGTCCGTCTGTCCGTCTGTCCGTCCGTCCGTCCGTCCACACGATAACTCTTGAAATTTTCGCAAATTCGTTTTTTTGCAGTAGCCGTCATCGCTATTTAAATCCAGCTATATTTTGGGCCATTGGTTCGGGTAGCTGCCATACAACTTCTTTTTTTATATAAGTATTTCTCTGTACCTATTACAGCTGCGTGTCTGAAATTTTGGCAAAAGTAGTTTAGTTTCATGGCCAAAGTTTTTGCAAAATTTGGTTGGTCTACTGCAGTGGGTTCGAGTAGCTGCCATACAACTTCTTATTTTATATGAGCATTACTCTATACCTATTGAAGTTGGGTGTCTGAAATTTTGCCAAAAATAGTCTAGTGCAATGGCCAAAGTTATTGCAAAATTTGGTTGGTCTACTGCAGAGGGTTCGACTAGCTGCCATACAACTCCTTCTTTTATATCAGCATTATATTTTACATAATAAAACTGATATGTTTGAAATTTTGCCAAAAGTAATTAATGTTTATAATAATAATGATATAATGTTTATGTAACGGTCATACGGGTATCCCAGAGTTGACACAGTCTACTCTACCACACTCTTCCTCGTTTTTTTAAGTTTCTTCCTTTTCTTTTTTTTTTACCGTTTTATAGGTTTTTATGGTAACTTAACTTCTTAATTGAAATAAAATGCCTAAAACTTAAAGGTAAAAAATTAAAAGAGAAAGTATATATATATATATATATATATATATATATATATGTATATATATATTAAAAAAAAAATATATATATATATATATAAATGGTAAAAGTATTATAAAATAATTTATTTAAATAAAAAAAAAACAAAAAGATATCTTCTTTCGCTCTCTTCATTTGAAGGTAATGAAAGAAAGAGAAAGAATATATGTATAAAAAAATTAACTTTAAAAAATTGGGTGGTTGATTTTTCTACTGTCTTGGTTTAACTAATGGGTATTTAAGAAAATTCTATACACTGAATATATGAATACGTTCGTATATGTTTTGTGTCTTAATTTTATTTTGTGATTCACATGTGTTCCAGTTTTTCTACCGCTATTTTGTTGGAAACTTTTGCGAATATAATTTTTAATACAATTTTTTTTTTTTAAGTTTAAAATAATTATAAAAAAAAAGAAAAACCATAAAAGAATGAAAATTTACTATTTTCTTTTTAGATACATTTATGGTACATTAAATATTTA
This sequence comes from Dolichopus griseipennis, assembly GCA_963082915.1. Taxonomy (NCBI): domain Eukaryota; kingdom Metazoa; phylum Arthropoda; class Insecta; order Diptera; family Dolichopodidae; genus Dolichopus; species Dolichopus griseipennis. Next base: position 66,391,909 of record OY720441.1, read on the forward strand.
GTTTAATAGTTAAAACACTTTAGACTTCAAATACAGAGTAAATGTATTTTAACTATTAAACTATGTGGAATTCTTTTGAATACAAAACATAGTTTTTAAAATCGGGGTTAATGACAAAAATGGGGATACACAGTATAAAACAAAATTATAAATTTATAAATAAACTTTGGAAGTTAAATTTTTTAGATAAATTATATATATTTTCGCAAGATATTTGGTAAGTTTGGTACGTTAAACAAGAAGAAAGATGAAATCTATGGGATTTCTAATTTTTTATAATTAGGTAAAGTTTTAAATCAAGAATCAAGGAAGAATCATGGGAAATTAAATAAAGTTAAGTAGGATTTAAAGCAGTTTAAAATATCTTCGATTCTATATTCTATAACCAAATAAGTTATAATAAAATAGTCTAAAAAATCTAATAAGTTTATTTAGTTATTTATTTATTTGTAGTACCAGACAATAGTATACATTGCCTGATAATATTTTTCCTTTGCCTATTTTGACAGTTAGACATCTTATTAAATTATTTTAATATACAATATATTTATACCCCTTTGACTATGGTTTAGTGTTATGGTCAAAGTTTCTGCAAATTTGGTTGGTCTACTGTAATAGGTTCGAGTAGCTGCCACACAACTCCTTCTTTTATATGAGCATTACACTACAGCTAATAAAGCTGTATGTTTGAAATTTTACCAAAAGTAATTAACCGGATGATAATAATGTTTATATTACGATCATACGGGTATCCCAGAATTGGGACAGTCTACTCTACTACACTCTTCCTCATTTTTTATTAGAAATGATCCGACCAAGATTAGAACCCGAAACCTTTCGATTTAGCAGCCCCCACTTTACCACTGAAGTTATATTAAACTTATTAACTTAAGCTCATATTTAATTACAAATTAATAGGACACTGGAAAAAAGCTGTTTTAGGAACATCAATATCAGTTTTATTAACTACAAAGTCACAAGAAATGTTCAGAATGTATCTTACAGCTTTTCTTCAGCATCAAAACTTTACTTAAATCAGAAACTAAGATTATAAGTTTTTCAGTCCGAATTTCTTCTGTCCGAATAAAAGTTTTTCCATTTTATCGAGAACGCGTAAATCCGAAAAATTTTTTATGTGTAAGCACGAGAGCTCCAAATTTCCAAAGATTTTGATGGAATTTTATACGAATGATTTCTTCGTCAATTGTAAGGTTAAGTTTGTAGATTGGCCAAGTCGGATAACGGAATTAGCAGGCTCTCATTCAAAAACTCCAAACATTTTGAAAAATCTCGAGTTCTTACCGTAAAAATGAATTGAAATTTAATACATAGACTATTGGTGGGTGAAGAGTATCTTTCATAAATTGTTGCTAATATCTTGGGGTCAAGGGATTCAAGAAGTTTGGGAAATGTCAAGTTGCAATAATAGATCAAAATCTCAATTTTAATAAAATTTGGTATTAATGTTTTTTCTTTTACCAAAAGAAAGACTGACAGATTGACCAAATTAGACAATGGGATCATAGAGCTTCAATATAAAATAACCAGAATTTATAATACAAATCACATTATGCAACAAAGGCTTATACAATTCATCTTGGCCTTATTTCTACGTTTTTTTTTTTTGTACTTTACAACATCCCCTTGAATAAAACTTTAGTGCAACATATTCGTATACTGGTTCAATTCTGTTAATTGTCTTTAATTTTAATTACTCTTACTTTATGAAATAATTACATAGTTCAGGATTGATGACAAAAGACCTAATACCAAAAAAGTCTAATCCTCATCAAAAACAAAATTCATGCAGAAAATGTCATGTAAAAACGAATTACGAATAATGGAGGCTGCTTCCAACAAACTTTCGCTGAACAAATTGTTATAACCCTGATACTGATTGAAGCTATAAGATCCAAAATATTTTTTACTTTTCGAAATTTTATTCTCCAGGATTTTGCATTTTGGAGTTTTGAAGTATTTGAAGCATATTAATTTTGGAGTATCTTGTACTTTGGAGTTTTGTAGCGATCCGATTGTGTTTACTCGTGTAGTATTAATACATTTAATATATAAAATTAAATATTAAATACATGAAGAGTTAAGTTAAATATACTTTTATTAGAAAAATTCTAAATATTGTAAAAACTTTTAAAAAAAAAAAAAAAATCGAAGCCAGCAAACATTTTTTTTTAAATATTTAATAATAAAAAAAAGAATTTGTGGTAACACCTAGACCAGACATACATTACAATACAAGAACGTTACTAACAACGTTAAAAAGAAATTTAATTTACGATTTCATGCTACTTCTTCCGCAATAATTTTTTACTCAATGGAATTATATACCACCTAAGGGTATGTTTTGTTTTTAATTTAATTTAAAAAAAAAAATAAAATTATGCAGTCATAACTTTAAATCTAAAAGTCGGTTACAAACCAAATACAATCACCCTTGATTACCTTATATAACTTGTTCTTGTAAAATATACGACCTTATACAAACTTTTATTAAATTCAAGAAACACATATATATTACTTAAAAAAAATTAACAAAATTCATTTTAAAAAATTTATAAATCATAAACTATATTATTTTATTATGTAAAGATTATAATATTATACATTTGTATATAAATAACGGCACTTCCTCTTCCCCAATAATTAATTATTTTACCGACCGACATTTTGTTTTTTTTATTTTAAAGTTGTTCACTAATTAAATACCACACATTCCATAAACTTGTTTTTACTTTCTTCGGTTTTTTTTTTATTTATTTAAATACAATTTGAATATAATTTTCTCGTATTTAACATTCTTCAATTGAATAACCCTACCATGAAGAGGAATTACAGTTAAGTTCAAAGGTGGCATGGACGTTCTTTTTATGCTGATGATTCTGACTGGTAAAAATGAAAGTTAATGAACATGCAAATTAAATTTTCAGAATTTTAATAGGTTCACTTAATTTTAATACCTGTATGACTATATGTTAAAAGGGTATACAAAATTTTCCATTACGTTTGGGACGCAAAGAAGGACGGGGTAGATATACACTCTAATGTATGGATCGAAGCTGAATCCGTGTCAGTGTTCTATAAACTATAACAAAATATGTTTGTCCTATAACTCAAAGAGTAAAGCTGCTACGATTCTGAAATTTTTACTAAATCGTTTTTTTTTTCAGTTTTATCAGTTTGCAACACTTGATTGAGTAGCTGCCATTCAACTTCTTTTTTTACATGAAAATAACTCAAACCTTAGTAAAGCTGGATAATTGTTATTTAGTCAAAAGTAGTTTAGTTTTATGGACAAAGTCTGTGCAAAATTTGGTTGGTCTACTTCAATGGGTTCGATTAGTTGTCATACAACTAATTTTTTTATATGATCATTACTCTATGTCAATAGTAGTTAACTTTGATGGCAAGCGTTTGGATAAAATTTAGTCGGTGTACTGGAGAAAGTTTAAAGAGCTGCCTTTCAACTTATATTTTATTTGTGCATAACTGAAAGTCTAATAATTTTTGTATTTCAAATTTAAGGTCATACGGGTATCCCAGAGTTAACAAAGTCTATTCTACTACACTCTTTCTCGTTTTATATGTACCTAACACTGTAAGTTAACTGACATCTGACATACTTTCTTAATATTTTGAAAAATTATTTTGTCTTCAGATAGAAACTTACGAAAATTGTTCTTTTTAAGCCAAACCTTATAAATTGTAGTCCGGTATTTGGATCGGAAGCTGTGATTACTAAACCACAAATAATTATCTGAACACATATATGTTCTAAATTTTCGTTGGATACAAAATATCTATGAGTTATCGAGATTTTTGACTAAAATTTTTAATAGCTTAAAAAACCAAACAGACACCATTGGCCAAAAATTCACAAAAACTAACATAAACCATTACTAAATGTTTCGTTTAAATGAAAGAATTTTTACTTTAAGTGCAAGTTCATTTTTTTAAGAGCAAAATTTCAATTTTGAGTGCAATATTTTCCTTTCACAAAAAAATTGCACTTAAAGGAAAAACTTTTACTCAAAAACAAAATTTTGCTGTTAAAAAAAAAACATTTATTTAAGTAAAAAGAGTGCAGTCTAGAAAATCTTGAAATCTATAAAACACTCCTAGCTGGGGTTTATGGTATTCATTGATATTTTTTAAGAGCTCTACAACCCACTTCTCGTTATATTATAAGAACTTAATTGGAATACATCTAAGTACTAAAAAATTCATCTAAGGACCATAATATTTCAGCAAAACAATTCCCACTTAAAAATAAATTTTTTTTTAAATTGTAAATAGTTCTTTAACAATTACATCAGCGAAAGTAATCATAACTTTAAACTAAGTTTTGTACAACTTTATTTGATACATACATAAATATGCATTTATATTTATGTATTAATTTACGTGCATCTTGTAAATTACCAACAAATATGACCTGTTTTTTTTTTTAATTTTCTTATTACATCAAAAAGAAAAATATCCTTTAAAGTCCTGGCACGTCCTTTTTTAAAGCAGTTACCTATTGCTGTGAATGTAAATTTTTTTTCTTTCTGAATAGTAAAAAGTAACACGTTATGTAGAAATGGAATTTACTAAAGGTGAATGAGATCAATAGGTCATTAGAATGAACGTACAGCATATAAGAAAACAAGGTGGTATGCAGTGAAGGGATTGTTAGATTTGCACTTTTCAAATATAATGTTATATTAGAATTTCGATTAGTTCTTTGTTAAAAACGATGTTTGAGAAATTTAGGTGCACTTTTTCAAGTTAAACGAGCTCAGGTATTAAAAAAATGTCGTCTGTAGGAATAGAGCTTATAATTTTAAAAAATTATCTCAGATGTACAGATTCCAGGTTTCTATAACAATATAAAATTTCAATTTAACCTCACCTTTACACCTTTTAAATAAATCATACAGAAGTTTTAACTTATGTCCACATTCTTTATTATAAAATTTCTTTTGAATCTTCAAGTTTCTAAACTCTTTTCTTCCGAATGCTCAAAGTTATTTACTGTTTTAGGATTCAACGTCATTTTAAGAAATTTGAAGTACTTGTCTTTCATTAACAGTTAGAGCTGAAAAAACTTATCTATTACTGATTATTTTTATTTATATTAGTCATAAGTAAAATTCTATATCTTTGTCCAGCACAATGTTAAGCTTTTGTTAGCAGACGGACGGACAGAATGAGTTTAAAATAACGTTTTTTAAAAAATAGTAAAATCCTAGCCAAATAAAATTTAAATAAATTCCGAATACGACAAAATGGTTTTGGATTTTTTTTTTAATTAATTGTTTTACCTTTTATTACGAATGTGTAACGCATTATTAATAAAAGCTGTTAAATAGATTTTTTATTTTAATTATATATGCGTATATTAAAATTTTTTATAATTAACTAGTTATGACAACTGTATAGAAACTTTCACTAATTACAGTTACATAGTTCTTCATTAATGTTGAGTTCTTCAAATAATATCGCCCTGCGTACAAAGCTAAAAATATCGTTGGCCGCAAATCATTACCAACACACACCTGTGGCAAAAATCGAACCAAAAATAATTGAAGTCGAGATCCAAGCGAAAAAATGGCGATGGACTGGATATACCTTGAGGAAACCAGGAAGAAAAAATTGTAAGGCAATGTTTTGAAAGGAATCCTCAAGGCAGACGAGTGGGTAGACCAAGGAAAACATGGAGAACTGTTTTGAAAGAGGCAAAAGCGCAACGCAAAACGTGGTTACTGCTAAAAGGAATTGCTAAGAATCGTGAAAGATGGAGAGCATTGGTTGACGCCCTATACCTCACCATGGATTCTAGGATCTAGTAAGTAAGTAAGTTCTTCATGCTTAATTTGTAAATGGAAAAACCATCAATTGAATTGATATCAACTCTTTTAGATAATAAAGCAAAAATAAACAATGTGGGAAATACAAGAGATTAGAAACAAAGAAAAATTTAACAATTAAAGAGCAGCAAACTTATATTTCATGATTTTGAAAATGTCAGCGTCCATAATGTAGAACTGATAAAATACCGATTTCATAAGCGTCTTTTAAGCTTAAAATATTGAAAATTTTCATTAACCAAAAATTGATGGTAGATCTTTTGCATATAAAAGTGTTTTAATATAAAAGTAACAGATAGTTTTTCTTGCTGTTAACCTTAATCCAGCAATTTACTTTTATGTTAAATCATTAGTTGAGCAATTAGAAAATTTCAAGAACATTAAATTTAATACGGAAAATATTTGGAAATTTATTATAAATATTTGGAATCCGATTTCAAAAGATATCTAAACTTTTACAAACTTTGGTGACCGGTTTAAATGTAGTTTTTATGTAGCATAACACTACAGATAAATTAATATGAAATTATTAACACATTTTTTTTTTGTGTTATTCGTTCGTTAAATTGTTATGGACCCAAATTTTTAATTTCAGATTTTATCATTAATTTAAACACCATTCCTTAACTTAAATAAGATAATATATCAAGCTAATTACTATTCAGAACTTTATTTTGCACTTTAAAAGTTTACCAAATTTTTTAAACTTTTCTAACTTTTTAAGAAATTTTTTTTTCAAACTTAATTTTGAACCATATTAAATATTATATAATATAATAATAATAATATCTTAAGTAATAAAAGACCTTAGAAATGATCGTTTAATCCAAATAAATTTCATAATCATTACGAATTGGATAAAAAAAAAAAAAAGTTTTTTTTAATACTTTTTATTTTATTTTATTTCTTTTACTTAATCCAAAATAATCTATGAAAAGAAATTATTTTTCATAATTCTTTTTTTGAAACTAAAAAAGAAAGAACGATATATCCTTCTCTTTTTGTTATCATATTTTTGGTAAAAGTTTTTTTTATATAATTCCTTTTTTTTATTGTTATGTTTTGCAATACATAATAATTATGATAATGACTTTAATAATGTTCATAACAACTTTTCACGTTTTATTTAGTTGGATATTAAGATTAGTATAAAAATAAAAAAAAATATAGATATTATCAATATTATTAAATAAATTAATTTTTAATCTTAATAAGGCCAAAACGAATTTAATGATTATGATAATTCCCGAATATATACAATATATACATATATATTATAATATTTCATAATTATTACAAATACGTTAATAAGATTTTCGAATTATATATTACGAAAAATTTTTTAGAATAATGACAGTTATTTATATTTATACCCTTTATGAACTCACGCGGATATTAAAATTACCTTAGCGATTGCAACACATTGAATTAGACATGATAGATATGGAATAATTTATGAACATATATTAGCTCAGGCTTGAATTCTGAGTCTATTTAGCGATGTGCAGCCGGTCGTATATCTGTCTATCCGTTTCACCGATAATTCAAGAACCATTTAAGCAACAGCTATAAAATTAAAGTCCAATTATTTTTTGAGAATCGAACAAAACTTGTGGTACCTCCCTAATTAAAACTTTTTTCATATCCAACTTTTTAATATAGACAAGAAATTAAAGCTTTAGAAAATGAAAGTGTTCTTAATGCACATTAAATACTATCAAGGGTTTTTTCGGAAATCTTTGTCAGCTATACACTCTAACTCGTTTTTTAAAGGGATAAAAAATTAGGCGGCATGACATTTGTCCCTTTGTCATTGGTCCCCAAGGGACTAATGACACACTCAAATGTGCCATTAGTTCCCGGGGAGAAATGACATATCAGGTTTTCCTGAATAATCCAGTAATTTTTCAAGTTTCAAAATGAAATTTTATTCTTAATTTTTTGGAAAGAAGGTATATTGCCTTTTGGAAAAAGGCCGTTAATTTATTTTAATAAATAAATTTTCTGGAAAAGGGCCGTAGGTTTATTGCCTCTCACCCTTGTAATCATTGAAGCAGGTGCATTGAATTTAAATAAATAAATTGATTATGTTCTTGATTTTGATAAAGAAATTTAAATGGGGACTAACAAAAAAGATAATGTTGCCCTTTTGAATATTGATGGTAACAATCTCTTTTTTCTTACAATTTAGTAATAATTCCAAAAACATTTTGAATTTTTTTGGAAAAGGGCAACATTCTCTGTTTTGTTACAATTTAGTTATAATTCCAAACAAAAATTTTTTCCGGGGAATAATGTCACATATTTTGAGGGACTTATGACACACTAAGGTGTGTTATTACTCCCCGGGAACTAATGACATATTTGGATGTGTCATTAGTCCCTTGGGGACCAATGACAAAGGGATAAATGTCATGCCGCCAAAAAATTATACTATCGCAAAGAATAATATCGCAATTTAAAGATCACAACAATTAATTTTAAGATAAAGACTATTGATCATGTTTAAGCGTGAAGCTTAATAAGTTCTTCGAATGTCATCACTTAAAAATGATCGTGATCGTGATCCAACGTGGCGGTTAGCATCGCTTGGCTTCCATTTTTGTGATCAAAGGACTTATATTAGATTACTTAGAAAAAGATATTGCACAATCATTACTTAGCACTGAATCTTGCTAAGATCCATTCCTGTGCCTTTCCTACTATATGCAGTTTGGACAGCCTTTTCTTCCTCTGTTTTTAATTGTTACAGGATCACTTAAGATACCCATATGGAAAATTTGAGATTCTGTATTGATGTACATTATTGTGATAATCCTAACTATTTTTGAGGAATATTTTTCTATCTGACTTGTTCCCATATTGCATTTCTATTTATAATATGGCATCTTAAATTATACGTCTGTTGTTCATTAGTCATTACTAATATTAATAGAAAGTTTAATTTGATCTTTGACGGTCAATTCATTCAGTCACATCGGGTTTTAGAAGAATTAGAGAATTAATGTAGGATTTTAATAATATAGTGTGCGAAAACTTGTGTCATTACCTAGTGATTCGTTCTAGCTCATTTAGTCAGTGTACTCAAAGCTTAATAATTTATTCAAATTATAATGGTACACATTATTTCAATCATCAATTTTTATTATAAACTTATATAATTTAATACTTACCAACTATTTTATTAATTGCCTTACCTACACACACATTCGATATTTTATGCAATTTTTACTAAAATTTAAAACGTTGGTTTTAAATTGTAAAGAATAAATTTCACCAAATCAAAAAATTTTTATTTGAATTCTTTTTAGTATAAAACAAATTAAAACTCTCAGAATTTTTTTTTTACATACATGTCCTGTGTAGGTTCATGGTTTCTTAATTGCATATGTACACATAAAGAAGTCATAATATATATGGATGTGTATAAAATGTTATATACAACATATGCACTATTAATATTTACGAAAAAAGAAAAACGAAAAGTAAAATACAAAAATTTATATGTAGAATACTTCTACTACATCATGACTGTGACTGCAAACAAAAATAAAAATAAAGTAAAAACCTAAACCACAAATAAGCTTGATGAGCTTTCATTATTCGTAATCCGGTCACGTTTTTTATCAGAATCAAAAAAACAAAATAAAAATTAAAGGAGTAAAATATAAAGTAAACGAAAGAAGAATATAACATTGAAAGCAGCAACCAAAGGATACTCTAAATCTCTAGAACCTGATGGCTTTATTGTAAATGGAAATTGATACTTCATAAAAAACTATTAAATCCTCAGAATTTTTTGTGCAACACTTTAACACAACTATTTCCTTTAACTGGGCCTTTTTGATATTCTGCTTTAATAAATTATTTATCTAAAAGGGCAGTTTAGAACTTGAAGCTTTCAATAATTTTAGAGGTGCTTTGAAGCATGGACATGTAATGTAAAATGCAAGAAGAAGCAAATAAAGTCTAAAGCAATAAGGCCTAGAAGGTACTATTGAAAAATAGAATTGAAAGAGCTAAGTTTCGCGGAGGTTTATTCCGCTTTTGAAATTAAAATCCATGAATTGCAAATTTGTAGTCGACTGTTTGTGCTGTGTAACCTTCGAGTCACTCAGTTCTCCTCTATTTTATTACTTCCCTTTACAACTCCATTCAAGCTTCCATAAAAGCAATGAGAGCTACTTGCACTACTACGAGAGTTACTACGAGAGTTACTACTTCCAAACAGTACCTGTAAAATAAGGCTCAAGCACTCCTAGATTTATTCCCCTCAAGTAAAAAGTGAAGTGCAATGTTCAAAGCAATGACTATGGAGCAGGCATCGATTTTTATAAGTGAAGTGCTTTAAAGCAATTAACAGTTATTTTCTGGATTCAGGATATAAAAGGAAGAAATCTAATAATTAAACACATTACTTATGGGCCCAAAAACTTTATAATTTTTCATCGAAACGTTTGATATCCATTACAAACGTATGTCAACCATTTCAATGTAGTAGTACTTATGTTGCCAAAATAAAAATAAAACACATTGTAAAAAAAAAGGCGAATAAAAACGTCCCAGACACACATGAATATCATAATATACTGAACTTAAAGGAGGTTCTCGTTGTTTGACTAGTTGATGATGAAATACCAGTACTTTAACGTTTTCGAATCAAAACTTTTTTTTTCATTTTATTTTTTTTTTTATTCATTCTCAAGATACTTAAAATCAGTTATGTACACATTTACTGTAGATAAATTAAATAAATATATACCTACCTATATAGTTAGTGTATATGTGAACACATAGTCATAGCAATTTTATAACCTAGTAAAATAGTTTTATCCTTTTAAAAAGAATAATAACAATAAAACAAAGAGGATCACACATAAACCAGTGCTGCTATAAGAAAATATTTTAAAATAAAAACCACTTTATATGTAAAATACAAGGTGGGCCAACTTGAACTGAAGAAGATGAAAATGCTGTTGAATAAGAAATTGATAAATATTTAGAAATTTTATGATGGATAGTTGATGTGTCGGATTAGAAGCGAAAAGTAAGGCAGTTTAGGTATCAATATCATTCCATTGGTCCGTACGTCCATGTTTAAGACTTACCGTCAAAATTGAACCACAGAACAAAATTTAGATTATCTTGTCCAGAGCTATAGTTCAAATTAAGTTTTGTATCTAAAAGTTTCTTCTTAATTTCTTTTACTTTAATAGCCAATGTCTACAAAAACCTTAACTTGTCTTGGGCAAAAAGCTGCAACTTAGGGTATAGCTAAGGACCAAAAATGAAATTGCGATGTCTATATATATCTAAAATTTTCGAAAATAGTTAAATTTTATGACAATGAATTTGGGCAGATTATTTGGTCTAGTATTTACACATTTGTGTAGTAGCTACATTATTCATTTTCTCCAAAATTAATCCAGGCCTCTGAAATTTTAAAATTTTTTTTATTAGATAAGTGATTAGTGGTTCACGCAATAGGCCCCAGATCATATTATTTCTACATTATGTACACAATGTAAAGTAATCAACGGCTTAGTGAACATTATGATTAAAGAAACTGAAGCCTAGTTTAAAATAAAAACTTGGTGAATGCCTTATACTCATTAAAGGAGTGGAAAAGGAATAAAAATGTACTTAATGAATCTCTTTATTAAGTTTAATACAAATCATTATTTATATCATTTATAAATCCAAAACATTTTTGTGATCATTGACGTGGTGGTAAAGACGAGGACTTTAATGTGGGAAGCTTCGGGTTCAAACCACGGTCAAATCATATCTAAATAGAAATTGTATAATTTTATCGGAATATAAATTAACATTTGTGTATTTAAAACTTTATACAATAGCTACAGCCGAGTAATGAACGGCTTAGTGAATGTAACGATTAAATAAACTGAAGCCTAGCCCAAATAGACTTAGTGAATGCCCTGTACTCTTTCAAAGAGTTAAAAACAACACATCCTAAGCATTTAAACTCTACTTTGTTATTTTATTTTGATTTATTGAAATACATCCCCGAAGCCATTATTAATATACTACCACTGTCTCTAACTAGATTTTACAAAACTTAAGGTACAATATTTATTTTTTAAGGGATCCAAAAAAAATTGAAGTGTGCATAGAAAAGATTCAATAAAACCGAAAAAAAAGTCCCCGAATTGTGTAAGTAAATCATGTAAATTTTCTATTCTGTAATTCAACTAAAGCAAAGATATAATATAAATACGGGTATATAGGAGGCCATAAAAATAAAACAAACAAAGAATAAAATAAAAGAAATAAGTAGAAAATCACGAATAATCTTTAAGTTTAACACAAAACTTATTGGTTTTCTTCACATTTAACATTTTAGCATGCTGTTATGCGGCTGTTGTTTAAATCGTCATAAAAATCAAAAAGTCAAAAAGGCAAATAAATAAAATTTTATAAGATTGCCAATGTTAATTACTGGCATTGTTTAATTTCCCTACTAACAACTGAACTTGTATATAATTAAAATGGAACTCAATTTTCTAGTTTGTTTTATGGTCAATAAACTATTGAGCAAAAGTTTATACCAATCCAAAATAATAAAATAACTGTTGTGTGAAGAACAATGATAGTTATTGGATAATAAAATTAATTGTAAGGATGCTCTGTAACAACTTTTTAAGATAATAAAAAAACTGTTATTATTATATATTACTGAGATTTAAATAAGAGTGCAAATTTTTTAATAAAGCGGTAATTCAGTTTAAGTCTTAGGGCGCTACAACATAAACCCCAATTGATCTACTTTATGAAGTACAAAAACGATCTAATACCGAATAATTTTGTTAAAATTTAACTTGTGAATTTTAAGTTAATATTTTTTTTGGCTTTAGTTCATTTTAAGGATTTGGAAAATATTTCATATTAAGTAAGCCCCAAAAATGTTAAGAGTATTTTTAGGGATTACTGCTTTTATTAGAAGGTGAAATTTAATCACGACCTAAAAACTAATGTAGGGGTTGAGTTCATTTGTGACCTGAGGGGTTAGTGACTTAAGGTTTTAGTGACTTGGGTGTTATTAAAGTGATGTTAGTTCATATGGTCAGCAATTTTGTACTTAAATAAGCAGTTTTTTGTCATAGAACCGATGACAAGCTGTTTTGGGTTTCATAAAGTAACAGGTCTTATGGATATTAAATTTAAAGGAAAAATATTGTTTTTATGTTTATATGTAATTGTAATTTACATTTTTTCAAACTTCCTTTCAAAATTTAAAACCAGCTCTTAAAGCAACTTGTAAGAGACCAACATTGAAATCCAAAAATAGAAACTATCATTGAGGCAAGAAATAATCTGAAAAAGTCAATTGATTAAACATACCTAATAAGAAATAGCTATCTCAACTAGTTCATATATTATATTTATGTTCGTGGGTTCGGTGGCCTTATCATAGAATTCGGTTCTCTGTTCTTCGTTTATTAAAATGAAATTAAAAACTTTTGTCCAATTGTAGCTGAATAAAATTTAAACCAGATAAAAGCTTTGACTTTTGTATACAGGATTTGACTCCTACGATAGATGAACTAACAAAGATCAAACTTGTATCGCTGCAAAACTTACTTCTCATCCTCTGATCTCCTTAACATCTATTAAACTTGTATTAGGCCGAAAATGGAGTATAATGCACATATTTGGGCTGGTGCTTCCATTACGGCGCTGGAATATCTCGATAAAGTGCAAAATAGAGCTATACGTCCTATAAATTATCCCAGCGTTACCTCAACGCTCACTCAACTCAGCCATCGTCCCACTGTTGGGTCACTGACCTTGTTTTATATCTTGTAGGGACTAACAACTGTTCTAAAGAAACCAAACAACTTATGCCTCCATTCAAGATTTACCAAAGGGGAAACAAGGAGGGAAACAGATGCTCAACCCTACAGTTGAGATAGCCAGATGGTGTAACACGGCTTATGAAAATTCGTTAGTCATGCGCTCATCTCGTTTATAGAACCATATTCCACCAAATGTGTTCCTTAAAGTTGATAGTGTATATATGTACGATTTAATACATCCGTAATACAGAAATTCTAAATAACTTCCACCATAATCCTAAATCCTTCCATATCCTCATCCCTGTAACCAAACTGTACATTTGTATTACAGGTTCCCTCCTAAAGTTTGGTACAAAAAGAGTGTGGTTTTGGCGTGTTAAAATCATACACTATCCAAAGAAACACCGCATAGTTTCAATGGGTGGCTTTCGAGCTTTCCATTCCCTCGTAAAAAAAAAAAACAAAAAGCAACTTATGATTTTTAATCATAATAAATCAGAACTTTAATCTTGAAACTTACAAGCCACAAATTTCGAAATACTATGATTCATTTTCAATCTATTTGGATTTTATATATTTAAAATTTTTCTATTATTGTTGTTATTTATCTTAAACTTCGCTAGTCTTCTCCACAACTTTCTTCAAGTCTACTGAATTTTTAATGCATATTGATGTATAAAATATGCACTTAAAGACTCAAATTTTCAACTTGTTTATACCACCCCTTCTATTACCAGTTTATGAGTATTTTTCAAATTCTAGACTTAAATACAGGGTTGATTTTAATATTGGGTAATATTATTATGTATTATTCCCCTCTTTATTTTTTAAATATTTATTGAACCAACAAATAATTTCAAACTATTCATATTCTAATATAAATAATAATTATAAATTTAAAAAAAACACAACGTCTCCTTCCATAATAATCAATCAAAATATATGTATATATATATGTAGATACTTTTAGATGTCAATCAAAATATAATTTTTCTTAGAATCAACTTAAATAATCCATTTTTTAAAAAAAGAAAATAATAATTTGATATATAATATGAATTTAAATAGACATTCATTGATTTTGATTAAGAACACTTGAATTTCTTCTACTCTATTTAGTTAAGAGTTTATTTTTGTTGGAGAAAAATATGTATTTATCGTTCATTATTATATTTCAATTTTAATTGGAGCGTTCATTTAAAAAAAAAAAAAATCGAATGAAATTAAAATATTCCCATTTTCGTTATATTGGAACGAAGTTTATGTTTTTCGAGAGTCGATCAAAAATTTAAATATATTCGAATAGTATAATATCCGGAATTAAGAATAATTTTGAAACAAGTGATAAAAAAATTTAAGGGTTTTTAAAAAATCATATTTTCAAAGCAAACTTATGGTGATTCTCGAGGATCTAACTCCACTTCCCTTCTTTCAAAATTTTAAAGTTTTTCGAATTAAATTGTGACTTCCTTTAAATTTGTAATTTTTCTTAGAAATTTATTATCTAAGTAAATATGGTTAAAACTAAGAGAAACTTTCTTCAATTTTAAGAACCACCTTTGAATTTAAAGAAAATGTTTAACACATATTAAAATATAATTTTGGAGCTCTAAGTTTTGTTTATTATTAAAAAAATTTTGGACAAGTATTTAAGATGCAGGTGCTTAAAAATAGCAAAGTTCTTAAGCAAGTTCCAAAATTTCAAGTCTTTAGCTTAAACCGTTCAGAAGATATGTATGGGCAAAAATTTTTCAAAAATTGAATTTTGCATAACGGTAAATTTTAGTACCATATATGGGAATTCTATACATTTGACTTCCAAAATTAATAAAGCTCTTAAAAGCAGCTATCTGAAAGGGCTTTTTCTGACTTCGGATGGCTGTAGCTGTGTAACGGGTGGAGCTACAGAATAATGTTCTTCCATGAAATTATTTCATTTGCAATACCTATCCAAAGTTAAAATTTCTTTTCTCTATTTTAAACAGGGTTAAAGTTTTCGTAAACATACGGGCAAACGAATGGACGGACAGAGTGGAACTAAAACGGCAATTTTTCCAAAATTTTTGAAAATGTACTAAAAACAGTTAAGGAATAGATAAGCCAAAAATATTTTTAATCAAAGCGTTTAAGTTTGATGTTGAACCAATATAAGTGATTTGCTCTGAATGAATGGGCTTGCAGGAATTGAGAATTAATACAAGAAACTAACGGGACTAAAGTCACATTATTTTAATTACTGACCAAAATCTGAAGTAAAACTTATAAAAAAATTAGAGGACATACAGAAAACACTGGTCATATCTGATGGACTCATAGGTATGGATCAGATCAGAATCGAAAAATAATTCGATTTAGCTATGAATGTCCATTCGTTTGTCCGTCCGTCCACACGATAACTTAAAAAATAAAAATTGGATTCTGAAATTTTCACAAATTCGTTTTTATGCAATATAGTCGTCATCTCTATTGATATGCTGCAAATTTGCTTCACGGTTTAGAATAGCTGCCACACAACTTCATCTTTTATATGAAAATAACTCTATACTTGGTATAGCTGGATATTTGAAATTTTGCCAAAAGCAGTGAAGTCTAATATCCTGTTTGAGGCAAAATTTAGTTGGGGTAATGCACAACTTTTTCTTTTATATAAAAATTACTCTATAAACAATGAAGCTGAATTTCTAAATATTTTCAAATATAATTCACCACACTGAAAGCGTGATGCCCACTTTCTGCTAACAATTTATTAAGCATTATTGCATCTTAAATAACATTTTTATTTTATTACGTTCATAATTAGTTTGCCTTAACTGTGATGTTTCTTACGAAATAAATAAAATATATATTTTATTCAAGTGCCTGATTAGAATTCATTTTTCTAAAAATAAATATAATAATATTTCAAAATTTATTTATAATTTTATTTCAGAAAAATTGAAATTAATTTAAAAATCAAAATATTTTATTAAAAAATGATAATTTTGATGCTCAGCTATTAATACACAAATATTTGGTTAAGAAGAATTAAAAGGTAATTGTGGATATTTTATAATTCACAATAATGATGAAGATAAAATTCAAAATAATTTTAATACTAAAATAATTTGAATTCAAAAAACCTTTACTAAAATGTAAAATTAAAATAAGGATTCAACATTTAGTGGCTTGGGGTTAAATTTATTAGAGAGAATGACATTAATACTATTACAAGCAGATATGGAGTAAGCAATAGATATTACTCAATAAATATTGTATTTATGTCTCTCTATTATAAGGTTGAAAGTACATTACATTAAAGTACACCACATCATGACTCTTTAATGAAATGTTTACTTGCACATTAACATAATATTTCAAATTTTAAAGTATCGTGCAGGGTTGTAACAAAAAAGACTCATTTTCCAAATTCCATTCAAAATAAACTCAAATTTTGGGTCTACTAATAATTTGAGAAATACACATGCGCACGCTCAAAAGGTTGAGCAAATTCAACATTATTTAAATCTAAACATATGTTGAATTCACTCGCACATGAGTCCGATAAATCCGTCAATGCAAGTTTATCACTCAAAAAATTTGCGAACTCATTATCACGAAATACTCAAAATTTGAGTTTATCGATGAGTTTAATCGAAATTCAGCGTTTTACAATCCTCGTGCTATGGATCCTATATATACAAACGAACAAAACAAAGTGACGATCTTTTGAGTTAACATTCCAATTTTTTTTGAACAAATTGAAAACAGTTTTGACAGTTTATAATTAAACTTGATTATAGCACAATTGGGTTACAATTTAATTAGTTATTTTATTTATTTATTTATTTATTTATAAACAATCCCTTACCTCATACAATTTCATAAGGAAGTGAAGCATGCCTTTCCTTTCCAGGCATGGCAGACTATACTATTTTATATTTTACTTTACAATATTTGGTCACCAAGGGGATTTTTAAAGAAACAATATTTTTCAGTAATTTTCTTTCAATTAAAAATTTATGACCCGTACAGGAATCGAACCCGCACCCTCGCGGTTGGAAAGCCATTTAATTTATATAACTTTTAAAAAATATATTTAAATCGAATTTTAAAGCCTTTTTATTAAAATGTATTTCTAAAGAATTAATCCGAAAAGTCACTATAAATTCAATTTATTTTTCGTAAAATTCAAATTCAATATAAAGCCGATTTTCCAGAATTCAGAACCAATTTACTTCCTAAGAAAAGTTAAATTGGAATAATCCTATTTTAAATTCTTTTTAATTACAGATCTGTGCACATTTATATAATTATTCCTTAATTTTCCAAGAAACCCAATATCTCATATCCAAATTTGAATTTATTTAAAAAAAAAAAATAAGTTACATCAGGGTCTTCCTAGAATTAAAATCTAATTAAATTCCTCAACCTTTAACATAACATCAAAAAAATAAAACTTAACCTTCATAGATTTAATTTTAAAATTGAATTACATATTATTAAATCATTTATTCACCTGAAATAAATTTTTCCCAAATCTACTGTATATATATATATAATGTAAAAAAATTTTAATCAAGGTAAATTAAATTAACTAATTTTCTCGTAAAATACCATTTTTAATATAATTTAGTGTCAAAATATACCCAAAATATTATTATTATATTCTTTCAATTCAAATTATATATAATTTTATGATTATTTTATTAAATAATTAAGTGATTTGTACTAAAGTGTATAATATTAATTTTATTAATATAATTTGATTTTTATTAATATTGTTAACCTGAAAAGTTAACACTGGGAATGAGCACATGAAATCATAACTAATTTTAATTTATTCAAAAATTATTATCAAAATAAGTATTGATTCTATTATTCCCATATTGTAAATGTCCAGATGGATCTTATTTACAATAATATTCTGATTATATAATTTCAATTTAATATTTGTAGTAGGTGTGATTAAAATCAGAAATTTTAATTAAATTGGTATTATTTAATATTTCAAGTTAATGACAGTAGATTTTGTATTTTACAATAAAATATTTATTAAAATAGTGGGAAAATTATTTATAATCGAATTAAAAATTTTGAAAAAATATTTCAAAGTTATCAGTGACGTAGTGTTTAGGATGTAGGTCTTTCAATCGAAGGGTCTCGGGTTCAAAACCTGGTCGGATCATATATAATAAAAAAATATATAATTTATATCAATAATAGTTTAAATCTTAATTTATAATATATATTTGCCAAACCTGACAATGATAGACCGATTCACTCACTTATCACATAGTATATGACAGAGTGCCTTTCATAAATAAATTAAAATATATCCCTATATTTATTTTATATATTTCTGCCAGACTTGAAAAGGAGGCGGATTCACTCACTTTTCATATAGTATATGACGGATCGACTGTTTATAAATAAATAAAATTTGATTAAATAAATATTTTATTAGATACTAGTAAGGTGCGCGTAGCTCCCCTGTTAATAGATTTTTAATTGAAGTTGATGTTATTGAAAAAATTTAACCTATAAATTACCCATGTTAAAAATTAATACAAAAATGGTAAATAGGTTAATATTAACAGATTTTCTTTTGAATCAAAGCAATACTTCGCAAAATTGGACGAAAATATTTTTAGACCAATGGTCGTGCCGATATGAGTCCATAAATTCCAAGTCTGTTAATAGAGTTACCTTTATTGTCAAAGAGCAAAACCTATACAGTTTGAAGTCAATCCATTAAACCGTTTTTATTTTAGAACCGAAAAGTTGAAAATACTTGCACCACAGCTTTAACTCTACGATCTGGTAAAACATAATGGTCATCCGAGGAATTTACTCCGTAAAGAGCGGGCTTTTATGTAAAAGTTTTTATGTACAAAATTTCATAATAATTGACTGAGCAGTTTAGAAGTCTATACTCTACAAACAAACATTCGTTTTAATATATAAAGATTAAACTTAATCATTTTGTTTCTTCAATTATACTAAAGCGTCTCACTAATTTAAATAGCAGATGTACTACTCATTTTATTTATCGGTTCTTGCAAGAGAATACAATTCTTACAAGAGGATCTCATAAAATACCTAAGACTTAACCTCGAAAACGAAAAAATCCTTGAAGACAATATCCCCAAAAATTAAATTCCTGAAAATCATAGAGATGATCGTAGAGATATCCCGAAAAATAAAATTCCTGAAAACAAAATTCTAAAATTCAGTAAACCAAATTTCCGAAAAACAATAATTTTAATTTTTTCTGTTAAATTTTTTTATAACCAACGGAAAAAGCCTTCTGGTTATTTTATCGTAAAAAATTTTAAAATAAACATACATCAAAAGCCCTGATTTATTTTTAGGGATTTTGTCTAAATATTTTGTTTCTAAAAATTTTTTCTTAATGATATTTTATCCTCAGGCATTTTGGATGTTGGGCATTTTATACCAGTCTCAAAATAAATTCCAACTAATTTGCTTTAAACTCTTAAGAAACTGGGTTTCAAGGTAAGCTCCGTGAATCCATTTATTTTAATATTCAAAAAATGTTTGCAGAAGTTATAGAATTCTCTATTCTAATGAAGTGTGGTACTCAATTCATTTTAACTTATTTTCTAATGATAAAATTTTCCAAAAAGAAAACATGGGTTTAATAAATATCACTTCTAATCTATTTTCAAAAAAATTTACAAAATAAATGGAAATTATAAAATTTTAATAAAAAAAATTTCAGTTAAAACAAACTTTGAAAATGAAAATTTATTTAAAACCAATTATGTATATGGAAACCTAAAATATTTTATAAATTTTTATTTTTAAACCCAACTACGTGCAAAAAATCAAATAAACTGTAAATTATGGTTTATAAATTTTCATTCCATATAGAGATGCCCCACCCCCTCTCTTTCTAAATTATCTTCATTTAATTATCTATCTATTTATTAATCACTTGTATCTATAAAACCAATTATGTATATGGAAACCTAAAATATTTTATAAATTTTTATTTTTAAACCCAACTACGTGCAAAAAATCAAATAAACTGTAAATTATGGTTTATAAATTTTCATTCCATATAGAGATGCCCCACCCCCTCTCTTTCTAAATTATCTTCATTTAATTATCTATCTATTTATTAATCACTTGTATCTATTAACATACACTAAGCCAGAATAATAATTTAATTTATTAATGTCATATTTTTTAATACTGTTATGCAATATAACATTAGTTATCAGTGATTACAATGCCATATAATTATTATTTACCATCATTGTTGTATGTTCCATTCTAACTACTTTGTTGTCTTTGTTATGTTTTCAAGTAGTTTTTGACATTCTAATTTACTATTCAAACCTACTATTATTTATTTTTTTTACAATGTATGACAGTGTTATGATCACAACATACCTAAAAGCCAAATAATACAGTAAAAATTATTCTATAAAAATAATAGAAAACAATTTTTTACCGTTATTGTGATTATAGTAACAGTATAAGAGTAAAATTATAATTCTAAAAGTCAAAGGCACGCCTAGAAATATGCAATATTTATAAAATTTTAAGTTTTGTATAAAAAACATCTCATTCGGAGTGCTAAAGCTTTACAGTTAAAACAATGGTTAATAAACTGAAAGATAACTAGTTCGGACTCAACAAAGGGGATAAGACCTTTAAAAGAAAATTTTAATTCGAAAATAAATTAGGTATTGAAAAATCATTTTACCAAAAAAATTCTAGGAGTATCCAAAGGAATATATAGGGATTTCGATTAGATGCACCTTTGTAATCTAAACTAAAATTAAACAGAAAAAGAATATAGCTGTGCTTTATATGACGTTATATGACGTTAGAACTATAACCATATTTTTTCATTCAGCTCAGGATTAAGATTTGCTTTATACGTCCTTAAAATAATAACAATATAACTCAGATATTTATGAGGGTGAGGGGCTGTGATCTATATTAAAAAATTAACATTAATTGCAATAGATTTCCCATTAGTCACATAGTTTCTATATATTTGATACCCATTCTAGACATTTGATACCCGAATTTTTGATACTCGACCAACCCATTTATTTAATTATATGAAAACTAAGGGTCTCGAATTTCATATTAGAATCTTTTGTATTTGAGTGACTTGCATCGCATTTTTTCAAACCTTGTTACTGATTCAGATAAAAAAACACAGCTCTTTTAAATAAGGATGGTTCAATTAAACCATATTTCAAATTTTCAATTCTAATTAAAACTATTTATTAACCAAATCATTTGAAAATCAACATGTGCTCCAATTTAACTTTGATTTAATTTTATCAAAGCATGGCTATGACCACCAATTAATGTGAGGAAAAAAATTTGGTAATCAAAAAAAGACCGCTTAGCTTTAGTAAATAAAGCTAATAAATAAATGAAATTAATAAATTATTTTAAGTTAAAATGCTTTTCTAAAGAATTTAACAAGGTTCACCCATAAAACAATATAATTCAACATTTTTATGTCCCAAAATAGAGTCATTCGAGCCACCACTAGATTTTCCAAAACATACAGACACTAGGTGTCACGACCAACAGTAGAAATACAAAATTAACCAAGTTTTCATTTAACACAAACTCTTAAATAATGCTTGTACATAAAATATAATAATCTTCAGTTCATTAGGCATTCAAATTAATAATAATAGTTATTATATAACTCATAAACATAGCCATGAATATTTTCTAAGCCTTGTTACATACATATACATATATTTAAAAGTATGCTTTTTTGGAAAGTTTCTTCAAAATATAAAATAAAAATAAAAAAGAAAAAAACCTCAAGGTTGAAATATTAATATCTTAATTACACTTATATAATATAACAAAAGAAAAAGCATTCTATCTAAATATAATTGTATATAAATATACATATATAAATAAAACTTGCATGTGAGTTTATTTTTCCATCATAGATTTTAATTATATATTTATATATATATATATATATATATATATATATATATTGAAAAAAATAAAAATTAATGTAATATTGTTGGTTAGTTGGTTTATTTTTTTTTTAATCTTAGATATATTCACACATAAAAATCATTTATTAAATACCACACACACACAACATGTATGTTTCTTAATCTTATTAATACTCAATTTATATTATATATTTACAATATACATAAATATATACATTTATATATGCTACATAAAGTTTTTCAGTTTTTAAATTATATAAAAGTGAATGTGAAAGTGAATTTCAACACAATAATTATATATAATTCACCCTTATGTACATACACTGACTGACGTCATATATTAGAAAATAAATTATTATTTCAAGGTAACCATTATTTTTAAATGTATAAGTAACTGGGGCTATTGTTACTTTATAATAGTTAAAATTGATTCTGAATAATGAGGATTATTTTTCTTGACCTTTTTTCCCTTTCAATTTTGTGAATTAGAAAAACTTGCCCCAAATAATAATTTTTCATTTAATTAATTAATTTATTACAAATAACATTATAACTGTTGTATTCTATAATAGGTATTTAATGAGTTTTACTTATTTTGCTTAATATTTAATGATTATTTATTAGTGCTTTTAATAAAAATTTTTGCAAGTGGGTTTAAATGTAAAAATTTTTCAGTAGGTATATGGTATTTAAAATATAGAAATCTAAATTTCTTTACATTAAAATGGATTTCAATAGAAGATTCTGATAATGTACTTAAGAAATTACTTAATTCCTAATGAATCTGTGAGTGAGTTACTGTGAATTGTAAAATTTAACACTATTTTAAAAAACGAACTTTATATACTTTATAATATACTTTTTAATTGCATTAATTAACCTAATAAACGAGAGTTATTTTAGGGGAGCAGCCGGTAGCCCTTTTTTACCAAATCCCGCCTTTATTAGAAATCCCGCTCTTCTTATGAAAATCCCGTTTTTTAAATTCTTCTTTTATTTTTTAGTAGATACATAATGTGTCATCCGTTCACCCATTCGTTCGTCTGTACGCACAACGTTTGGGTTTTACGCATTTTTCAAAATATTTATATACATATATATAACAAGGATTCTGATTTAGAAAGGGTTTTAGATTTGATTACAAAATCAATGTTCTATTAATTGGTTTAGCGGGAGTTTGGGGGTGGCAGCCCTTATTTTAATAAATGCTTTGTTGTAGGCTTATCATAAATGAAAAAAACTTAGGTAGGATTACAGAGTTGGAAAAAAAATAAAGGTATTACCTTTTTCCAGAATTTTTATAAATATAGATATCTGGAATTCTGAATTAGAAAGGATTTATTTATATATATATATGTATAAGAAAAATTCTGAATTAAGAATATTTTAGAGTTGGATTTAGAACTTAGTGTTTTTTCTTTTTCCAAAATATTTATCGCCTTTTATGGTTTTTATACTATAAAAACAACTGAAAAGCAGGATTTGTGAAAAAAAGATTTGGTAAAGCGGATTTCGGGCCAGATCCTTATTTTAAAAAGTAAATACTTCTTACCTTTTCAGTATTCTGCAAGTGTTAAATTCACTAGACCAATCTTATCAATTCAATTTTTCTTCAACATTTGATTGAAAAATGATATAGAGATTTTAAAGAAATCTTATGTGAGTTATAAGAATCAATCAAAATGTTTTTTTTTGGATAATATCAAATTAATCTTTTATCCTACTAAAATAGGGGTAATACTAATATTTAAGAGTTAATATATTTATGAGTTAAAAGCCATTAATACAGTAAAAATTATTCTTAAAATAATATATTTCAATTTTTTACCGTTATGTTTATTAAAGTAACAATATAAGAGTAGAATAACTATTTGAGAAAAAATTCTAATACTTAATGTTCAAGGTGCGCCTAGAAATATGCCATATCTATAAAATTTGGTTTGGTAAAATTTGAATTTGTAAAATCGGATCGTTGTTGGTAGTTTTACATAATGTTAAATTATAATTTTTTTAACAGTCATTTAAGGGGCTACAAAAATTGGTGCTTCAAAAATACTTTAAAAATTTCTTGTGAGTTATAAGCTTCAATTCAAATTTTATTTAGAATACTATCAAATAATTACAATTATTATCCATGTTGTTAAAAATATTAACTAATTTGACTATTTGATTTTTTAAAATAACTAACAAAAATTAAAATAAAATACAAAGATTAATAAAATTAAATATTAAATTAATTATTAAAAACAATTTAACCTTATTAAATAAAATTGAATTAAATAGTTAATGGTTAATATTGGCTTTTTTTTTAAACAATTAAAAATTAATATTATATAAAATCGAAAATTAATAAAAGTCGAAATATTTAATAACATTTAATATATAATATAGGAAATATATATAATATATATATAATAGAGGAAAAATATTAATTAAAATATTAAAATTCAATTTTATTTTTAAATAATGTAAATATTTATAATGAACAATAAAATTAAAAATTTTAATTAATTATTTTTGAAAAAACTTAATTTAGTTATTCAATTTACAAGAAAATAAAATAATATTACAAATTTTAAGGATCTCGATTTATTACAAATTTAACTTAGTCTTCAAAATGGATTTTTGCAAAATATTTAGTATCTTATTTTAGTTAATGGTAGTTATAGATTCTTTTTTAAGATTTTAAAATATCTTAAGGAATTTCCATTTTTGTACTCTCAACTCTAAAAGAGTGGGTTGAAAGGGTTTTATTAACATTTGTATGGCGTTTTTAACCATCAAAAGGTACCAATCAGTTACATATGGAAATGAGCACACACTCTTCACCAGCGTTTCTTCCTTAGTCGATTTATTAATGTCTAAAAAATTATCAAATTACTAAAAAAAAGGGCAAACGAGAATATCTCCGAATCTAACTAAGATAAATGGAATATTTTTTAATTTTTAACTAATATCTTAGAAGTGATGCTGTTATTTGTTGTATAATATCAGTGGTTTTTTTAACAAGGGTTCTTCCAGCACAGACAAAAAAATATTTTTTATATAAAGGGTATGAGAGTTGAAGGACGTTGCGAAAGTTGTCTGGGTTAGATGTTCAATCTAGTTCGATTGAGCAAATCTACTGACTGACGAAATGTGTTCCTTTAAAATTTTGTAAATATGTGTTTTCTAGTGTTTCCTCTAGGTCACTTTAAATATGAACAAATTAGAGTGATAGTTACGATACCTCGTCCATTTCGCTGAGGGCCTAACAAACTTCTATTTGTTATTAATGAAGATAGAAACTTCAAAAAAGTTACAAAGCTGGTCTTGCCTCCTGTGTCCTTTATGCTTCTGTAGTTTGCAACGAACAAGAATGGTGGTTCAGATAGCTGCAACACACCTCCCAAAGCTAAAAATGAATTTTTCAGAAATCTATATGCATCTACTTTATTTTAATTACCTATACAAAATAGCTAATGAACTTTTATTTGAATTTTTCAATTGTAGGGTGAGCTCCTAATTTTTTCAATATTTGTTGTTGTACAAAAATTTTTATTTTAACATATTCGATTTAAAAAAATTATCCAATTAAAAGTAAATTTATAATAAGAGTACTATATACCTTTGAATATACTTGTGATTAAGTTACAATTAAATCTTACATACAATTGTTATTTTATTTTGCAAAACCAGTATTAAAGTGTTTAAAATAAACGGATTTACCTGCTATTATGCTATTATCTACCATCAATTACTACACCTACCCCGATGTATTTCACTAGAACTCATATACTAAATGAAACTTGTAGTTTCTCTTCACAGTTACTGTTTATATCTTTTTAGTACATTTTCAAAAAATTTTGTAAAAATGTACCTATATAGTTTCACTCTGTCCGTCCGTCCGTCCGTCCCTTTTTACGTATTATTGACAAAAAAAATATCAGCAACTGGTAGGTATTGCAATAAAAATAATTTAATGTTAAAACTTTTTTCTATTACCCCTCCCGTTACGGAGCTACAGCCCCTCAAAGTCGGAAAAAGCCCTATATTTAAATAGTTATAACAAGAGTTCTATAAGGTATATTTTCAACCTGAAAACGGTAAAAGACAGCTGATTTTATAAGCTTTACGTACTTTTACAAGCCAAGTGTATAGGGTTATCATTCGGTATTAAAATTTACCGTTATTTAATACTAAGTTTTGCGAAATTTTTGGCTCTTCATAACTTCTGAACGGCTCAATCTAGAAACTTGAAATTTTTGGAGAAGCTAGATCCTTAGAAATAAGTAGGAGTCAGTTAAAATTTTTTTTTTGTTACGCCCCCTGTTTAGGAGCTGTAAAGGGTCCAAAACCTTAAATTTTGCTATAAATTTAGCTTTTAAACACTTATAGCTTGAACACCTGTCAATATTTTTTTTTATTTATATACAAAATTGAAAGCTCCAAAACGAAAGTTTCAACCAGTGTCAAAGGTTTTTCTTAATTTTAAACTTTGTCTGTCTGTCTGTCTGTCCGTATGTTTACACAAAGTTTTACACCGTTTGAAATAGAGAGAAGAAATTTTAACTACGGGTAGGTATTGTAAAAAAAATAATTTCATGGAAGAACTTTTTTCTGTAGCCCCACCCGTTACGAAGCTACAGCCCCTCAAATTTGGAAGAAACCCTTTATTTAAAACGTTATAACAAAAGTTTTATGAGGTATTTTTTCAATCTGAAAACGTCGAAAGATAGCTGCTTTTATAAGCTTTACAAACTGTTAAAAAACTTATTCATTGGGTTGCCATCGGTACTAAAATTTACCGTTATCCAAAACTCAATTTTTGCAAAATTTTTGGCCCCACATAACTTCTGAACGGCTCAAGCTAGAATCTTGAAATTTTGGGAGATGGTAGATCTTCAGAAATTAGTAGGAGTCGGTTAAGAAAATTTTTTTGTTGCGCCTCCCTTTTAAGAGCTGTAAGGGGTCCAAAATTGAAATTTGGCTTTTTTTAAGCACCTGTAACTTGAATACCTGTCCAATTTTTTTTCTATTAATATACAAAATTTAAAGGTCCAACATTATATTTTAACATATGTTAAAGATTTTTCTTAAATTCAAAAGCGTCGAAAGATAGCTGCTTTTATAAGCTTTACAAACTGTTAAAAAACTTATTCATTGGGTTGCCATCGGTACTAAAATTTACCGTTATCCAAAACTCAATTTTTGCAAAATTTTTGGCCCCACATAACTTCTGAACGGCTCAAGCTAGAATCTTGAAATTTTGGGAGATGGTAGATCTTCAGAAATTAGTAGGAGTCGGTTAAGAAAATTTTTTTGTTGCGCCTCCCTTTTAAGAGCTGTAAGGGGTCCAAAATTGAAATTTGGCTTTTTTTAAGCACCTGTAACTTGAATACCTGTCCAATTTTTTTTCTATTAATATACAAAATTTAAAGGTCCAACATTATATTTTAACATATGTTAAAGATTTTTCTTAAATTCAAAAGCGGTTCTTTAAATTGAAGAAAGTGTCTCTCAGTTTTATCCATTTTTGTTAGATAGTAAAATTCTATGTAAAATTCCAAATTTTGGTTTAATTCCTAGAACCTAAAAAAATGGAGGGAGGGAGGGGGTGGTGAGTGAGATTAGATTCTTGAGAAATTTGGTAACCTTTCCCATTGAAGAGCTATTAGGACTTAAAAATTAAAAATTTACTATTTTTACAAGTAAGCAGTGACTTATTAGTATATATTTCTATAGTATATATATCCCCCATAGTAAATATATCCCCCACAGTATATATTTCCAAAAATAAACTGAGTTTTTAACACAATATAATTTTGAAAATGTACTTTTTTAAAAACCCTTGGTTTTTTTCATCACTTGTTTTATAATGAAATTTCAATTACAAGAGATTTAAATGAGATTTAATGGTGGTTAAACCACTTATAAGTCAGGTAAAGTAAAACTTAAATAAAAAGAAACTATTAATTTGTCCAATTTTATTTTTGATTATTTCTCTTTTTAATATCATTAATTTATTTAAATTCGAGTGCAAAATCTTCTGAATTCTGATTCAAAAAGAAATAATTATAATAATAATAATAATAATAATAATAATAATAGTTATTTTATCCAACATTGGGTTAATATTGTTCTTGCAACTCTAGAGAACATATTTTAAAGCAATTGAAGTCGAAAACTTAGACACATCAAGAGCTAATCAATGATAAGTATCGTTCATACAGTTCCCTTGGCTGCATCCAAATTATCCTATATAAAATGAAGCCCAAATGAAAGTTATGACCAAAGAACAATAGAAATGTCAAATAGGCTTGAATAAGTTTTATATATATCTCTTACTAGGACTTAAGCTTAGCCAAATTGATTTATAAAGACTTTACAATTTACCAAATGGTTTCAAAATTAAACGGTTTTATAGCACTCTTGAGCACTTCTAAATATACATTTATATTTTTGTGATAAAACCTTTTAATCTTGGTTCTGACTTTAAAATTGCTTTAGAGTTTTATAGTGCTCTTGTACTGTCTTGTAAAATCACTTATAAAACCATTATAAAACCAAATTTTATCAAGACTAAATAGTTTTAAAATATGGTTTTATAGAACTTTTGAACACTGTTTATATTTATGATTTTGTGATCCTTTCAATCTTCACTTTTAATAATATGAAGGCCAGATGCAGGCTTTGTTTCATATACTAATTTTAATTCTCTAAACTTATCGAATATTAACAGTACTGAAGAATAAACTTTAATTGCCAAAAATACGATATTCTAATTCTAGAAAAGAAGTTGTTATATTCTAGCATATCTTCCTCGCGTTCCTATGAATTTCAATTTTAATTTGATAAATTCCATGTAATATTGAACATTTCGTACACAGACAGAGTTACAAATCAAGAAGTTCTTTGAAGGCTAAATATAAATCGAGAAATGCTTCTAATTATCAAGCGTAGAAAACTAAGTTACTTTGGTCATATAATACGAGGTCCTAAATATTAACTACTCTAGCTAATAATACAAGATAAAATAGAGGGCAAAGGAAACGTAGGCAGAAAAAAAATGTCGTAGCTTAGAAACATCCGAAACTGGATAGGTTTTAACACAATAGGAGAATTAGTACATAGTGCACCATGCAGAGAAAAGAATCATTGCAAGTCTACAGTAACATGTGATCGCTTATCATTCAGTAGTGGATTAGCAAGTGAAGAAATTCTCTGTTATATTAACGAATTCTGTTATTGGGATACGCGAGTTAAAGTGAGCATTGGGTCACCACCTTAAACATCAACTAATTATCAAAACCTACTCAATTTACCAAGAAAAATTAATTTGGTTATTTTTTACATTCATAGGAATTTAATTTTATAATAAAATAATTTTTTAAAATAATTTTAAAAATAATATTATTTGATAACAAAAAAATTAATTAATATCAAAATTACTAATTAGAAAAAACAATTCAATAATAAATTAATAAAATAATATATCAAAAATTAAATCAAAACTTAAAACAATCGACAAAAATAAAAATAACATAAAACAATATAATTTTTAATTATAAAAAAAATATTAATATTTACTTATTTAATTAAAAGTTTTTCAATTATAATTTATAGAATTAATTTTTGTATTAAAAATAAATTTTGTCATTTTTATTTAATAATAATAATAATAAAAAATAATAATTATTATTTGTATTAAAATTAAACTTTTTATAAAAAAAGAAAAATAATCAAAAATATTAAATTTATTCGATTATTCATCATAATATTTTGTATAACTTTATTATACTTTGTAATTTTTGTTTATTTTTTTAATATTTTTATTATAATTCTTATATTAACTTTTTGTATAAATTTTATTTTATTAGTTTTATTTTTAACATATTTTCAAAAATTTTTGAAAAATGTACCTATAGTCTGGTCATCCGCTCATCTAGGTGATAACAAAAATACTTCATCGTTTCATCAAATATAGCAAAAGGATTCTAACTACGGAAAGGTATCGTAAGAATGTTAAGATTAAATATTTATGTAGCCCGGGGGTACACAAAACTTCTGCTCCCAAAGTTTCATAAAAGCCCTCTATATAAAGCTCATACATTGCTATGTAATATAGTACCAAATAAATCTTCAATCTGGTAAAGTCAAAGGAGACCTGCTTTTATGTTATATGTTAAAAGAATTACAAAGGATTACCATATTGCACTTGTTAGCATATTTTCAAAAAAAAAATTTGTTCGTCCGTCCGCATATTTCCTAAACTTTTACGATTTTCGAAGTCAAGAAATAAACTTTTAACACACACATTAATATATCAAAACTGATTACATGGACGAATGTTTTTCTGTAGCTCCCATTGACTTACAGCCCAAAAAAGTCCAGAAAATACCTATAATTAAATTGTTATTACAGAAGTTTTACTAGGTGCCTATATTTTCAATCTAGAAGCACAACATGATATAACTGTTATTTTAAACGTTACAAATAGATGTAAAGTAAATGTATAGGGTTTCCATACGGTACCTTAATTTACAGTCATTTAAAACTTTTTAATTTTTTGTAAAACTCTTGATGCCTGATATCTTCCAGACAGTTTGAGTTGGGATCTTAGAAAATTTAAGATAAGTTTGATCTTAAAAACTTAGTATGAGTCTTTAAAAAAATTTTTTCAGTATTGCCCCTTTCGTATAGCAGGTGAAAGTTTTTTAAGTACCTGTAATATCGAGAAATGGCGTAGTAGTAAGAACACCGTCTTTCAAATGGAAGGTCAATGGCTTAAACCCCGATCAGATTATATCTCACAAAAAAATGAAGGATTTAATAAATATATATTTAATAACTATTGCGTAAGATAATAGATGGCGCACAACACTAAAAATTGTGTATTCATAATCTTACACAATAGTTACAAACGAGTAATCAACGATTTAGTGAATATGAACAATTATAGAAACTGAAGCCTTGTCTAAATAAACTTGATGAATGTCCTGTACTCCTTGTCCGGGAAAGGAATAAAAACCTTCGAAAAATATATATAATTTTCAATATATATATTATATATAATTTTTATTATATAATGTATGTGTGTATTTTATTTTTATTGTTTGTTTAAACATTCTTTAACTTTGGAAATGTCCTTTTTTAAAGAACCCTGGGTTTGTTCATTACTCTCCTTTTTTTTTTAATCTGCTTTTTCATATTTTGATTCAATTTAATAAATAAACATAATTATATTTAATTCAATGTTGATATTAAATTTGTTATAAGTAATAAAATTTTATTAATTATAATAAAGTAAAATAATAAAATAAAAATAAAAACAATACAAAAAATGGAAAATATTCAATCGATCACCTATATTTTGTTGATATGAAAAATTAATTTCCTATTTTTACCACTTTTTTGTAACCACTTTTTGTTTATTTATTATTATTTTTTTTTACTCCCACGTGTATTTATTTATACAAATTTTGTTTCAATTATATTCAATTACTTATATACTTCAAATTACTATATATAAGTGAAGTATATACTCAAACCACTAAAATAATAAAAACAAAATATATAAACAAAACAAAAAACATGTAAAATAAAAATTTATTGAAAAATTATCGAAAAAATAGACAATAGATTAAAATTACAATAGAATTGAAATTGATCGAATTTATTAAATTGTATTTTATTTCATTTGGAAGAAAAACAATACAAAAAAAAAGTTTATTATTCTTGTTTTTTTATATTATATTTTAATTGTTAAAGCGTTATTTCAAGAGACACTCGGTATTTTTAATTATTTTTAAGTTTTTGAAATAAAAATAAAATAAAATTTTTATTAACTAATATTAAAAAAAATAGAATTGATATTACTAAGTATCACATTTAAAATAATTTTACTTTAAACCTTGTATGACCTTGTTGTGGTTATTGGTACAATTTTTTTGGAAAATTTTTGTATATATGTATACATATATAATAAAAAAAAACAAAGCAAAATGTATTCAAGTACAAAGGTTCATATTTGAATAAATATATATATGTAAAGAATTTTTTTTTTTGGTACTTTGTAATTGCAATCAATTTCACAATTTTTTGTTGAAAATTTCCAGATAAATTCCAGTGAATAAAAAAATATTTTTTGAAAAATAAATATATTCAAATAATATTGCAGTTTTCTAAAACAGTTTTACATTTTCATGAATAGAATGAAAAGGGCCATTTCTAAAAGCAAAATACTTGAAACTGACTAATGACAATCAAAATATATTAGCCCCTGAAAGTATGCAATTTTTTGGATTTTTATTAAATAAAAGATGACACCAGCTTTATAGCGCCTAGTACAAGAAATCATAAGAATTGATAATTTTAATACAAAATTATTTCGTAATCACTATGATAGAGCATTAAATACTCCAGAAAATGGTTTAATATCGCATATATTTTACCACAATGAGGAGTACATCAAGAAGAATTTGCTCACGGGTTTCATAGCCCCGAGCTTTTCATCTTCTTAGACAACTATGATTAAATACAAAAACAAAACCATATCCCTATATTATTTCATTATTGTAGATGGGCTTCATGTAAAATAATTGAATATGATCCCGGTAATCCAGATAATATGAAATATGACGTGGCGATACCAGATAAAGACAAATCAATAAGAAATAATTACTGGTGGCATGTCATAAAAAAAAAATTAGTGTAAAAAAATTGTACGTTATATTACTAGATTAGTGTTATTGTAGTATTAAAATAATAAATACTAGTTTATAAGTTTTTAATTAGCTGTAAGAATAGGATAAGTTAGGTTAGGGTTTTATTTAACAAAAAAATATATAAAAATTGCTTTTTTAAAATTTTTGCAATTAATTAAAATTTAGAAATTAACACCAACTCAAAGGTATGATTAATACAGTCAGTAAACATTCATAATAATTATTAAGACAAACATAAAAAAACACTTTATTTCTACATGTTAATTTTTAAAACAAGAGAAACCTTTTTTGTTAAATATTTTTGTAGGTTAAGTTATTATAAGGATGTAAGCAAATAACAAAATACAAGTTCAGTTAAAAAAAAAAAGAAGATTTATAGCCCTTTGCAATTTTTATACCAACTTAATACGACCTTTGAAATTTCCGGACAAAAAGTGCTATATTCAAGACTATAATCATGTTCCTATATATATCACTATAATAAACGGACTAAATGCAAAATTATAGAATATAACCCAGGCGATATAAACGAAAAACCTCTTAAATTTGATATGTCAATCCCGGACATGGATAAATTACATTAAAGAGATTAATGGTGCTTGGAAACCACTTAAGATTAGCTTAAACTGAAAAAAAATAGCTTTAAGTATTCATACAAATTGTTTCAAAATAAAATTAGGTTAAGTGAGGATACATTAAGGTTTTTCACAGTTTTCCAATATTGATAAGAAGAGTATTAAGTTTATAATTTAAGTCAATGTTAAATTAACTAATAAAAATATGTATTGCAATATTATTTCACTAGTTTTTTATTTTTTAAATAACACATCAATTTTAACTTTAAATCTTGGGACTTTGGTAAGCATGTGTCACAAATTATCAACCAAGGTAATGTGGGTTTATAACCTGCACTGCATGTAGGAAGTTTGTTTACAATACTCTCATGTGCTCTCAAGATAATGTGTGAATATCAAAGTATAAGATAACCTAAATAAAAACGTTACCAAAAGTAGTCTAAGTAGGCGTCAGTTATATTAATACAGCAAAACTCCTTGATTTGTAATATTAATTAAAAGTAAATAAATAAATTGTATAATTTTCAAATTGATATCAATCATGATTAAAGAATCAATTAAATTTTGACAATTAATTAGGATATTCTAAATTGAGGATTCACATTCTTTCATGTAACCTTAAATTTTATTTTTGCCCATTTTACTGATCCTTTCTTGAAAATTTTATAAACGTCAGTGGTTTTATAATATCACTAAACTTAGGCGATACCTGGGACATTGCATAAAAAACAAATAATCTATATATATAAAAGCGAAAGTTTGTTTGTTTGTTTGTTTGTTTGTATGTTGTGAATAACCTTCTAAACAGCCCAGCCGATTCTCATGAAAATTTGTATATAGGGCTTTTTGAATACGGAAAGAAATCGTAGACTGCAAGAATTAAAATTTTTGCGGGGCTGTAGTGCAAGAATTAAAATTTTTTTGTTCTAAAATGAAAACGGTTTGACCAATTGACTTCAAATTTTGTATACTAAATAAATATCTTCCGTACATTTTAAAATTAATATTAACACCATGTGTAATTTTTGTGTTAACTTTTGTTAACGCAGCAACGAGCACCAAGTATTAGCTAGTATGATATATAAGCTAAATGTACACTTATAATTTAACCTGTACACTTCGATTAAAATCAATACTAAATTTACTAAATTTCAATTTTATTGTATAAAATTAAAAATCAGCCAAAAAATAAAAATCAACTTATATTTTTGAGGTCTTTAGCGAGTGATTCCTATACCCTAAAAATATATTTTGTATAAATTGTGAGAAACTTTCAAGAAAATTGCATATTAAAATGTAAATTAAAAAAATTACAAAATAAATAAATAAAAACATAAACAAATTATATTTTATTTTGTTTAAGACTTTCAATATTAACCACACTACCGAACGAAAGTACCCAAAATTGTTTTGTATTTTTCCCGTACTATTTTAAATGACAATCCAAATTAAAATAAATAAAACATTTTAATAGAAAATTATTGAAAATGCTATAAAAAGAGAAAACAATAAATAAATTTACTAAGAATGAAGAATAGACTGTGGAAACTCTAGGATATCCACAATAAAATAATATGAACATGTAAACGTTGGAAAAAATTAACAGAACTTCCTTTGTATAAAATATACCTAATTAGACAAATTAATTGTATCCTAATATATGAATATTAAAATAAAATTTGATTGAAACCACTTGGAACCTCTGGTTAGACAAATCAAGCTTTACTACTGGAAAAATTATTCTCATGTAAAATATAAATTTGTTTGGCAGCTATTCGAACCCCATGAATAACTGGATCAATATCAAGCGTATTGAAAAATCCTATATGTCTTTTAGTCTTTGAGTTATCGTGATGACAGACTAATGAACGGACACTCCCAGCTTAAATGACTCGTTTTTTGATATATATATATATATACCTCAACTTCTTTACACCATTACACAACGTAATGGTAAATTAATAATACCCTTACAGCTACGGTTGCACCTGAATTAAAATAAGGAGTTGATGGGTAGAATGAAAAGGGTGTATCTAAAAATTTTATACATAATATTTAATGAGACAGGATAAACAAAATACAATATAAAAATAAATAAATAGGAATAAGAAGACAATGTCCTTTTAATAATATTTAATTTCATTTTGTTTTCATTTCTCCATCTTATATAAATACCAATAGTAGTATGAAATTTTGTATATTGTTCAAATCAATTAAATTGATTAGATTTCAAAGACTTAAAAAATAAAATATAATTTAATAATAAAATTATTGACAAGTTACTTATAATCAAAAAATTCAAACAGTAGCATGAAAGTAAAAGAAAAACAAATGAAAATATAAAATTCTTTGCTCTTTATAATTTCTATAATTTAAATATTTTCTAATATTTCTAATTTGTTCTAGAATTTAAATGTTTATATATATTTCTTATACTTATAGATATGTACAATTCTCTTCCATTTTCTTTAAGTGTTTGTTTTTATAATTAAAAATTGTTTTTGTAATAATATTAATTTATAAAAGTCCATAAAAATTATCAGTAGGAAACGAATCTTCAATTCATTAAAGAATTTATTGATTTTCTATCTGACATTTGTTTTAGTTATGAATTAAAATGTGGGAGCCAAATTAGTTAATTTGTTAAATTATTATTTTGAAAGTAGAA
Source organism: Dolichopus griseipennis (assembly GCA_963082915.1). Taxonomy (NCBI): domain Eukaryota; kingdom Metazoa; phylum Arthropoda; class Insecta; order Diptera; family Dolichopodidae; genus Dolichopus; species Dolichopus griseipennis. The sequence continues at coordinate 66,428,499 of OY720441.1, forward strand.
TACAATTTCTTTAGGTGAAGCCATATGCATCAGAGTTTTAAATTGAATTTATTACTAATTATATCAATATTTAATTTAGAGTTAACATGCTACTTGAAGCTTTATAGAGTTTGCAAATTGAGTTTTGTACTTGTTAAAAATGGAAATGACTGTTTGTAATGATTTTAATTAATAGGAATCACTCGCTAAACACCTCAAAAATACAAGTTCCTCTTTGTTTTTGTTTTAAACGAAATCAAGTTTCCAAATACTTTATTTTAAAACATTAATAATAGAAATACTAATAATATATAAAATATATAAAAAAACGAGGAAGAGTATAGTAGACGAGTATAGTATGTGTCAACTCTGGAATACCGTAAGATTATATTATATCATCCGATTAATTACTTTTGGCAAAATTTCAAACATACAGCTTTATTAAGTGTTGAAATATTCATATAAAAGAAGGAGTTGTATTGCAACTACTCCAACCCTCTGCAATAGACCAACCAAATTTTGCTGTAACTTTGGCCATTAGACTAAACTATTTTTAGCAAAATTTCAGACACCCAGCTTCATTAGATGGAGAGTAATGCTCATATAAAATAACAAGTTGCATGGCAGCTATTCGAACCCACTGTAGTAGACCAGTGTCCTAGCTCCTTTTGTATTTGAGTTACCGTGCGGGTGGACGGACATGCATAGCTAAATCGATTTATTTTTCGATTCTGATCCGATCCATACACTTGAGCCTATATCTAACCCCTCTCCTTTTCTGCGTCACAAACGTTTAAATTTATTAAAAATTACTAATTCTACTGTACACAATGGGTATTTAAATTCTATCTATATTTGTAGGAGAAATATCTTACATTCAATGCTGAAATTGGTTAACATATCTTAACTTAAAATGTTTTCCTATTAACGCAGTTACATTTCTTAAAAGAATTATTTTTTTTACAATATACTAGGCGGGCCTTACTTTTTTACTTCCAAACTAAATTTACTCGGCAACTTATTACCTCCAAACTAGATTTCATTAACTCTACAAATTAACAAATTTTTATCATAATGTTCTAGTTAAAATTTCTTAAATAATTTTCCAAGTCTCAAGTCTTCAAGGTCTAAGTCAGTCATCCCTTTAAATAATATTTTATTTAGATTTAACGTTAACTAAGTTTCAAAGAATCTTAATATTGGCTGGTTATTACATCTAAGATTATAATTTTCAATTTTCCATTTTAATAACAAATTGTTAAAATTCTAATTTATTTTAGAAAGCATTTATTATTATAAGGCTTAAAAACTTAAACTTCTTTAGAAATAATATTTTTTTTTTAATTTTAAATACTAATACATATAAACAAAGATTTTTTTTTAATTTCTAAGAACCTATTTAAACCCATAAGACCTCATTTTTTTCAAAAAACAATTAAACACTGTTAAATTGAAAATACCCACAATTAAAAATAAGGTTAAAAAAATTTGAATGGCAAAGTATAGAAGCCTCACTGTTTATTTATGAACAGTCTCCTACCTGCAAGAGCTTAGTGATAGGTTAGTGATTTGGTATTTCCTTTTCAGATGTGGAAGGTATAAATATTGATATGAGCGGAACAGGGTTCGGACCCGAGACAGCCTTTCGATTAAATGTCCAACGTATTACAAATTCCAATACCAACAACAAAAAACAAATTAATTAAACTTTCCAAAAGAGTCATAAAAACGCATTTTTAGAGTTATATACATTTTCAATTTAAAAAGAAACTTCGCAGAATATATCTATCTTTAATTCTATCTTTTCTATTTTTAAGTTTTATTTCTGAAAAATAAAAAATTCCTAAAATTGAAATTAAATTTCAAAACAAAATAAAAAAAATAATCTTTTAAAATAATTATATTTAATTTTAAACTTCAACTCACTTTTGATCCCGTTTCCTTTTATATTTCTTTAAAAATTTTTTAGAATCTTCACTTAATTAAATATTTTTTTTTTTTATATTTTTTTTTTAAATTTTATTTAAATTTTTTTTTAATTTTAATTTCCACTATTTAATAATTTAGCACTAAATTTAATTTAATTTAAAATATTACACTTATATCAATTACTTTTTTCTTTGAATATTTTCAACTCTTTTCACTTTTTTTTAATTTCCAAGCACTTTTATTAATATTTCTAACTATTATTCTAATTTGAAAAAAGTTTCACTGATTTTCTGATTTCTAATATACACTTTTTTTTTAAATATCCTATAGATATTTTTAAATTAATCTAGAAATCGACCAAGTAAAAAGAAACCTTAAATTAACCTAGGTATTTTAGGGATAAAATTTTCTTTTCAATAATCTACTGCTTAATTTTTATTTAAAAATCCACTTGGCTTTGCTTTTTTATTCAAATTTTTTAATAATATTCATTTAATTTTTTAATTTATAAATTTAATAACTATTTTTAATTTATTAATTAATTATTTTTAATTTTTTAATTTAATAACTATTTTTAATTTATTAATTAATTTTAATATTTTTATTTAATTACTTGTTTTTTTTTTTAAATTAAAACTTTTTAATTATATTTATGTATACACCAATTTTTTTAATTTCTTTAAATTTTCCTTTATTAATTTTTTTTTGGTATTTTTTATTATTCTATTTTTTATTTTTCATTTTTTTTTTTTGTTGTCTTTTTATGTGTGCAAGGACATTCAAATATAAAATAAAAGTACCGTTATAAAAAAACAAAACAACACAAACGAATATAAAAACAATTAATATATTGTATAAAAAAACAAGAACTAATAATAAAAAAAAAATTGTGTGTATGTTTAATAAAACATTTATACACAAATATTTATTTTATTCACAATCAATATTGATAATATATATACTCAATATAAACATATAATATATTAAATTTTTTCTACCTATATACATATACATATATATACTAATATAAAGGTGTAGAAATATATATATATGTTGTACAATATTTTTAATATTTTTAATTTTTTTACAATGTTTTGAAGAAGAATTATGTTAAAAAAACGTTATATTTTTTTTTTTAATAAAACATATTTACCGTTATTATTGTATATTTATAACCGTTATTTATTTTTTCTTATTATTATTTTTCCTATTTAAATATTCATCATTATTCAATATAAATTTGATTGTATTTATATATATATATATATATATATATTAAAATTGGTATTATATAGATATGTATAACAATTAGTGAGAAGATTAAAAAATAAATACCGTTATTATTATTGTATATACCTATGTATATAACTTATGTATATATTTAAATATATATTATTAAATTATTTTGAGAAGTAAACATACAAGATTTGATATTTATATTATTTTATGATAATTTTTCAATCAAATTCTGAATTATTTTTTTTTTATAACTAGGATTTTTGATTAATTCAAAAAAGGAACAACGAACGCACGTGTTTTTCTTTTTTATATTTTTGTTTTTGTTTTGTTTTTTTTTCCGTTATTTTTTTTTTTTACAATTTACAATATAACAGTATATTTATTATCTAGATTTATACATTAACACTTCAAATTTTGTTCTGTACATTCTATTAAATACAAAATAATAATAATAAAAAAAAAACAAAAAAAAAAAAAAATTTCTATCTATTTTTCTATATATTTAATATTAAATATTTAATAATATATTTATTAGTTTGTTTGTAAAACATTGTTGTATTTTTGTATCTTTGTATCTTAATGATACATAATAACGCCACCCAATAAACAAATCGAAGGAAATCCAAATATTATTTTTTTTCGGAAAATGTGTTTTTCAAAAGAAAAACAACAACAACAAAATAATTATTAAACAATTATTATATAAAATATTTTTATTTTTTAATAATTAATATAACAATAACGGAAGTTATAGATTTTTTTTAGGTTTGTGTGATATGTTTGTATTTACCGTTGTGAGGTGGTTGAATTTTTTGCAATTATCCCACTTTTGATTTAAAATACCGCGTAAAAAAAAAAATTATAAAATCACAAAAAAAAAAAAAAAAAATATTTTGTACACGTTTTTTTGATTTACGACCTTGAGTCCCGTAAAGTGGAAGAAGAATACGAATATATTGTTAGTAATCCTTTTTTGTTTGTTTTTTTTTTAATTAATTTTTTGTTGTTTTGATATGTATTTGTGTTTTATAGTTTCTATTATTAATTATTATTATACCACTTCCTACTGAATTTTTAGAAGACCGAATTAATATTAGAATGTGATGGAATATTATATTTAATCCAATTTAAAACTGGTCGAATGGAATTCCTTTTCAAAAAACTAATTTGGAAGTTTAAAGTCCTTTTATGTCCTTTTTATTATTAAAATAATGTGGATTTTTTTTTTTAAATTAAAACGCGCCCGTTTTTTTCATCTAAATTTTTTTAAATTAAATTCATTATCTTTTCCACTACAATTTACTATTTTTTTTTTTTATTTACTTTTTTATTCTGTTTTTCTTCGTTTCGTTTTTTTTGTTTTTAATTTTTTGTTTTTTTTTTTTCAAATATCTAAAGAATATTTCATCAATAAATCGTTATTTAAGATGTGCATCGGCGATTGATATCGCTTAGACTGGGTTAGACATCAAAATTGTTTGTAACCTTTGGTTAATATTTTAGCAGAATATTTTGTTGTTTATTTAATTGTATATTCTGTTATATTCTGTTTGTTTGTATATATGTTTTTTTTGGGAATTAAACTTTTGTACAGATATAGAATAAGTGAAAAGGATATTTTACAGAAAGCTTTTTTTAAATATAACTAAATGTATATATACAAAGTTGAGGACTGAAATATTAATACAATTTCTAGAAATAAGAAATGCGCAATATTGTTTGATATTTTAATATCGTACATAAGGTATTTCAGCTGTTTTGTTTTGAATTTGCTGTTCTGTTAAATGGAATTGTGAAGAATTGGATGAAAAAATTTTACAGACAAATCCTTTAAAAATAAAATAAAGAGAATTTTTCAAAATTAGTATTCTGTTTAAGAATGATATGAAAGTGCAGAAACTTATAATTTTTAAGAGAATATATAATTATTTAAGAATTATTTTAAGGACTTTTTATTGCAAAGAATAAGTCAGTGCGAACTATAGTTCACGAATATATTAAAACTATAGGCAAAATGATAGATATAGACACAAGTTAATGGGTTGGATTAGCATCGAAAAGTAACTCGATTAAGCTATGTGTGTTGGTCCATCCGCCCGTTTATCCATCCGTGCGTCCTTCATTCCGTCTACCGACACGATATTTCAAAAACTACAAGGTCTGGGGCTCTGAAATTCACACAAAGTGTTTTTAGACAATTTTTACGATACGTTATAATCGAACCAAGGTTTCGCATCGCTGCTTTCCAAATTTTAATAACCAAAACAAAATTAATACATTCATTTTTCGCTGCTAATCCTATTCATACACTAGAGTCGATGCCTTTCATGCCTAGATTAATAATCTGAGAGTTTAAAAAATTAAATCGAATATGTAATATAATAAGAGCAAGTTCTTCTATTAAACTTCGCATTATTAGGGATCCAATTTCAAGTATATGGCATGTAAATTTGGAAACCCTTCCTACAGATTCTTAAGACTTATTACAATATGAAGTTGAAATTAAAATTAGATAAGTAAAGTTCGTGTGCGACATCGCTTTAAAGTTTTGAGATTTCATGAGACAAAGTTATATGGCAATGCTGACATAGAAATTTCTGGAACCAGAGTATACTATTTAGGTACAAATATAGGACTAGAAGATTGAAAATAAAAAATTCATATGCATGTAATATTATATTATTGGCAAGTAATTTTTCAAAGTTTGAAAAATATTTAGATCACATTTTGGCAAACTGTCATACCAAATTCTCAACTCTATTGCTGTAAATCTAATAAGTCAACATGGATAAAACTAAAAATGGGCAAGTAAAGTATAAAAAGGATTTAAAATGATTTTTAGTAATTTCTAGAGTGTGGTGGGACATATAATTTCCTCAAGATATGCTCATAAAATCAAGCTCTAATTTTATTTCAAACATTACATTAGTTCCCCAAAATTATCCAAAAGTTGTCCAGTCCAACTATAATCTTTCTCTATTTTGTTATTATTGAAATTTATTTATAACGGTATTGTAAAATTTATTTACAAAAAAAGTATGTAAGCTAATTTCGCAAAATATGAGTATATACGTATATATCTATCTAAAATATTTACAGGTATTTAAATTTCTGCAAAAATACATTTTTTTAATATAAAAATAGGAAATGATTTATTTTTAAAGGAAAGATTTTGCATATACAAATTCTTAAAGGTAAAAATAAACTGTTATACAAAATAATATTTACAATAAACGCATATATATTTGTTTTTGTTCATATATATTTATATATATATATTTTGTTTTTAACT